>CM038673.1:290224031-290614031 GCA_021605145.1 Aegilops bicornis | reverse complement strand
CACTGCCCACAATTATTTTCAGGATTTTACAAAATGGATTAGTATTTTTACTAATTCAAAATAGAATAAAAGAAATAGAAAACTGAAACAAAAGGAAGAGAGCTTACCTTGTAACGCCCCCGATGCGGCTATATCTCCCACGTGTCGAGGCACGACTTAGAGGCATAACCGCATTGAAAGCAATGTCGCAAGTGAGGTAATCTTCACACAACCCATGTAATAAATAAGGGAAAGAGATACATAGTTGGCTTACAATGCCACTTCACACAATACATAAATAAGCATCCATCATTCAGAGTACACTCAAGGTCCGACTACGGAACCAAAATAAAGAAGATACCCCAAATGCTACACGGATCCCCGATCGTCCCAACTGGGCACCACTACCGATCATCGTGAAAAAGACACATAGTAACGACCACGTTCCTCGTCGAACTCCCACTTGAGCTCGGTTGAGTCACCAGACCGCATCGTCGGCACCTGCAACTGTGTTTGGAAGTATCCGTGAGTCACGGGACTCAGCAATCTCACACCCGCGAGATCAAGACTATTTAAGCTTATAGGAAGGACAGGTAGTAAAGTGGAGCTGCAGCAAGCGACTAGCATATATGGTAGCTACTTCAAGCAAAGAGAGCGAGAAGAGAAGCAAAGCGGACGTGAAGCTAGTAGCGATCAAGAAGTGATCCTGAACTACTTACGTCGGACATAACTCCAACACCGTGTTCACTTCCGGACTCGCCGAGAAGAGACCTTGCCAGTTACACACGCGGTTGATGTGTATGTTATTTGAGGTCAACTTTGGGTTTTCTACAACCGGACATTAACAAATTCCCATCCGCCTCATAACCCGCTGCACGGCTTTGAAGATATTACCCTGCAGGTGTCCCAACTTAGCCCATTATAAGCTCTCACGGTCAACGAAGGATATTCCTTCTACCGAAGACCCGATCAATCTCGGAATCCCGGACTACAAGACATTTCGACAAAGAATAAAACAAGACCAGCAAAGCCGCCCGATTGTGCCGACAAATCCCGATAGGAGCTGCACATATCTCGCTCTCGGCACATCCGGATGAGACTAGCTACGAGTAAAACCAAGCCTCGAAGTTTCCCGTGGTGGCCCCAGTAGCTCGATTAGGGCCAAGACTCAAGGAGCACCGGTCCGGGGTTAAAATAAAGATGACCCTCGGGCTCGCGAAACCCGGGGGAAAAAAGGCTTAGGTGGCAACTGGTAAGACCAAAGTTGGGCCTTGCTGGACGAGTCTTATTCAAAGCGAACTGTCAAGGGGGTCCCATAAATCACCCAACCATGTAAGGAACGCGAAATCAAGGAACATAACACCGGTATGACGGAAACTAGGGTGGCAAGAGTGGAACAAAACACTGCATAAGGCCGAGCCTTCCACCCTTTACCAAGTATATAGATGTATTAATTATAGCAGATATATATTGTGATAACCCCAACAAGTAAACATGTTCCAAAAGGAACAACATCTCCATGTTCCAACAAGGAACAAACTTCATCTTCACTCGCAACTAGCAACGCTATAAGAGGGGCTGAGCAAAGCGGTAACATAGCCAATCAACGGTTTGCTAGGAAAGGATGGTTAGGGGCTGTCATGGCAATATGGGTGGCATGATATAGCAAGTGATAGGCATCGTAGCATAGGCATAGCAAAAGAGCGAGCAACTAGCATATCAAAGATAGAAGTGATTTCGAGGGTATGGTCATCTTGCTCGCAATGTTCTCAGAGTTGTCGAAAAGCTTGATCCTCGTAAGCGTTCTCAACGGGTTCCTCGTTCACGTACTCGCCTCCGGCTCTACCCAAAGCAACAACACAAACAAAGGAACCACAATAAATCACGGTGCAATGCACAATCAACATGATGTAAAACATGGCATGATATGCGGGATGTGATATGCAATGCGTATCGCGCTCCGGAAGGAAAATGATGAACCAGGCATCAACTTGGCAAACCAAGTATGCCACTGGAAAGATGAGATGATTTCGGTTGAAATCGATATAAAGATCACCGAATCGGATGCACGGTTTGGAAATGACAAGCAACACAAGAATGGCACAAATCTGCCATTAACAGCATGATGCCACTTAGCAAGCAACAATTAATTAAGCTACTGCACCCAAACGTACCAACAAAGTATATGACAGTGATCTACACAAGATGCTCGACAAAAGATGAGCACTGAGCTACGGCTAGTTCACACAATAACAGGTTCAAACAAGCATGGCAAAAGTGCACAAAATATCAGGCTGGGCATGTCAAAAACAGCATCAGGTTGCAATGTTCAGAGCAGCAAAACCACATGCTACAGGACCTTAAAATAGCAAAACATGGCATGGCATGAATCTACTCAAATCATAGATCAAAAGTACCTTACTGACCATAAGCCAAAAAGGATCAGGAAATATAGTAACACCCATGTCAATATTGAAAGTTCCGTTAACAGATTCAGCAACATGACATGTCAAAAACTGATAACGAGTAGGCATGTTTACAAGCTCAATGCACTCACTACAGAGTCTTATATGATAAACTAAGCATACATACATCAAGAATACATGACATAGAAGACATAAATGGCAAGAACAATAACATAGCATAAATGGATCAACCACAACAACCTTGGCAAAATTGAATAACATGTAAACAATCTGCCAGGAAACATTTGATAGCAAAAGTAGAGCTCGATTGACTCAAGCTATGGTACTCCATAATTGCAAACAAGGACATGGATGGATAGAGCAAGACATGTTTAACAAAACATCCTTAGTGAAGTATCTCAAAATATGCATGGATCTCTCGGTAGCATCAAGTTAACATGGCATCAAAATATCAGCAAAACAGAGCTGAAAACAGCAACATCAGGACACCTACTTTGCATGCTTGTGCTAGTCACCACATAGATCACAGAAATACATGGCATACACCCCTGGAAAGATGGCATGGCATATTACAAAACACATGTAGGACTCCAATTCATAGGGTGCACACAATAATCATGGCAAAATAACAAAAGTGCAAGTTCTGTTAAGAAACAGAAACTAACATCACATAGCACACTTCCAACAGCATTTCGGGCATGAAGATGAGCTCAAATGAAAATGATGCAATGAGGTGAAATGATCTAATCTTCGAGAAGAACATTTGGACATATTATACGCGCAAAATGGGCATACAGATGCAAAGATACACTCGGTTGAAAATGCAACAAAATAACAATAGATGCAAAAGACAAAAGGAAAAGTGAGGAGAGAGGTCAACGGGCGCGGGAACCGAGATCGGATCGGGGCCCGACCCGATCGGATATGGCGACGGCGGCGGCGGGCGCCGGAGTTCAGTGGAGCCGGGCGACGGCGAAGAAGGCGGCGCCGAGGCACGGCGGTGGCCCGGCCCGTGAGGGCGGCGGCGTCTCGGCATGTGAGGCGCGGCGAGTCGCCGGGCGCCGCCGGTGGCGGACGGCGGCAGGGCCGGAGGGAGGCCGGCGGGCGGCGGCGGCGTTCGCGGCGGCCGGGCCGGTTCGCGTGGCGAAGGCGATGCGGGCCGGTAGAGAGCGGAGGGCAGCGGCCGTGTGGCTCATTGGCAAGGCGGCGGCGGCGCGGCCACGTATGCCCCGATTGGCGCGGGGCGGCGGCGTGAAGTGTCCGGCGAGCGGCGGACGTGTCCGGCGGTCGCGGGGACGGTTTTTAGGGTTTCGGGGAAGGGATGATCCGGATTTGGAGGGAGGTTTGCTTAAATAGGCATAGAGGGAGCTAGGAGAGTCCAAATGAGGTGTAGTTTTCGCCCACACGATCGTGATCGAACGACGGAGAGCATGGAAGTAACTTAGATGGGTTATTGGGCTGTTTTGTTAGGGTGTTGGGCTGCAACTTAAAAGAGGCCTTTGCGAGAGTGCGGTTAACCGTTGGAGTACCAAACGAGCTCCAAATGACCCGAAACTTGACCGGTGGTCTACGGTTGGTATACCAAGGCCACAAGACAAACCTCGGTCTATTTCGAGAAGGTTTAATACCCACACACGGAAAAACGTAAAAGGGGCCGCCGGGGGAGATAGGAGTGTCGGATTGCAAAACGGACAACGGGGAAACTGCTCGGAATCATGAGACGAACACGTATGCAAATGCGATGCACATGATGACATGATATGAAATGCATGACATGGACAAAATGCAAAAAGAAGAAAAAAACCCAACCACGGAGGGAATATCATATCACAATGCCGAAATGGCAAGAGTTGGAGTTACAAATATGGAAAGTTACAACCGGGGTGTTACATACCTGTAAGTTACCTGGACCTACCTGCCTGTGCAGTCCACTTGGCAGCCTAGCCAACTGGCCCAGCCCACCAGGAGCCCACCGTCTTCAACCTCTACCAGAAGGCAAAGGCGTGTCGACGGCGCGCGCCCGAGCTCCACCTCCTGCTTCCCCCTTGAGTTGTCTCCGCACCACAAGAACGGCCTCGACCCCTCTGCCTCTCCCCTCACTCTGGAGGTCTCTCCCTCTCCTCTAGCTCCCTCCCCACAGCACCACCGAACACGCCGTCGCCGCCGCTTGCTGCTGCCACAACCACCGCCACTGCCTCGCCTCGCCGACGTGTCCAAGGGGTTCGCCTCGATGTCCTTGACCTACTCGCCAAGTCAAGCATCGTCGGACGCCCTGCATCATCGGCTACCTCGTCGTCTTCTTCCTTCGGCCGCCGAGATCGCCGACGACCCTGCACCCTCTCCGACGCCTCCCTGAGACCGCTGAGCATTTCCTCGCATCCGACGTGAGCTCCTCCCCCTAAACCCCCCTCTCCTTTGCCTCGTTTGCATGCCGTAGCCACCATCTTGCTCAGGATCATCGCGCCGCTGCGCCATTGCCGCCGGTGATGCTCGGTGACCATTGGTCCCAAGGCGTCCCAACATGCTCATCGCCTGCGTAGAGCTCTCCCGGCACCTCGCTGCGCTGCTTATGCATCGCAGCACCGATCCCGTGAACAGCCAAACTCCGGCCGCCGCCGCAAGCTCCACTCCGGCGAGCTCAGGCCACCCCAACTCCTCCCGTTTGCTCCACCAGATGTGCGAGAACCACAGCTAGCCGTAGCGCACGGTGCACCTTCGCCGTCGGCCGTGATCGTCGCCGGTTAACCTCCGCGATGATGACGTGGCACGGTCATTAGGACTAACCCCCACCATTAGCCACCTCATTGCCACTGACAGCGGGCCCTACCTCAGGGTCAAACCCAATCAGCGCTGGATTTGACCGGGCTTAACTAAGGTGTCATCGACCCGGTGGGCACCATCGGTCGTTTGACCTCGTCATCCCGGTTGACTCATTGATGTCATGCTGACGTAATAAATAATTTCTGTATTTAAAATAATTCAGAAATTCCAGAATTTAGTCAAAACTTCTAAAAATCATAGAAATTAAACGTAACTCCAAATGAAATAAGTTATATATGGAAAATTATCAAAAAAATGCAATCTATCTAGCTGTACCATTTTCATGCATGAAAAACCTACTTATACATACTGTATAAGTGAAAACACATAAAGGGCATTTAAATGCTTATGTTTGGAGTTGCATTTGAATCCTTGATTCAAATGAGCTTCACTTAACTTGTTGCTACTTGCATTAACACAATCCATAGCGTCTTGCCATGTCACATTCATGCATCATATTGTTGCATTGCATTGATTGTGTTCTTCCTTGTTTGCCGGTATTTGTCCCCTCTCAGTAGACGTGGTTCCGACGATGAGTTCGATGACACCGATGAAGAGCTATACTATCTTCAGAAGTGCCAGGCAAGCAAAAACCCCTTGTTCATTCCGATACAACCCCACTCTCTCGCTCCTACTCTCTTTTACTGCATTAGGACAACAACGATTCAACTGTTACATGTTGCGGTAGTTGAACCCCTTTCCTCTGCATGACATGTCATTGCCACAGTAAATAGATGAAACCCACTAGCATGAGTAGGAGTTGTTTGAGCCCTGATGTGCCTACTCATTCATGCTTGTTTGTCATGCCTGCTACGTCTTAGAGTTGAGTCAGGTCCGATTCATCATGGATGAATTGGAATGTGGTGAACATGTCCTACTGTTGAGAGCTAAGTGTGTGAACATGATTTCGTAAAGGTAGCGGTGAGAGGCCATGTAGGAGTACATGGTGGGTTGTCTCATTGAAGTCGTCCTCAGGAACTGAGTTCTGTGTTTGTGATCCATGAACAACTACTACCACACGTTGGGCCCTGAAATATGACCCCACTCGACTTATTAACCGCCCCTGTCCTTTGTCCAAGAGTTGTAAGTAGTTTCTAGTGTTTGTAGTATGGTGGAGGCCGTGCGCAGCGCTGACTCGAGGGGTGGGCTGTGATGCGGTAGGCACGTGGCCCGGTGTACCGAGTCGCCCGTTTGGTGCCTCGGGAACCCTGCACACATCGTCGGGGCCGTAAGTGGAAACCTCAGTCGGACTCCCTTCGGATGGAACCTGAATATGCGATAAACCTGGACTAGGGACTTGTGTGCTTAGTCAGGTCATGGTCTACACTCACGTCGGCTTTCGCTTGAAGTCTGCCGAGCACATGTCGTGTGCAGACGCTAAGTGGTGGAAACATGTGTGAAGAAGTACACCCCTGCAGGGTTATAAATGATCTATTCGAATAGCCGCGTCCGTGGTAAAGGACTTCTGGGTTGCCTATACAGTTCATAGACAAGTGAAAGTGGATACTCTAAAATGCGCAAGATAAGCGTGAGTGCTATGGATGGCGTTCTCGTAGGGAGACGGAAGACGATCCATAGTGGTGTATTGATATGGTGAATATGTGGACTCGTGTGCGCCACCTCAAAAGAGTTACTTGCAGTCGTAGTTCAGGATAACCACCGAGTCAAAGCTGGCTTGCTACAGTTAAACTCCACCACCCCCTTTATTGATACTAATGCATATGTAGCTAGTTCTGATGTACGTCTTGTTGGGTACATTTGTACTCACGTTTGCTTAATTTATGTTTTTGCAGAGAGACTTCCGTCTCGCTAGTAGTTCCGCGTGGACTTCGACGCTTAGCTCGTTACCTCAGCTACGATCTTGTGCCCTCGGCGGGGTCTTGTAGATAGTCAGGCTTCTCAGCCTTTTTCATTTGTAGTTGTCTGTACTCAGACATGTTTATGCTTCCGCTTGTTGCTTGGATGCTCTGTATGTTGGGTCATGGGACCCATGTTTGTAATACTTGGCTCATCGGAGCCTAATGAATAAATACTTTGAGTTTTAGAGTTTTGTTGTGATGCCATGTTGTATTTGCACATATCGAGCATATTGTGTGTATGATTTGAAATGCTTGGTATGTGTGGGATCCGACAACCTACTTGTTTATCCTTGGTAGCCTCTCTTACCGGGAAATGTCTCCTAGTGCTTCCACTGAGCCATGGTAGCTTGCTACTGCTCCGAAACACTTAGGCTGGCCGGCATGTGTCCTTCTTCGTTCCTGTGTCTGTCCCTTCGGGGAATTGTCACGCGGTGTCTACCGGAGTCCTGTTAGCCTGCCACAACCCAGATTCTCCAGAGTCCTGTTAGCCCAGCTGCTACAGCCCGGATTCACTCGCTCATGACCGAAACGTTCGTTGCTGGGTCATGTATGCATGTCCCTATAAGTTAGTGCCACTTTGGGTTTACGACTAGTCATGTCGGCCTGGGTTCTCTGTCATATGGATGCTAGCGACACTATCATATATGTGAGCCAAAAGGCGCAAACGGTCCCGGGCCAGGTAAGGTGGCACCCGTGGGAATACCATGCGTGATGCCGCAAAGTAATATGATGTGTTACATGCTAGATTGGTGTGACATAGGATCGGTATCCTGACAGCTTTGGTATCAGAGCCTGACTGCCTGTAGGATTACCATGCCAAATTGATCGAAGTCGAGTCTAGAAATGCTTTAGTTATATAAGGGAATTGAATGGGGAAGGGAACGTAAGGCTCTTTTTACTCCTTTACCTTATGCCCTTCTGATCTGAGTCACTCTCTTCTTTTCTACGGGGTTAAGAACTAGGCCTTCTCTTCTTTCTATGAGCATCACGTGTTACTAATCCTTAGACTCTTAGGATTGTTGGTCAGTTCAGTTTCTACTATTCCAGTGTGTTGTTAGTTGGACTTGGAAACTTGATATGATGTTGTTGAGTGGTTATGCCACCATTTTTGCAGAATTACCCAATCTTTTTTAGCATTTACAGACGTTATGATGTCCGAGTCATCCCAGGTTTCTAGATAGTCTGATGCATTTGCAACTCCCTTCTTTCCGTTCCCGATGTTTCTTTGGGCCAGTTTAACCACACTAATTGGTGAGTTGAGGTACTCTGTTGCCTCGACATATATGTTGGAGCTATTATTATGACCCTAGGTGTCTTAGAGAATCACCTAGTAATTTATCCATGTTTTGTGTTCCCAGTGTGATGATTCTGGCCGTCATTCTCGAAAGCATCCCGTGATGCCATTTAGTAGTAGGTATTCTACTCCTGGGTTCTTAACCCAAGTTTCGCTTTACTTACTTCACGTTGATAGTGTTTGCTAGTTCCTTTAGGATATTAGTAACATTTGCGATAGTCTTCGAGGACCGTGGTTTATCATTCTTCCAATACCATGAACCAGCATGGCAAATCTCCTGAACCAAAGATCACAACCAGAGTGCTTTTGATGAGTTCTCCATTCCATATTGTGACTCTACCATATCTACCTTTCTGCATGGTTTATCCAGAAGAAATATGCTGAGCTTTGTTCGACATACTAATCCATGCATCCACAACTCAGAAAACCATATGTTCCTTTGAGTTGTCCCTCTTTAGTTGTATTCTGACCTCCATCTATCAATTGATAGTCAGGAGTAATTGTGCATTTGTGCTCATCGATGCCTATTATTTTTATGGTCCGTCGGTCCGTTCTATTCCAGAATGACTAGGAGAAACAAACTCCAGTACCTTATCCATTTCTAGGATTGGATCAAAGTAGTTGTATTCCGCAGATCAAATGCCAAACCAGCTTTTGTTCTGTTCTACCTTGGAGTATTACCCTATTTACGTCAAGAATATCATAAGAATTTCACCATCTCTTATGAATTCTTGATGCAGTGATACTTCTCACCATCATCATTCATTCCTTGGTCCTCGTGTTGTTGTAACCGGAATGCCGACAAGTGAATTGTGATGTGTGAAATCAATACTCCGAGCAACTCGTTGCTCGGTAGTAAATGGACAATATTCTCATTCTTAGCGTGTTGGTTATTGAATCATCATTCTAAGATAGATTGTGCTACCTAGTCCTTATTTCTGGTGCACTCTTCGATCAATGAGTTAGGATTGTTCTCGAGCTTAGTAACATATCGGTGGTTCGTGATGTTCCGAATATCTTCTCGGAAGTGTTACCAGGTTGTCACCTGACCGCTATGTTGAGTTGGTGATCAAGTTGGTTTCTTGTAAACCACCCCTTTTCCAAGAATCCGTGTTGGATACCCCTGAGCTAGTTGGTTAAGCCAAACAACAACTTGGAGAGTTGGAAGATAAAATCTTGCCTAGCTTAGTTCATTTCAGGGGATATATTTGTTTGTGTTGAAGAAAGATGATATCTTCATCAATTGGTCCCTATGATCAGTTGTTGGAGCTATTGTCTTATCCAATCTTTGATTTGGGTTTGGGCTATTGTCAAATCAAATCAGAACCAACGATATTCGTAATGTTGTCTTACTCGCGGTTGTTCCTCAAGCATACACCATTACATCTTTTGGTCTGACCAATGCTATCACCTGGTTCACATAATGTTGGAATTTCGGTGATATGGAAATTCTGGTGAGTTGCTGTTGAGCCCATCTGCAGCATTTTATCTCCTCCATGATTCATGTTGAACATCAAGCTAGTGTTGGAAACTTTTGTAAGCATTATCTTCATGTCCCGTTCATGAAGTATATGTTTGGTGCAAGAAGTGACTTTCTCCAAGTTCACGTGCATTAGGTGCAAAAGTTGTCGCCATGAATTTGAGAAAGGTTTGTTTTGTTTCCTCTGGAATCATCCCAAGTCAGTCATGCATGTGTGAATGTATTCTATGCTTTGGTAGATTAATTACCTCCACTCCATATGTATTCCCTAACACACCAAGCCACTGACTGATTTGTTCAAGGAGAAGAGGTTCCTTCTTAAGAGCTAGACTTATGCAAGGACTTCGATATCCTCGCTGATGGTTCCCAACCTGAACTCGGTAGTGTTGATTATAAGACTACTGCGTGGTCATGCTTGTCTGGGATAGCGTGTTCACACGTGTGTAGCAGAACCTGCTCATGTTTTGGAGCTTACTACCATAGTCCATTTCCCGAGAATCTCACAATGTTATATCGTCGATTTGTGTTGCAACCTTCCTTTTCCAGACATGTTGTCTGAAATATCCTGTTACCAACCAGATCTGAATCTCAGGCAGATATCATGGTTGAAACTTTTCCAAGATCTACGATGTAGGTCCCGGCAAGGTTGATGTTTTGGCCGGCACACCTAGCTGGAAGATCTATTATTGTAGTATCTTGATTGAGAAATTTGATCATTCTTTCATGAGGATTTCGTGCGACTTATTCTAGAAGTTGCTCCTTGGGGATTCCTGTGCTCTTAGTTTCTTCGAGTATACTATAACCATTCAAACGGCGGAATCACTCTCGACTATTGGGTTTTTCTCCAGTTACTAGAATCATTCCCAACATTTGCATTTTGTTCTTAGCTTGCACCCGCCATTGTGCCATTCTACCATGGTGGTAGAGGCAAAGGTGTCCCGTCTTTCGATGAGATGGTGATTATCGTTTCGGAGGAGTAGACTTTCACGATCCGACTACGAACGTGCGAGGACGTCGTGCCTTAGGAATCGCTAAACCAACTCTGAGAGGTTATTGACCACGCCGGAGCACGATCAACCTGACCACAAGGGTATGTTTCCTGCGAGCAAACAAAGAACAAGCAAGAAACTAAGGTTGAAATCTGGATATTGCGAATATAAAGAGGAAAGCTTTATTGATCAATGTGGGGTTCTGTGACGTCTTGGTCTGGTCGTTGAACACAAACGAAGTACGCGAAGTTGCAGCTATGATGAACTTTTAATTTAAACAAAACCCAAAGTCTAAACGGTGCCCTAAGGACTGTATATATGGAGGAAGAGGGGGGAATTTCGTGGCCCTTGGGGAAGGGGTCCGAAACCAACCCTATCTCTTGTTTCCCCACACATACAGACTCTAAAAATAGCATATACTTATGTATTTCGAAATTACATGGGTCTGGCCCAATAATAAGGTGACGCAACACCTAGAATAGCCTCTGGGCGAAATTTATGAAGTGGCATCTTGTATATTTCGTCCAAGGCTTCATGCACTCCTTATGGTGGCTTCAAAGTCCTGAAATCACCACTTGTAACTCCGTTTGTTCCTTTGCATGCCATCAACTCCATGCTTGTTCTTGCTCCAATGTTCATCCTTCTCCAAGCTAGGCCCTTCATTTGTAAGCAAAACAAATGTATCCAATTTAGGCAGCATCATATTCTCATGAACATTAGAATCATTACCGAGAAACAAAAGTACCTGGTAATTTAATTGGCGTGCGCGAGCTCTAGTAATTTGTCCAGTATATGTAACAATAGGGGATGTGGGTGTAACAATGGTATTGATGTCCTCATCACATGGGCAGCCCTTCTCAGTAATTGTTGCTCAGAATCAACTTCAAAAGTGCGCTTACCATGGGTCCCATCCATTTCCGATGATAAGCAAAAATCATCCATTGTGTTGTCTTCAACAAGGTAGTCCACATCATCCATTCTAGTCCGAGTATGTCATTCTTTCGAACTCCTTCAAAAGATCGATTGTGATTGCCTTAGGCTGGTGTAAAGAGTTTCAATGATCTTTTTATCAAAAGTATTTCTTTTTGCCACTTAAGGGAATAGCTCTACGAGTCACCTCTCTAAGGTGTCTGTTATGAAATCATGGTAACTATCTCCTCGCTGCTTTGAAACCATCCACCATCTTGTTAAGTGTGGAATTGTTGCCTGCCAATCTGAATCTTCGTCAGCTGTTTCTTCCATTGCTCCTCGTGTGTGTTATGTGTCTCGACTTAAGAGATGTTCGTACATCTCACTCCATGAGTTGATCTTGAGTTGCTCGACTTCGAGGAGATCAATTCCTGTAGAGTTCTTCCTGTCGTCATTGTGTTGGATGAAGATCTCAAACGCAAAGACGTCAAGATCAAGACGATACAAGGAATCAACGTTCCTATGAAGTGCAATCTGGATCGTGAAGATTGAGTTGGCTTTGTGTCCCCTCTGTCTTCTTACATCACGTCTTGAATCTCGGGACGAGATTCTTGTTTAGTGGGGGTGAGTTGTCACAGCCCTAGAATTTGCTTGCTAATAGTTGCATTAGAAGCATCATGCATCATGGTATTCTTCAGAGAAACTTGAAATGGGGATGTTCAAACCCTAGCACAAAATGGAATTCAACTTGGTTCAATCCAAAATCTTTTTCAAAGAACCCAAAATGCCCTTTGAAAATGTTCATGACTTCTGATAAAGGTGAAAACCTCTTCCAAAATGATGAGTATATTTCTAGGACATTCTGGATCTTTGAATTAACTCATATCGTATTTGAATTGGAGCATTTAAATCATATAAATATTTTTAAATGCTCTAATAATTATGAAACTAGTTGTGGGTTGTTGGAAATAATCCAAACACTGCCCATAATTATTTTCAGGATTTTACAAAATGGATTAGTATTTTTACTAATTCAAAACAGAATAAAAGAAATAGAAAACTGAAAGAAAAGGAAGAGAGCTTACCTGTAACTTACCTGGACCTACCTACCTGTGCAGCCCACTTGGCAGCTCAAATTAACCTGCCCAAATTTCACCTGTGAGCCCACCGTCTTCAACCTCTGCTAGTAGGCAGAGGCGTGTCAACGCGCGCATGTCGTGGATCTAAGACTGACAGTAGAATGGGGGGTAGGTATGAGGAGGCAAGATCCTAGCTATGGCGAAGTTGTACACGCCAGTTTTACGAGTTCAGGCCCTTCTCGGTAGAAGTAACAGCCTACGTCTCGGAGCCCGGAGGTGGTCGACTGGATTATGCGTGTGTGTGTGTGTGTGTGTGTGTGTGTGTGTTACAGGGGATGCGAACCCTTGTCCGAGAGGGGAGAGGTGGCTTATATAGAGTGCGCCAGGACCCATCTTCCCTCCGTCACACAGGGTTCAATGATCATAAAGAGTAAGCATTACAGGTAACGTCTGCAATAAAGTGTTATAAATGGCAATAAAGTCTATGATTAAACGCCCGACCATTGCGGTGTAAAGTGACTTTAGATCTTCTGTATGTCGAGTGGTTTCTGTGACGGTCGAGTGACAATGATTCTTCCGAGTGGAATATCCCTGGTCGAGTGGATGATGGTACCCTTCGAATGCTTCTGTTTTGATGGTGATGCCCTTGGGAGGGTGTCTAGGTCAGGCCTATGACCCTACCCTAGGTGCATGACTTCATCATTAGCCCCCGAATGGTTCAGGGTTTGAGTGGAGAAGGAGTTGGAAATACTTCCGATTTCAGCTCTTGCAGTTTGGGAATGTCTGGTTGGGGCCTATGAATCAATACGGTGACATCAACTTCTTTTTCAGTCGCCTTGATCAATTCTTGATTTTGTCGAGTGAACTTTTACCGAAAAGCTTCGAGCGTCGATATGGAGAAAATCTTCCGTCTGACAGGTTGCTCTGTTGCCCGCGGATCTCGCCGGATTCGAATTTTTGGGAAGCGCGCGGGGCGGAGGATGCCGCAGCAATCGGGCTGGATAAGGCAGTGCCACCTTGATTTCCGCCCCGCCTTTTTCGCCACGTATTACCAAGGCTGATCGCTATGGATTTGATAAGATCGCCCGGGTCCACAAGTCAGTCACTCGGAAATAACCTCATATAAGGCGTCGGTACGGGGTTTTTTAACAGTGTGCTCCCATTCTTCCTCTTCCTTTCCTGTTTTCTCCACCGCATCCGCTCCCGTCCCGGCGCCGCTGCTCCATTTGAGCTCTGCCTGCTGTGATGGGGAAGGAGAAGACGGTGGCCTTGGAGCGCGTGAAGAAGGTTACGGCGAAGGCGAAGGGGAAGAAGTCCAGCCGGGGCGGATCTTCCTCGAGGTCCGGCCTGCCCCGCAGCTGGATCCAGGGAGATTGGATCCGGTCGACGATTCGCCAGGACGACATCGACGATCTGGCCGAGGAGGGATTGATTCCCCACGGATCCGCGTGGCTCCCGGCGGACGAGACTGAGCCCCGCAGGAGGGTGAGTGCGTCCTCCTCGCCACCCACGCCGACCGCGGGTTTTCTTTGCCTCCCCATCCTTTTTTCCGAGATTTTTTGAACTTCTTTGGAGCACAACTTCATCATTTTTCCCCCAACACCATTGTGTATCTTGCCGCTTTCATGTCCATGTGCGAAAACTTCTTGGGTTGTCGACCACACTGGGGCCTTTTCAAACACGTTTTCACATGCCGCTCCCAGTCGGTCAAAAAAGCTAACCTGAGTGACGAGAGAACAAAAGTGACCCTGATGTGTGGGGGTCTTGGAATCCAAATGAGGGGTAAGAGCTCTTTCCCAGCCATAATCCTACCCGAGTCAGTCCGAGGGTGGCAGTCGACCTGATTTTACTGCAAAGATCAGTCGACTCCCCATCAGTCGACTCGACTTCCCCCCTTTTCCATGGCTCGAGTAGAAAAGCCCTCCGCGCTGAAAGTGACCGCGGGGGAGAAAGCAGAAGTGAAGGTGCTGGTCGAGCGAGTGGTCCAACTCATCCGTGATGGCGTGACCAGCATGGATCTGCTGGAAGTCTTCCTCAGGCGACGCATTCAGCCGCTTTAAGCCCGCGACCATCCAATGTGGATGTATTCATGCATTGACGATTCCACCCAGATCCATCCCGAAGAAGTCGACGAGGATACGGTGGAGAAGTGGTTGAGGGGTATCACTGGCAACAAAGATAACCCCAGGGGGCCAGGAGAGTCCCTCCACTCGACAATTCACACCAGACAGACAAGGTCTGACTCTGAATTGCCGAGTGTTATCTTGACTTATCATGTAACTGCTTGCAATCAACCGACTGACTTCTGTCTTGCTTGTTGCCTTCTAGGCTCTTACCGAGATGCATTCGATGCCCAACGGAGAACAGGAGCAGGATCCGGAGGGGGAGGCGAGCGGAGGCGAGAGCGGCGAGTGGCATTCTGATGGTGAAGGGGATGAGGAAAGCTCCGACCCGAGTGATGAAGAAGAGGTCGACTACCTCCCCGTAGGGAAAGGCGATCCAAGCTCACCCCCGATCCAGCAAGCGCCCGCGACAAGGCAACTGTTCAGACTGGACAGTCGTCAAAGCGTCCTCGGACGTCTTCTCCGGCGCCGACTGAAAAGGCTCCGAAACAATCCAAGGTCGTACCGCAGAAGACCCGAAAGGCGCTGTCCCGAATCAAAATCGACATCCCTTTTGCCTCTGCGTAAGTGTCCTATCTTCAGTTTTACTCGAAATTCCGCGTTGTTTATTTTTCCTTGGTTTGACCGAATGAATCTTGAAACTAGCAGTGCCGCTACTTCTGGGACCTCTGCTTGCAAAAACGAGGATGAGGACATGGAAGATGCGGTCACCTCCAACCCAGGTATAATCTTTGTGATCTTGTCTTTGCTTTGTCGATTGAATTGCGATATAACCCATCGAGGATGAAATTTTGGCGACTGATCTTTTTGCAGCTCCTCTCAACATCATTGATCTCCCCGACAATGACGAGGACGAGCCACAGAGGCCCTTGGGGAGAAGAAACAGGAAAACGTCCACTGGCAAGACGCCTCAGTCGACGCCGGTGGCGGAACCGGTAATTCAGGACGCCGGCGGTGCCAATCAGTCTTCCGTCTCCTTCGCCATACCGCTGTCGAGTGCTCAGCCTTCATCGTCAGCCGTGCAGACTCCCGCCGATCCACCTTCACTTTTTGTTGCACACCATGTCCCAGAAGACCAGGTGGGTGCTGCTAAAGAGGCTATACGCCAGGCGGGCATCATGATGGAGAAGATGAATATGGTGCAGGAGGCCCGCCAAGCTGCTTATGACACTAGCTCCGCTCTCCAGAGCAACGTCCAGGTTAACAGATTGCCGACTGACTCTTTTAGCTTGTTCCGTTAGGATATGCTACCTGAAAACTCTTTTCAAGGAATCTTTTCATCTGTCTGCACTTCGCATCCGCACACCCACTTGGTGTTTTGATTTGCACTGAGCAAACTTGTATCTTGAGTCGATTGGATTTTTGAACTAGTGGGGACACGCTGAGTGCACCCACTGGGTGTAGTTCCCGAGACCATAGTTGACTACGGGTAGTCGACTGTGGTCTGAGAAGCTAAATTTTCCAGTCGTTCTGGATGGACCATGTCTAGTGGAATCCGATCCAGTGGGGGCATGCTAAGTGCACCCACTGGGTGTAGTCCCCAAGACCGTGGTCGACTGCGGGCAGTCGACTACGGTCTTAGATGCTCTTCTTTTTTTTCACTCGGCCTGGACGGACCACGTCGAGTGGAAACTGGACCAGTGGGGGCCCGCTAAGTGCACCCACTAGGTGTAGTCCCCATGACTGTGGTTGACTGCGGGCAGTTGACTATGGTCTGAAAACAACTTGAATTTATCGAACTATTGTTCTGAAGTAACTAATCTTTCCATCTGTCGATTGACTATCCCTTGATTACAGAAATCTTGTGACCTGGAAGTTCGTTTTGCTGAATTGGAGAAAAAACAGATTCAGCTCAACCTCGATCTGGAACTGGCTAAGACACATCTGTAGAAGGCCAAGGACGAAGCTGCTGGTAAGAGAAAACTTGCCGACTGACTTGTCTCTGGACTGGATTTTATTTTGATTTTTCTGAACCGAGCGTTGTTTCTTTTCAGAGACAATGAATCAAGCTCTGGCGAAGAAGGACCAATATCTCGTGGCCGCACAGAAAGCAGTTGACGAGGAAACTGCACTCGCCGAACAAAAGCTAGCTTCAGTCGGCAAACTGGAGGAAGAAAATGTCAGGCTGAAAACTGCCCTTGATGAAGCCAATAAGGAAGCGACTCGCCTGAAGAAGGACAAGAACAATATGAACGAGAAGATGGAAGGCATTTCTTGTAGGAGGGACGATCTGGAGAATTATCTGGGAAGTCTTGCCAAGAAGCTGTTCCTCATGCTTGAAGGTATTTTCTTTGAACCGACTGACTTGTCACTGTCGATTCGATATACAACCGCTGACTCATCATTGAATTGTATGTGCAGAAGTTTGTCAAAACTTCGAGGAAGGGACTGGGCAAGTTGAGACATGCCTGGACCCCATCCATTCTCCAGTGAAAGACGAGGCTGCCATGAATGTACTCCGATTGGAATCTTGTGTTGCTGGTGTTGTTGATTATCTTGCTCGACTGAAGGCCGCAACGTCACGGACCGACACAGCACTCTGGCCAAGGGCAACGCTCCAGAATGACCTCGAGTCTCTGATGGCTCGACTTAATGAGATTCCCGGTCGAGTGCAGGAATGGAAGAAGTCTTCTGCCCGGTGCGGCGCTGACATGGCTCCGTCTTTGGTTCGTGTCCACTGCAAGGAAGCGCGAGAAGAGAAGCTGGCGGCGATCAAGGTCGCCAACACCAAGAAGCATGACTTCCAATCATTCATGGAGACCTTTATTGCTGCGGCCACTCGGATTGCCGACGGAATTGATCTGGACGAATTCGTTGAGCCTGCCAGCCCTCCTCCTGCGGAGTGAACAAACTTCTATGCCCCACCTTAAATTTGCCTCGGAATGCCGAGTGATTTTGTAATCGTTAAACTCCTTCGGGCTTGATGCCTGAGTACTTTAATCCGCGGTCGGAACCTTAGGATTTATCTGAATTTGGTTTATCTCTGAATATGCTTGTGCTTGCCTTCGAGTGGGATTTGTTCTTCACTTAGAATAATCTTTGTACTTGAGATGCAGCTCTGAGGAGGAGATTCCAATCGACCTGCACCTCGTTGTCTTTGCGGATGAGGATGGAGCGTACGTTATACTTGTGGCGTAGCTCCGAGGAGAAGGTCGCAGTGAACCTGCACCTCGTCGTCCTTGTGGATGGGGACGTGTTTCAAACTTAGGCTAGTACTGGACTGCAGCTAAGCCTCCGAGTGGGAGGGTTGCTCACCACTCGGTAGGATTTTTTAAACTTAGGCGAGTACTAGACTGCAGCTAAGCCCCCGAGTGGGAGGGTTGCTCACCACTCGGTAGGATTTTTTAAACTTAGGCGAGTACTAGACTGCAGCTAAGCCCCCGAGTGGGAGGATTGCTCACCACTCGATATAATTTTTTAAACTTAGGCGAGTACTGGACTGCAGCTAAGCCCCCGAGTGGGAGGCTTGCTCACCACTCGGTAGGATTTTTTAAACTTAGGCGAGTACTGGACTGCAGCTAAGCCCCCGAGTGGGAGGCTTGCTCACCACTCGGTAGGATTTTTTAAACTTAGGCGAGTACTGGACTACAGCTAAGCCCCCGAGTGAGAGGCTTGCTCACCACTCGGTAGGATTTTTAAACTTAGGCGAGTACTGGACTGCAGCTAAGCCCCCGAGTGGGAGGGTTGCTCACCACTCGGTAGGATTTTTTTAAACTTAGGCGAAACGAATTCGCGGCTAAGCCCCCGAGTGAGAGGCTTGCTCACCACTCGGTAGGATTTTTAAACTTAGGCAAAACAGATTCGCGGCTAAGTCACCCACTGGGGGATTTCAGACACAAACATAAGCAACGACAATTGTTTTAGAAGACTGTAAAGCTCTTGTCTTTAATAAACAAACTACAAAGGTATCTCTTATTACATCTCATCAGAATGAGTGCTTAGGTATAAAAGGGGTGGAGCAGCTCCGCGTTCCAAGCGCGCGGCTCGTCTTTCTTGTGCTCGACATTGTAGAGGTGGTACGCTCCGTTGTGGAGCACTCTGGTGACAATGAAGGGACCTTCCCAGGCAGGAGCAAGCTTGTGTGGTTTCTGCTCATCCACTCGGAGAACCAAGTCTCCCTCTTGAAATGCCCGACCCCTCATGTTTCTGGCATGGAATCGACGCAAGTCTTGCTGATAGATGGTCGACCAGATCAGGGCCATCTCTCTTTCCTCTTCCAGGAGATCAACTGCATCTTGCCGTGCCTGTTCCACTTCATCTTCTGAGAAAAGCTCGACTCGGGGTGCATTGTGGAGCAAGTCACTCGGAAGTACAGCTTCAGCTCCATAAACCAAGAAAAAAGGAGTTCGGCCAGTCTACCGATTGGGAGTTGTCCTCAGTCCCCACAGTACCGACGTAAGTTCATCGACCTAGGCTCCTGCTGCGTGTTTGAGATGACGCATCAGTCGGGGTTTCAACCCTTTGAGAATCAATCCATTTTCTCTTTCAGCTTGTCCATTCGACTGGGGGTGAGCGACTGAAGCATAGTCGACTCGAGTACCTTGAGAAGCACAGAAGGCTCAACTCATCGTAATCAAGTTCGACCCATTGTCGATGATGATGCTGTGGAACACCATATCTAAGTGTTAACTCTCTGATGAAGCTGACAGCAGTCCTGGCTTCAAGGTTTTTGATAGGCTTGGCTTCGATCCATTTGGTGAACTTGTCGACTGCCACGAGCACGTGAGTGAAACCGCTCCTACCAGTCCTCAGAGGTCCAACCATATCCAAACCCCAAACAGCAAAGGGCTAGACGAGTGGAATGATCTTCAGGGCTGATGCTGGCTTGTGAGACATATTGGAGTAAAACTGGCAACCTTCACATTTGTCGACTATTTCTTTTGCCATTTCATTTGCTCGTGGCCAATAAAATCCTGCTCGGTATGCTTTGGCCACGATGGTCCGAGAGGACGCATGGTGACCACAGGTCCCCGAGTGGATGTCATTGAGGATCACTCGACCTTCTTCTAGTGTTATGCATTTCTGGCAGACTCCAGTCACACTTTCTCTGAACAACTGTCCTCTTATCATAGTCAAGGCTTTGGATCGATGGACGATCTGTCGAGCCTCTTCTTCATCCTCCGGGAGTTCTTTCCTAAGGATGTATGAAATGTACGGCATTGTCCAGTCGGGAGTGATGACTGATACGTCACCAACGTATCTATAATTTTTGATTGCTCCATGCTATATTATCCTCTGTTTTGGACATTATTGGGCTTTATTATTCACTTTTATATTATTTTTGGGACTAACCTACTAACCGGAGTCCCAGCCCAGAATTGCTGTTTTTTTGCCTATTTCAGAGTTTCGAAGAAAAATAATATCAAACGGAGTCCAAACGGAATGAAACCTTCGGGAACGTGATTTTCGGAACGAACATGATCCAGGAGACTTGGACCCTACGTCAAGGAAGCTTCTAGGAAGCCACGAGGTAGGGGGCACGCCTACCCTCCCTGGGCACGCCCTCCACCCTCGTGGGCCCCATGTTGCTCCATCGGCGTACTCCTTCCTCCTATATATACCTACATAACCCCAAACGATCAGATACGGAGCCAAAAACCTAATTCCACCGCCGCAACCTTCTGTACCCACAAGATCCCATCTTGGGGCCTGTTCTGGAGCTCCGCCGGAGGGGGCATCCATCATGGAGGGCTTCTACATCAACACCATAGCCTCTCCGATGAAGTGTGAGTAGTTTACCTCAGACCTTCGGGTCCATAGTTATTAGCTAGATGGCTTTCTCTCTCTTTTTGGATCTCAATACAATGTTCTCCCCCTCTCTTGTGGAGATCTATTCGATGTAATCTTCTTTTGCGGTGTGTTTGTTGAGAACGATGAATTGTGGGTTTATAATCAAGTTTATCTATGAACAATATTTGAATCTTCTGAATTCTTTTATGTATGATTGGTTATCTTTGCAAGTCTCTTTGAATTATCAGTTTGGTTTGGCCTACTAGATTGATCTTTCTTGCAATGGGAGAAGTGCTTAGCTTTGGGTTCAATCTTGCGGTGTCCTTTCCCGGTGATGAGGGGCAACAAGGCACGTATTGTATTGTTGCCATCAAGGATAACAAGATGGGGTTTTATCATATTGCATGAATTTATCCCTCTACATCATGTCATCTTGCTTAAGGCGTTACTCTGTTCTTATGAACTTAATACTCTAGATGCATGCTGGATAGCGGTCGATGTGTGGAGTAATAGTAGCCGATGCACGCAGGAGTCGATCTACTTGTCTCGGACGTGATGCCTATATACATGATCATACCTAGATATTCTCATAACTATGCTCAATTCTTTCAATTGCTCAACAGCAATTTGTTCACCCACCGTAAAATACTTATGCTCTTGAGAGAAGCCACTAGTGAAACCTATGGCCCCCGGGTCTATCTTCATCATATTAATCTTCCAACACTTAGTTATTTCCGTTGCTTTTTACTTTGCTTTTATTTTACTTTGCCATTACATTATGTTATCACAAACCCTTATCTCCCGCATTACATTATTTGCCATTTGCCTCTCGTTTTCCTCTCCCCCACTTCACCCTTGTCGTTTTATTCGCCCTCTCTTTTTTGTTCGCCTCTTTTTCGCTTGCTTCTAGTTTGCTCGTATGTTGGATTGCTTGCTTGTCACGATGGCTCAAGATAATACCAAATTATGTGACTTTACCAATACCAACAATAATGATTTCCTTAGCACTCCGATTGCTCCTCTTACCGATACTGAATCTTGTGAAATCAATGCTGCTTTGTTGAATCTTGTCATGAAAGATCAATTCGCCGGCCTTCCTAGTGAAGATGTCGCTACTCATCTAAATAGCTTCGTTGATTTGTGTGATATGCAAAAGAAGAAAGATGTAGACAATGATATTGTTAAATTGAAGCTATTTCCTTTTTCGCTTAGAGATCGTGCTTGGTTTTCATCTTTGCCTAAAAATAGTATTGACTCTTGGAATAAGTGCAAAGATGCTTTTATCTCTAAGTATTTTCCTCCCGCTAAGATCATCTCTCTTAGAAACGATATTATGAATTTTAAGCAACTTGATCATGAACATGTTGCACAAGCTTGGGAGAGGATGAAATTAATGATACGTAATTGCCCTACTCATGGTTTGAATTTGTGGATGATTATACAAAAAATTTATGCCAGATTGAATTTTGCTTCTAGAAATCTTTTAGATTCGGCCGCGGGAGGCACTTTTATGGAAATCACTTTAGGAGAAGCTACTAAACTCCTAGATAATATTATGGCTAATTATTCTCAATAGCACACTGAATGATCTAGAGAAAATTCCTTATTTGACACTACCTTAAAATGTGGTTCCTTATTTGACCCTGAAGAAATTTTTCTTCCCTATTTGACATGTAGTCTAAAATTTATTTCCTTACGTGACATCACCGTCGGTTTCGTTACATTGTTCCGTTAAAAAAAATTGGATGGACCAAAATACCCCTATGCTATTCGCTAGCCCACATCGAACAAAAAAAATAATCTCGATCCCGATCTAGCCGGTTGCTTCACGTATCATGCATGCATGCATGCATGCTCGCACACACGTATACTGGCCGATTAGAGCAACTCTAGCAGACCCCGCAAAAACTTAACCCGCAAAACGCGTTTGTAGTTTCACGAAGATCGCGTCCGGAGTAGTTACCGTTGGCGTGTCATCGACTCGTACATATATCTGAATGTCCGCGTGTCGGTTCTGAATACCCGTATACGGGCGCCCTGGCCGGCGCGTATTATACTTCTCCAAATACCCGAATATTTGACTAATGCATGCATGCACCGGTATAGTCTAGGCTCGCAGTGGCGTGTTAAATATGGTTGAGTTCTACTATGTGCATGAAAGTATACAAATACCCGCAACGCTCGTACACGGGATTTCATATCTCTTTCCTTCCACGAAGATCGGAATAAATGCTCGCGCTCTGCCTATCTCCCTTCCCTATAAATACAGAGGCACAAGGCCATTCACAGGACTCACGCACGGCCGGAGAGGGAACCATACATCGTTCACAACATTCATCTATTCTCCAACGCCCACACCCATCCATCACTCGCATCTCGCGGAGGCGTTCGGCCGCGTCGGAGTCCTCGGAACACAGTACATCGAACCACCATCCGCTCAACACCAAGATCAAGGCCGCCTCGTCATTTAGCACCAACACCAATTTTTTGGATTGAAATCAGTTCATTGACCAAATTATGGGGTCTTAATTGGTCATTTAACATGACCAAATTTGTAACATAACGGTAGATATTGTCATGTATAGAATTTTGGTCACCTTATGCACTAGGGGTAAAAAGGTCTTTTCACATCTGTCTTTAACACCGTTAGTGAACAAAATGCACTAGAGTGTCATATTGGGAAAGAAATTTAGAGCATATGTCAAACAGGGAAGAATTTTTTTTTCAGGGCCAAATAAGGAACCACATTTTAAGGTAGTGTCAAATAAGGAATTCTCTCAATGATCTACTAATAAAGAAGTGCATGCGATAGAAGAAATTAATGTTTTGAGTGTAAAGATGGATGAACTTATGAAATTATTTGCTACTAAGAGTGTTTCTTCTGATCCTAATGATATGCCTTTGTCTACTTTGATTGAGAATAATAATGAATCTATGGATGTGAATTTTGTTGGTAGGAATAATTTTGGTAACAATGCGTATAGAGGAAACTTTAATCCTAGGCCTTATCCTAGTAATTCCTCTAATAATTATGGTAATTCCTACAACAATTCTTATGGAAATTTTAATAATATGCCCTCTGAATTTGAGACTAGTGTTAAAGAGTTTATGAATTTGCAAAAGAATTTCAATGCTTTGCTTGATGAAAAATTGCTTAAAGTTGATGAATTGGCTAGGAACGTTGATAGAATATCTCTCGATGTTGATTCTTTGAAACTGAGATCTATTCCTCCTAAGCATGATATCAATGAGTCTCTCAAAGCCATGAGAATTTCCATTGATGAGTGCAAAGAAAGAACCGCTAGGATGCGTGCTAAGAAAGATTGCTTTATAAAAGCGTGTTCTTCAATTTTTTATGAAAATAAAGATGAAGATCTAAAAGTTATTGATGTGTCCCCTATTAAATCTTTGTTTTGCAATATAAATCTTGATAATGATGGGACTGAATATGATCCACCTTTACCTAGAAGGCGTTCCAAAAATTCTGAGTTTTTAGATCTTGATGCTAAAATTGATAAAAGTGGGATTGAAGAGAACAAAACCCTAGATATTAATAAACCCACTATTTTGGATGTCAAGGAATTTAATTATGATAATTGCTCTTTGTTAGATTGTATTTCCTTGTTGCAATCCGTATTAAATTCTCCTCATGCTTATAGTCAAAATAAAGCTTTTACCAAACATATCGTTGATGCCTTGATGCAATCTTATGAAGAAAAGCTTGAGTTGGAAGTTTCTATCCCTAGAAAACTCTATGATGAGTGGGAACCTACTATTAAAATTAAGATTAAAGATCATGAATGCTATGCTTTGTGTGATTTGGGTGCTAGTGTTTCCATGATTCCAAAAACTATGTGCGATTTGCTAGGTTTCCGTGATTTTGATGATTGCTCTTTAAACTTGCACTCATGGATTCCACTATTAAGAAACCTATGGGAAGAATTAATGATGTTCTTATTGTTGCAAATAAGAACTATGTGCCCATAGATTTTATTGTTCTTGATATAGATTGCAATCCTTCATGTCCTATTATTCTTGGTAGACCATTCCTTAGAACGATTGGTGCAATTATTGATATGAAGGAAGGGAATATTAGATTCCAATTTCCATTAAAGAAAGGCACGGAACACTTCCCTAGGAAGAAAATAAAATTACCATATGAATCTATTATGAGAGCCACTTATGGATTGCCTACCAAAGATGGCAATACCTAGATCTATCCTTGCTATTGGTTTTCGCACAAATTTCAGATTACGGACATGTTTGCCGCGTATCACACACATCTTGTTCAGTTGAACCGTTTCCATTGTGTTGCCAAATCACACACAGTTCATTCCAGTGAACCGTATGCTGTATATCGCACACGTCTTCATCTGGCTGCCCGTTTCTTTTGTTCCTCCTCATCCCGAATAGTTAATTGAGCTGAACCGTATGCCCTGCATCGCACACGCAACTAAAATCTGAACCGTGTTTGATGCATTCGTCATCGCAAATGTTTTGCACCTTTTTTGACGGTTTTTTACACAACGTTTGCGATTATGGCATCGCACACAATTTCGTTGAAGGGTCTCCGATCGTAGTGTCGCGTTTGGACCATCCTGCAGTAGTGTTAGCTATTCATAATCTAATGCCCCTGGTAAAATAAAGATATGCTACTGTTAAAGTAATTTGTTAGTCTTTTTATCCTTCCTTGCTAAGCTAATGAAGGTTTCACCTCATTCCTACTTGTGCAAACAGGGACCATGTTGTGTTAATTGTACATTTTAGTGGAACTGCACAAGAGGATACAATGAATTGTGTCCCAGCCAGTGCTTTATCTCTGCCAGAAGTTCTTGATAATCTCTTCATATAATCTCACCACTAGTAAACAAAGAGTGATGTCAACCATACATTGGAAGTGCACAAAAAGATATACTATTGAATGATCCCAATCAGTGCTTTATCTTCTCTTTTGGGATTACTTGAATAAGCTTCCTTGCTCAGGTTGGTACCGGCCTAAGGCCTTCATCCAGATTAGTGTGTTGTCATCTCTATTTGTATAATGCTACTGTTTTGCTAATGCCATGAGAAAGTCCTTTATCTTTGCATGTTAAATCTTTGCAATCTATGATACATGGCAATGCTTTCAGTGTTGAGCTAATTGGCACTGATAAAATAAAACAATACCTCTCTTTAAGCAAGGCTACTGTGTTGCTAACTTTACCTATTAAGATAATGAGGATGTTTTTATTTGTTAGTGTATGTTTCATCAACTAGTGTCACTATTACAGTAATCTCACTTTCTCAATATGTGTGCCAACAGGGATGCTCGATTACAATGGAACTGCACAAAAACTTTGGGTGGTTCATTGCCACAACTGCTTTCTTCCTTTCCTGTCAGTCGCTTAGCTTAGCTTCCAGTCAAAGGAAATAAATTGATATGCTTCCTCACATAGGTTGGTACCAGTCTTCATCCTCGTTATTGTGCTTGTCATATCTATTGGTAATTTGGTATTGTGCTACTGTTGGCCGATTTCGTAAAGGAGTAACTTGGAGCCTGAACTCGTAGGCAACCGTTACATTGGCCGATTTCAGTAGAGCTGCACAAAAAGATCAGATGGAGAAATACTTATGTTGCTTCTATGTATTCCAAAGTTCACTCTGACAAGCATCGATGTTGACAAGATGAAGTGCCGGAGTGAACGCCAACAATATTGCTTGGCGCATAGCCTAGAAAAATGCAGTCTAGTCTTTGGCCCCAACTTGCACTTTTTTGTTATCGGCACATTGATACGTCTCCAACGTATCTGTAATTTATGAAGTATTCATGTTGTTATATTATCATTCTTGGATGTTTTACAATATTTATAGCAACTTTATCTCATTTTTTGGGACCAACCTATTGACCCAGTGCCCAATGCCAGTTGTTGTTTTTTACGTGCAGGAAATAAATATCAAACGGAGTCCAAACACCGCGAAACTTTTTGTGGATTTTTTATGGACCAGAAGACATCCAGTGGGCTAGAGAAGCACTTGGGGGTGCCCCGAGGGGGGCACAACCCACCAGGGCACGCCTGGGGGGCCCACACCCCCTCTTCGCCCTATAAATTCTGAAATATTCCAAAAACCCTCGGGGAGACCCTAGATCAGAAGTTCCGCCGCCGCAAGCCTCTGTAGCCACGAAAAACCAATCTAGACCCCGTTCTGGCACCCTACCAGAGTGGGAAATCATCACCGGTGGCCATCTTCATCATCCCGGCGGCCACCACGATGAGGAGGGAGTAGTCCACCCTCGGGGCTGAGGGTTTGCACTAGTAGCTATGTGTTTAATCTCTCTCTCTCTCTCTCTCTCTCGTGTTCTTGAGATGGCATGATTTTGATATATCGCGGGCTTTGTTAATATAGTTGGATCATATGGTGTTTCTCCCTCTCTATCTTGTTGTGAATTGAGTTTTCCCTTTGTGATTTCATTTTATCAGATTGAATACTTTTATGGATTTGAGAGCACTTGATGTATGTCTTGCTATGAATACCCATGGTGACAATGGGGTATCATATTGATTCACTTTATATGTGTTTTGGCACTCAACTCGCGGATTCCTGAGGTGACATTGGGGTAATCTATGCATAGGGATTGATGCGCGTTCTCGTCTTTTGTTTCTCCGGTAGAAATCTTGGGGCACTCTTTGAGGTTCTTTGTGTTGGATAGAGTATAATGAATCTGAATTTGCTTTGGTGTTATTTTAGTATGAACTCTTGATAGATCGATCCGAAGAATAATTTAGTGTTATTTTAGTACGTACTCTTGATAGATCGATCAGAAAGAATAACTTAGTGCTATTTTAGTACAAACTCTTGGATAGATCAATCGGAAAGAATAGCTACAAACAATTTCTTCTTATGTTCTCCGCTAGATAGGAACTTTGGAGTGACTCTTCATCGCGCATCGAGGGATGGTTATATGAACCAATTATATTAGCATTGTTGAGAGATTGCACTACCGAACGTACGGACCCTAGGCCTCATTTTCAAGCATTGGAATACCGTTTGTGCTCACTTTTGTTACTTGCTACTTGTTGTTTTTCATTGTTACTATTACAAAAATCAATATCTACTATCATTACTACACTTGTATCACCATCTCTTAGCCGAACTAGTGCACCTATACAATTTACCCTTGTATTTGGTGTGTCGGGAACACAAGAGACTTTTTATTATTTGGTTGCAGGGTTGCTTGAGAGATACCATCTTCATCCTACACCTCCCACGGATTGATAAACCTAGGTCATCCACTTGAGGGAAATTTGCTACTGTCCTACAAAACTCTGCGCTTGGAGGCCCAACACGAGTCTACAAGAACAAGTTGTGTAGTAGACATCACACGTATGCTGGTAGCGAACTGTATGCCATGGAGTCTAAAGATTCTACACAAGTTGGTTGACGCATATAATCATATGGCACTTAACCAGTCTGTATGCCAGGGATGCTCCATTTCAGTTGAACTGCACAAAAACTTTGCGTGGTTCATTTTGTTGATCGCCTCCTTTCTTGTCTGCAATGTAGAATTTTGGCGAGCTACAGGACGAAGATGAGTTAGTAAACTAGTTAGATGAAAGTAGTGGCCAAGTTGCTCAAACCTCTCGCGGCATTGAGGCCACTATCATGAGGATAAACCTAAAAGAAAAGTTCAGACGGTCTATGTTGCCTCTTATGTACTCTAAATTTTGCTCAGACGAGCATTAATTTTAGCAAGAAGTACCACCGAGTGAACATCACTTACCAGTCTGTACCCTGGGTAATTAAAGTGTGTCGATGGATGGTATTGGTTGTGATATCTCAATAGTTTGAATGCGTAAACATGGTGAACTTGTTTATATCTGAATCTTTTTGTTAATGTTAGCTATGAATATTGGCTTGTGATTTACCAATCATTTGGATGCATAGACATGCTGAACTTGTGTATTTATGAATCTTCTGAATTGTTGATTTTGAATGTTGGCTATGAATATGAACGTATCCCATGAACCTGAGTTTGATCCGAATGTTTACCTTTTTTGATGTACTTGTGTGTGAACTTGTTAGAATGTATACTGTGGTATTGTGACATGTGAGTGTCACACAACACACCTTCGTCCCGAGAAGAATGGCACCTGCTTGTTAGGCTAGCACTGGCGCATCAACTCTTCTTTTTATCTTTTTTCTCAGCCCCCCCCCCCCAGCCTCAACCCCGCCATAATGTTTTTGGCCTAAAAAAGCAGAGTATTGCATTGTTTTTAGGCTTGATGAAAATCAAGTGCTGTTTTCTGTAGGTTAGCCCACCCAGCAAATGGGTTGTTGGCCCGCCACGGACTAGGAGGCCAAAAATATAAGTTGTATCATGCACAGGCAAGTTAAAAAATATGCCATCAAGAGCCATCCACTCAAAAAATCGCATTTGATGTGCTTCTTCAGTCTTCCCTCTACTTGTCCTCCCGCCGCCCAACAAAGGTAATCGACTGGACTGCCAATCGCTTCGAGGGCGTGGCTGCTCGTGCTGCGTCGCCTGCCCACCGTTAATTCCAGTTTGCTCCATTCCCCAACCGCCAGCACGGGATGGAAGTTTCAACTTCCTCCCCGTCGCACCACCGAGGGATTGAGGAAGCGCAACATCCAATCCACCACCGGTGATGGCTACATGTCCAAGTGATTTTCAAAGAAAAAACTACAAGTTTCAGTTTCGTATAAGAAACTGCATGTTTTAGGCAGAGCATTTAAATCAACACGCCCTTTTTAAACATGGATAACAACATGTTGAATATTTTATTCATGGTCAAAAATGGTACTAACAACAGGTTAACATCATGCTGATCACCATTCATGTAATCACATCTTCATATGATGCACAGTAAAAAAGATATGATATTTTTAAAATGCCCAGACAATGTTGAGTGTGTGAAAAACTGAGTAAACTATAGAGCTAGAGAAAAAGTTAAAGAGAGAGAAAAATGGAAACAAAGGGAGAAGAAGACGAACAAAGAGTCCAGCTCTAGGCGTAGAATCTTCAGAGTCTGGCAGCCTTCCACGGGTTTGGCTCTAAGCGATTGTCCGATGCATCACGCAGGCGGTGCGCTCCTCCAGTGAGAACTTCATCTATGATGAAGGGACCCTCCCACTCGGGCTTGAGTTTGTCCTTTTTCTTTTCTGGCTAGCGTAGAACGAGTTCACCAACATTATAAGTCTTGGCCCGCACTTCTTTGATTTGGTATCTGCGAGCCTGTTGTTGATAGAATGCAGAACGGGCTTTTGCAACGTCGCACTCCTCCTCCAGGGCATCTAGACTGTCCTGCCGACCAAGCTCAGCCTCTCTCTCTTCATACATGCGCGCTCGAGGTGAGTCATGAATGATGTCGCAGGGCAAAATGGCCTCTGCGCAGTACACCATGAATAATGGTGTGTATCCGGTAGTGCGATTGGGCGTGGTCCGCAGCCCCCAGAGCACGGAGTCGAGCTCCTCAACCCAGTGCTTGTTTGATTCTTTCAAAGACCACACTAGTCTAGGCTTGATGTCGCTCATGATAAGACCATTAGCTCGTTCGACTTGACCGTTGGTTTGTGGGTGATAGACGGAGGCGTAATCGAGCTTAATGCCCAAGTTAGCACACCAGGTTTTCACCTCATCGGCTGTAAAGTTGGAGCCGTTATCGGTGATGATGATGTGAGGGACACCATAACGGTGCACGACACCGGATATAAAGTCTATCACTGGTCCGGCTTCGGCCATTTTAACTGGTTTGGCCTCTATCCACTTGGTGAATTTATCTACCATGACCAGCAGATATTTTTTATTATGGCTTCCTCCTTTAAGGAGTCCGACCGTATCAAGCCCCCAGACCGCGAAAGGCCAAGTAATGGGGATTGTTTGTAGAGCGGTAGGCGGCATATGGCTTTGATTGGCGAAAAGCTGGCATCCGACACAACGTTGGACCAGGTCCTGTGCATCTGCTCGGGCCGTCGGCCTATAGAAACCTGTACGGAAGGCTTTACTTACAAGGGCCCGACCCGCGGCGTGGTGACCGCCGAGACCAGCATGGATTTTGGCCAGGAGGTGTCGTCCCTCTTCTTTGGAGATACATCTTTGAAGGACTCCGGTAGCGCTTTTCTTGCAGAGCTCTCTGTCATGGACCTTGTAGGTTTTCGAGCGCCAAACAATGCAGCAAGCCTCATTCTGATCCTCAGGGAGCTCTTGCCTATTTAGATAGGCCAAGAAGGGTTAGGTCCATGGGGCAATTACTGCCATTATTAGATGGGCCGATGGTGTTATTTCGGTGGCTGAGCCACCGATGATATTGGTATTGTGTTCGGAATCTGGGGGTATAATCGGATCCGTACTCGCGTTGCTGCTGTCACCCTGCCACACCACGGATGGCTTGAAGAGCCTTTCCAGAAAGATGTTATGCGGGACGGGGTCACGCTTGGCGCCCATGCGAGCAAGGACATCCGCCGCTTGATTACTTTCTTGAGCCACATGATGAAACTCGAGTCCCTCGAACCTAGCTGATATTTTGAGTATGGCGTTACGATAGGTCGCCATCTTCGGATCTTTGCGTCGAAGTCTCCATTTATTTGGGATATTGAGAGATTTGAATCCCCGCGCACCTCCACGCGTTGTATGCCCATGGAGGCAGCCATCCGAAGACCGTGCAATATGTCTTCGTATTCGGCTACATTGTTGGAGTCTGTGTATAATATTTGGAGTACATACTGGACTGTGTCTCCAGTGGGGGACGTTAAGACGACGCCCGCTCCTAAGCCGGCCAGCATTTTAGAGCCATCGAAGTGCATGACCCAGTTGGAATATGTGCCGTACTCTTTAGCAAGTTCGGCCTCTGTCCATTCGGTGACTAAGTCGGCCAATACTTGGGATTTAATGGCTCGGCGTGGTTTGTATGTTATGTCGAATGGCAGGAGCTCAATGGCCCACTTGGCAATCCGGCCTGTAGCGTCGCGGTTGTTTATTATGTCATTGAGTGGTACTTCGGAAGCCACTGTGATCGAGCACTCTTGGAAGTAGTGTCGTAGCTTCTGGGATGCCATGAAGACCGCGTATGCTATCTTTTGGTAATGAGGGTACCGAGATTTGCATGGTGTGAGGATAGTGGATACGTAGTATACCAGTTTCTGGAGTGGGAATTTGTGTCTGTCCTCCTCTCGCTCAACGACGAGCACTACGCTCACCACCTGGTGTGTTGCAGAGATGTATAATAACATCGATTCACCGACGTTCGGTGTGGCCAGGATTGGGTTGCTCGCTAAAAGAGCCTTTATTTCTTCTAGTACAGCCGTTGCCGCATCCGTCCACTCGAAGTGGTCGGTGCGTCAGAGAAGGCGATAAAGTGGCAATGCTTTTTCTCCTAATATGGAGATAAAGCGGCTTAAAGTTTCCACACATCCGGCTAGTTTTTGGACCTGTTTAAGGTCTGTTGGTGTAGCCAATTATGACAAAGCTCAGATTTTGGCTGGATTTGCCTAAATTCCTCTATTGGAAACAATGAAGCCCAACAGTTTTCTAGCGGGAACGCCATGATTCTAATCTTCAAGTGTGCATTGCTTCAAACGCAATTTCCTCACTATGCACATCTTCAGGGGGAGTTCTTCTATATCTTGCAATCAAATTCCTCAATATCAGTACTTACACTTCATATGTTTATCCTCATTGAAAACTTAAGCTATATTGTCATCAATCACCAAAAAGGGGGAGATTGTAAGTACATCTAGTGCCCCTTAGTGATTTTGGTGTATTGAAGACTTATAGGTTAAGGGACTAATGTGTTTATGAGTGTACACAGGTCTATAAGTCTGTGAGGAGTTTGAAATTTACAGAGAAAGTCGACCCCTAAAAATGAAGTTCTTCGACTGAAGACTTTGGATTTCTGAACACTTTCTGAAGACTTTGAAAGTGAAGAAATTGGTGTGACCTTGAAGACTTGGTATTCATTTGAGGAACATGAAGCGTGAAGACTTTTGTTTTCGTAGTTTCATTTTCTCTTTCTTGAGTCATAGGAAACATCGTCTTTGTTAAAGGGGTTGAGGAAATACTAAGGAAAATTTTCCATGTGATGCTCAACTCAAAATCCTACACCTACCAATCCCTTCGAGTGAAGCCATTGGAAATCTCATACAGTTCAGTCATATTCTTTAGTGACAGAGACGAAGTTCTTCTGGTCTCTGAGGAATTTGTTCTGATTGAGGAGTTAGGAGTTCGCCAGTGCGGATTGCCAGTGAGGAACATGATAGCCTTGCGGAATTTGAACCTCAAATTTCCGACCGTTGTTTTGCTACGCGCCAGCTGTCCCAAAATATCTTATCCACCTAACGGTCATATCACTGAAGGGCATTTATGTCTTATCATGTCGGGCTGCTCCCTAGACTATAAATAGCCGCCCCAACAACCACTAGCTGGTTGGCTGCTAAGAGAGAAACTGACACTTGTCATTTGAGAGCATCCCATCCTCCGAGGACTTTGAGCGACAATCATCGAGTGAGGAAAACCCAAACCCAAACACCTACAAACCCAAAGTGATTGAGCATCAATGAAGAAATTGATCCTGCGTGGATCCGACGCTTGTTACCTTTGAAGACTGTGCTTCTTCCAGACGGTTAGGCGTCATGGTCTAGAGCATCCAAGAGGAATTGTGGATCTCCGAGTGACCGAGTTTGTGAAGGTTCGGAAGTCACCAAGACTTACCACGAGTGATTGGGCGAGGTTTGTGTGACCTTAGCTCAAGGAGAATACTACGGTGAGGACTGTGTCCGGATCGTGTGTCCTCCGGTTTAAATACCTAGCCGCTCCAACCAGATTTACAACTGAGACAGCAGTTGGAACTGGTCTACCAAATCATTGTCTTCACCAAGCCAACTGGTTCTATTTCCTCAACTCTTTCATTCCCTCACTACTGTGTTGAGTGCTTGCCATATTTGTGTTTGAAGACTTTGACTGAAGACTTTCTCAAATTTCCTCAGTTCAATTTCTTCAGTCAGTTTGTCTTCATCCTGTGTTATCCTGTGTTTACGCTTTCAGTACTCTGTGCTTGTCTTCATTTCATCATGATGACTATGCTTGTCTTCTGTTATCTTTACCTTTGAGTACTTATTCCGCTGCAAGTAGTTCTTCGCTAAGGAATTTCCTCACCGGCAAATTCCTCAGTGAAGAATTCATAAATATCGCCTATTCACCCCCCTCTAGTTGATATAACGCACTTTCAATTGGTATCAGAGCAAGGTACTCCCTTGTTCTTTCTGATTTGTGTTTAACCGCCTGGAGTTTTAGTTATGTCGACCGCAGGTATGAAGAAAGTGACATGCCCCATCTTTGACGGTCATGATTATCCCAAGTGGAAGGCCATGATGAGGAAGTGCCTCATGGCAATGAACAACGAGCTGTGGACCGTCACTGAGATTGGTCTTACCGATCTATGCAAGATGGCAGACACTGATGATATTCGCAAGTTCACTCGACTTGACATCATGGCAAAAGATATCATCTGTTCCTGCCTATCCAGAGATGAATTCAGGCTCATTATGCATCTTTGCAATGCGAAGCTTATCTGGGACCGAATCTCTGACGTCTATGAAGGTCATCGAACTTGTCATGATCCCTGGTTTGAGGATTTCAAGGAATCACTCAAAACGATGACTTTCGAACCTGATCCATCATCTTCTGCACCATCCTCATGGCAAAAGATGCCAAGGTAACCGAATGTTCCTCATCCGAGTCTAGTGATGATGAATCTGATGATGATTTTGGACCTAGGTATACCAAGCTTGTTTGTATTGCCACTAAACAACAAAAGGCTTTGGAAAAGGTTCAAAACATGCTAGATAAAAGTGATGATATGTTGGGTGAAGAAATGGATCGCACTAAAACCTTGACTGAAAATATTCAGAGACTTCAGTCTAGGTTTGACAATCTTCAAGGTCATCATAACACTCTCTTATCTGATCATGAGAAGCTTTCTTATGAATTTCTTCAAAGAAAGCAAGATCTTGAAAAGCTAAGAGTGAGTTATGAAGATCTTCAGAAGGAGCGTGATTCATTACTTGCTCAACAAATCAGCGCTTCACAGGAAGAATTTGTTCCTCCATGTTTGAAGTGCATTGAACGTGAATCTGCTAATTCTTCACCTAAATGTTCAAATGCTTCTAATGTTACAAATTCTTCACACCTTCTCTGTTATCACTAATTCCTCATCCGAGGACATTGCTAGTATCACCGACGATGCAGGGTTGAAGGAATTGTACATGACAGGCATGTACAAAAGCCTCAAAGGGCATCGGACTCTTTGTGATGTGCTTAAAAAGCAGATCCTCAACATGAACCCTAGGAAAGAGGGTATTGCCTTTGAGAGGAAACTCAATGTCGATGGTACATATTGGAATCCTGAGCAGTACCCCAAAACCTCATGGGTTGCTGCAAAGGGACCTCCAGTTGATCCATCTAATTTATCTGGCTTTACATGTGAATCTTCTCATTCTTTTGATGAGTCATTTGACTCCAACTATAAACTGTTCAAAAATCAGAATGGTGAAGTATTTTCTAGATATGTTGGCCTAACTGCAGGAACGGTTCCCCTATGAAGAAAATCTGGGTTCCCAAAAGGTGCCTTGAAAGTCTTCAGGTGAATGTCCTCCTGACACCACCTGTGAAGACCAGGAACCCCAGATCAAATTCTTCATATGGACCAAATTCTTCATATGGATCCCAGTCCTCATACGGACCAAATTCCTCAAAAGGATCAAAGTCCTCATATGATTATCATTGTGCTAAGAACTCTGTTTCGCAGGGAAGAGCTAAGGGCTATGAATATGAGCATTATTCTTCTAATCATTATGTTCATAAGTCCTCAAAGAATTTCTCTGCTTATTCATATGCTTACCCTAACTCCTCTTATGTTAAATGAAACGGATTGGCTTCTCTGCCACCTTTCTCATATGGAGCTCGCAGAGTGATGAACACTTTGCCACCCCTTTAGATGTGGGTGGTGAAGAAAAAGAACTAATCTCTTCTGCAGGGTCAGGTCTCCAAACGAGCGTGAACGTCTGAAGAATTTGCTGGAGACCTGAAAAGTGCATGAAAGGACGCAGGCTAATCATGAAGAAATGAACTTTCATTTCTCACGTCCTCATACTGTTTTTACTGTTGCATTGCTTGATGAAATTGATCTGATGAATTGATGTCATATTCTTCACTGATGAAGTATATGAGTTCGAAAGATGCACTAATTCATCTGCAGGATGATCAACCCAACGCCACTGAGTGGGTCCTCGATAGTGGATGTACAAATCACATGGCTGGTGACAAGAATCTATTGATTGATGCTCCCTTATCTCCATCGCATCTGAAGCATATCATCTTCATTTGAAAGGCAAAAGTCGCTATTGGGTCTAGGTAAGGTTGCAATCACAAAGGATCGACACATGGACAAAGTCATGCTTGTCGAGTCCTTAGGATACAACCTTATGTCTGCCTCAATGCTTTGTGATCTTGATATGGTTGGTGTCTTTGGCAAGTATCGTTATGTTGTGGTTATGGAAGCTGACAATTCCAAAGTCTTCGAAGGCTTTAGGAGAGGAGACTTGTATATTGTTGATTTCTCTACAGGACCGCAACCAGCCGTTTGCCTACTTGCAAAAGCTTCAGAAGGCTGGCTATGGCATCGACAACTTGGTCATGCAGGCATCAGGAATTTGCACACGCTTGGGAAGAAGAAGCATGTCATTGGCATTGAGAATGTCAAATTCCTCAAGGATCACTTATGTGGAGCCTGTGAAGCTGGAAAGATGACCAAGGCTAAGCATCCAGCGAAGAATATCATGACCACTACTCATCCATTTGAATTGCTTCACATGGATCTCTTCGGTCCTAATCATTATTCTGCTGTTTCAAATGAAGCATCTCAATATGGCTTTGTTATTGTTGATGACTACTCTCGTTACACATGGGTACACCTTGTTACTTACAAACATAAAGTGCAAGAAGTCTTCAAACGATTTTCCTCGAGGGCTTCAACCAAAATTGGTGTGAAGATCAAGTCTTCAAACGATTTTACTCGAGGGCTTCAAGAACTCTGGTCTTCATGACTATCTTGATGAAGTTGGTATTACTCATGAGTTATCTGCCCCTTACACTCCTCCACAGAATGGCGTCGTGGAGCGCAAGAACAGGACTCTTGCTGAGATGGCTCGCACTATCCTTGATGAATACAAAACACCTCGTCGTTTTTGGATTGATGCAATTGATACCGCGTGCCACATCATCAACAGAGTATATATTCACAAATTCTTCAAGAAGACTGCCTATGAACTCCTCACTGACAAGAAACCCAATGTGAGTTATTTCAAAGTCTTCGGTGCCAAATGTTGGATTAGAGATCCTCATCACAATGATAAATTTGCACCGAAAGCACATGAAGGTTTAATGCTTGGTTACGGAAAGGACTCGCACACCTACAGAGTCTTCAACAACGTTCTTCACAAGGTTGTTGAAACTGTAGATGTGCGGTTCGATGAAACTAATGGCTCGCAAAGAGAGCACCTACCTTCTGTGATAGATGAACCAATACCTAAGGAAACTATCAAGTTCAAGGCTACTGAGGATGTCATTCCTACCGAAGAATCTGGTGAAGAATTCATTCCAGAACGTGAAGAACGTCGAGCTAATGCACCTGAAGAAAATGGTGCTAAAGAATATGGTGCTGAAGAAAATGCTGATCAAATTCCTCAACGACAACCAGCTCATCCTCGCGTTGCAAAAGAAGTGCAAGTTGAAAAGATCATCGATGACATTAGAGCACCAGGTCCTCACACACGCTCAAAAGCTTCACATTTATCTAACTTTTGTGGGCACTATGCTTTTGTCTCTATCATAGAGCCCACTAAAGTAGATGAAGCATTTCTGGAGCCTGAATGGATTCAGGCCATGCAAGAAGAATTACATCAATTCGAGCTCAACAACGTCTGGGAACTGGTCAAACGTCCAGATCCTCGCAAGCACAATATCATTGGCACAAAGTGGATCTACCGCAACAAGCAAGATGAAAATGGCCTTGTGGTGAGGAATAAGGCATGGCTTGTAGCTCAAGGCTACACACAGGTTGAAGGAATTGATTTCGATGAAACTTCTGCACCTGTTGCTAGACTTGAAGCTATTCACATATTACTTGCTTACGCTAACCATCATGATATCACTTTATATCAAATGGATGTGAAAAGTGCATTCCTCAATGGTAAGCTTGAGGAAGAAGTATATGTTGCTCAATCCCCGGGTTTTGAAGATCCAAAGCATCCTGACAAAGTCTTCAGACTAAATAAGGCCCTCTATGGCCTCAAGCAGGCCCCTCGGGCATGGTATGATACTTTGAAGGAATTCCTCATGAAGAAAGGCTTCAAACCCGGTTCACTCGACCCTACTCTTTTCACTAAATCTTATGATGGTGAACTGTTTGTGTGCCAAATATATGTTGATGATATTATCTTTGGCTGTACTGAGCAACGTTATAGTGATGAATTTGCCTATATGATGAGTGAAGAATATCAAATGTCTATGATGGGAGAGTTGAAATTCTTCTTAGGTCTTGAAATTCATCAATAGCGCAATGGCATATTCATATCACAGGAGAAATACCTCAAGGATGTAGTGAGGAAATTCGGCATGCAAGATTGCAAAGGCGTCAAAATTCCTATGCCCACAAATGGCCATCTATGCACTGATGAAAATGGTATTGACTTCGATCATAAGGTATACCGCTCCATGATTGGTTCTTTATTGTACTTATGTGCATCTAGGCCAGATATAATGCTTAGTGTTTGCATGTGTGCCCGATTTCCAGCTACACCGAAGGAATCACACCATAAGGTCATGAAGCATATTCTTCGATATCTAGCTCACACACCAACACTTGGATTATGGTACCCCAAGGGCTCGGCTTTTGATCTCATTGGATATTCTGAATCTGACTATGCTGGTGATCGTGTGGACCGCAAGTCAACATCTGGTACATGTCATTTCCCCAGACGATCTTTGGTCTATTGGTCCTCGAAGAAACGGAACTGCGTATCACTGTCTACTGCTGAAGCTGAGTACATTGCTGTTGGTTCTTGTTGTGCTCAACTGCTATGGATGAAGCAAACTCTCAAGGACTACGGCGTCAACGTGAAGAATGTGCCTCTCCTCTGTGACAATGAGAGTGCCATCAAGATTGCTCACAACCCAGTTCAGCACTCGAAGACAAAAGCACATTCAGATTCGTCATCATTTTCTTCGCAATCATGTGTTGAAGGGCGACATTTCTATTGAGCATGTTAAGACTGAAGAACAGCTAGCCAATATCTTCACAAAGCCCTTGTATGAGAAGAGATTTAGCAAGTTGTAGTGTGAGCTAAATATCTTAGAGTCTTCGAATGTTCTTTGAAAAGGACACTCATCCTGACACTTATGCAAAATTGATGACTTAGATGGGCAACACATGAAGAAACGTTTTTCTTCAATCAATGAAGAATAACACTCTAAGTTTGAAGAAATTAACGAAGAATTTGACTTCTCAGAACCCTACGACAATTATACGCGGTGTTTGAAATCATCATTCTTATACGGTGGGTCACGCCACCACCAAAGTTGAAAATCTTCAATTTGAGTTTTCCTCAGTTTTTCAAACTCTTCAACTTTTCAAAATCTTCACTGTTTGCGTCGTTTTTCTTCATTTGCTATATATATATATATATATATATATATATATATATATATATATATATATATATATATATATATATGAGTTTATGTCCTCTCTGACATTCACTTATGGCTAATTCTTCAAGTTGCGTCTTCTGCTAAGTGAATGTGATCGGACCCTTCCCCCTCTATGCTATACTCAACCTAATCTATTCACAAATTCTTCATGTGCGTTCTATTTGAAACTCGTTCAAAATCTTCACTGTGTCCTTGTCAGCTGAAGAATTTGCGAACGGATTATCTTATCCAAATTTTTGGCTTTGCCGCTCAAACCGTTCCGCATCCCACGATAGACTTATCTATTCACCCACGATCTAACACGATCTCCACTTCTCAGTACATGGGTGACACATGTCATGCGAATGAGAAGGGTCAGGGGCATGTTCGTCCAAAATCTTCGGGCGAACAGTTTTTCACCGTGGCTATAAATACCCCCTCTCCCCTTCCTCACTTCCTTTACTCCGCTCGACCTCCTTCTCCAGCTCGTGCTTCTTAAACCCTAGCGCCGCCACTACTTCATCATCGCCGGTGAGGAAGATCTTCACTGCCTCGACCTCGTCGCCGTTGTACTCGCGCCGGCTACGGAAATCTTCACTCCGCCGCCACCGTAGCTGTCTTCCTCCGCCGAGTTAGGGTGTGGAAGATCTGCATAGACGAACTTCACTTCTCCACCTCATAGTTCGTCGTGTTCTTCGTCCAGGGTAATTAAAAGTTACTTTTACTGCCCTCTTTGATTTGAATGATTACTACAAAATCTTCAAAGGTGTTTTTCTTCAAATCCTCACACACCAAACACCTCACAAGTCATCTGTTCTTGATTCATTTCTCTAAGCATCATTTTTCTTCAAGATTCCTCAGTTGTGTGGATCTTCGATCTATACAACTCTGGAACCTAAGACAAAGAACACTTAGTGAAATTCTTCAAGACTCATCTGGTCAAATTTCTCAAACTTGTTCTTTTTTGAAAAACCTTCTGAGAACGCATATGACCTCTCCAAATTCCACGCAACTATACTCTGTTCACAGGTACTCATGTCCATTCTTTGAATCACTAGGTTGTCATCAACTTAACTCATTTGCAGCGTTCCTCGAAGAAAATTTGCATACTTCTTCAGAGAATTCAATTGTTCAAATTCCTCAGCTGAAGAAAATGGCTGATGGAAAGAAGCCACAGAAAGGAGGAAAGAGGCCTGAGGTCAACACGGCGTTTGAAATCCCCTGATGACATCTATGCTGGGTACTGCACACCCCGTGAGGAAGATAAAAATCAGTGCAAGGTGCGCATTCAGAAGATAGAAAGGAGATGGGCAAGAGAGTGGAGGGAGTACAGGTATGTAACTCCAAAGTACATGAAGAAATTTGCACTCAACCCTCCATGCCCAAGACCTCCATTGGCACCAGGCCAAGAAGCAGATTCCACCAGCATCAAGCGCGGTGAGGACTTTCCTGAAGAATGGGCCAAGCACCAGGCCAAGTTGGCCAAACAAGCAAAAGAAGCAGTGAGGAAATTCAACGAAGACTTTGCTGCTGCTGCTGCCACTGAGGCCTCTGTCAAGCCGAAGAAATCTATGGCAAAGAAGCTTGCACGTAAGCCAAGTGCTTCACCTACAGTGCCCTTAAGGCCAAGTTCCTCAGCGATGCCCTCACGGCCAGAATCTTCAAAGCCTTCAAGGCTAATTCCTCATGCTGCTCTAGCTCCTCCAAAGTCCTCAGCTGCTCCGACAAAGTCCTCAGCACCTGTGCATCTTTCCACGTGCCAAAGGAATACAGGCATCTCTATTGCCTCAAGAGTTTCAGCTAGTTCCTCAGCTGCACCAAATTCTTCAACGGGACCCTCTTTGCTGAAGACAAAGGCCACTGCTGGACGAATTCCTTGCCCTAGTCCTCAGAAGAAGCAGGTCGCCTTCCAAGTGCCGTCTGAAGAAGACGAAGCTGATGATGAAGAACTTGCTGAGATCTTCAGAGATAGGCAAGTCAGGGCCGCTAGAGCCAAAGGCACAAATGTGCCACTGCTTTTGGATCCAAGGTTGGACCTCGACTATATTGATCTCTGGCACAAGGACCTAAACACTCCTATGCCTGATTTCAAGTTCACTCCTGGCCAAAGTCACATGCTGACCCATTTCATCCAAGAAGAAAAATGGAAATATGAGAAGGCCAGGCAGATCAAGAAGGCGCAGTACAGGAAAGAAAAATTTCTGAAAAACAACGTTGTCTCAATGACAACTGATGAACTTGTAAAAATCCAGTCTGAAATCAAATCCCTCAGCGATGACTTCAATGCTTACTATGCTGATTGGCAAGGAGCCAAAGTCAGGTTTGTTAAATTGACTGAGAAGTTCACCTCCAATGTTGCAGCCCCATCGCAACAAGAAATTCCTCAGGCTGAAGCATCTGCTCAGCCAACTGAAGAACATGCCAGCACCGCTGATGACTTTCAGTCTTTGAAGAAAATGTGAGTTCCAGGGCTGATGACGGCATTCCAGCCGCTGAAGAAATTGCCAGGGCATCCACTAGTGGTGCGCCTGAAGAAAATGAAGAGGTCAGGGCAACTGCATCAGTTGTGCCTGAAGAAAATCAACCAGATTCCTCTGCTTCTCCTGCGCCTACCCCAACTCCAATCCTTCCATCTGCATCAGATGTGAAGAAGACCAAGGCTGCAGAGCGTGCAGCTGTGAAGAAAAGGAAAGCATCAGTCACTTCAGATTCTTCAGCTCCAAAGAAAATGAAGCCTATGACCAGTTTGTTTGAAAATCCCATTGATGATGTTCTGATCTCAACCATGCCATCAAAGGACCTTGTTCCTTTTGATGAAGAATATGTGATCCCTAGCGGATCTGATAAAAAAATCCTTCTGCTGCTTCGTCAGAGCAGATGGATGAAGAAATTGAAGCGGATCAAATCCCTTCAACACCTGTTGTTTCCTCGCCTATGCCTCAGTTCACAGCTGAAGGGCTGGCATTGAAGAAATGGAAGATGAAGATGTGGACATTGGCTGTACCACACCAGTGATGAATGATGACTTTTGGGAAAGTCAGCACCCCAATTCTCCACTCTTCACACCTTTACAACAAATCCCTCAGTCCCCTGCACAAACTTTTCAAATGGGCTCTGAAGAAACTCACCCCACTTCGTCTGTACGTGAAGAAATTCCAGCCACTAGTGCTGAAGAAACTGCTGCTGCTTATCATCTGAAGACGCAGACTGACACAGAACAGGACCAGAAATTCCTCAGCCTGAAGAACCTGAGATTGAGATTCCTGAGGTTGTGATGCAACTCACTGACACTCCTCTGCCCAAGCCAAAGGATCCATTGTCATGGAAGCAAAAATTCAAGGCTGAAGATTTCTTCGGCGAGCATGTATTCTTCATAGACTACAACCCCTATGACTCTGCTCGCATTAGGAAGAGGCGTTTCTGGACTGTCAGTCAGGAAAATTTCTATTCCTCAGTGCTGTTCAAAAAAGATAAAGTCTTCGATCATGTGCACATTCCTCACGTGGATATGGAATATCTGCCGTGCTTCGAGCCAGTCCTCAGTGTTATTCACGATTTTGGATTGTTAAATTTCTGCACTGACATATGTTATTGGAATGAAGAACTCATTCTTCAATTTTATGCGACGCTGCACATCACAGGAGATTCTGAAGATGTGAATTCATGGGTGCTGGACTGGATGTCTGAAAATACTCACTACAAGGCACTAGCAACTAAATTGCTTCGTGCCCTAACACTCAGTCCTCCCCTTGAAGCTGCTCGTTGTGTCTACAATGAACCTGAGCTTACAATTCACTACATGCAAGTTCTGATGAAGCCTTTGAAGCCAGGTCAGGCCCCACGAACCAAATTCCTCGTGAATGAATTACTATATGTGCCTCGGGCTGTCTATCGCATTTTGACAAAGACATTGAGTCCAATCAAGGGCCACGACTCGAATGAAGAAGAAGTCGTTGGCATCATGAAGAATCTGCTTTTCAATATCATTCATGGCGTTCCCATCAACTTCCATGATTTCTTCATGAGGACTTTGGCCAATATCGCTATGTCACCATTTGAGCTGAAGCCTTATGCAGCTTGGATTATGAGATTCAATCAGAACAAGGTCTTCACTCGACTACAAAGTCGATACCTTTGAACCACTGCAGCTACTTGCCTCCAATTGAAGTCCTCAAATGGACATTTTCCTCAGCTGATGACAAGGGCAAGGCCGCTGCTGTTATAGATGAAGGCATTCGTCCATTGGATGGTCAATTTCGTAAGGATGCATCCTACTCAACCAATGACGACTCTGCCACCCATGACTCTGCCGCCAACACTGCCAAGCAAAATCCTCAAGTCACAAAGACCTGTGGTGATGGTGATCGTGAGCTTCTCCTCAGTCTTCATCAGAAGGTTGATCGCAATCATAAATGGGTCAAGCGACAGTTTGGTTCAATTCTTCACAACATGACCTCAACCCACAATGCAGTGAAGAAAAACCAATACTACCTCCATGAAACCTTCAACCGTACCTGGGCTGTTTTGTCTCATGTCTATAGCGAAGAAGATCTGAAGAAAATGGGTCTCAAGGAAGACTTTGACTGGTCTGCACCTCCACCGAAGAAATACAAGAAGGTCAAGGTTCCTTCCTTGGTGGCCAACTCCTATTCTTCATCGCGCGACACCGATGAACATGAAGACTTGGACGACACTGCGGCAGGCCCAACATAACCAACCGACCCCAACAACGCTGGTGCTCCTTCATCAACTTGATATTCTTCAGGGGCATTAGTCCTCAATTTCGACCCTTTTGGTCATTCGATGACAAAGGGGGAGAAATTTGAGTTAGTCTTCAAGCGGGTCTATTATATGGGCGTTTTTTCTAAGTTACAACTCTCGTTCTTCTAATGACTTTGCTGGATCGAGTTGTAAACTTAAACTCTATGGTGGCCTGATACTTTTGCTGTGATTTTCTGCATGCTTATTCCTCATTAATGTTAATGCACGCATGCTGAATTACATCACCACCATATTTCATCATGCATTTCAAATTCTTCATATTATATGTCAAATGCGTGCATGAATTACAAGATATAGGGGGAGATCTCCATGATTCTAATCTTCAAGTGTGCATTGCTTCAAACGCAAATTCCTCACTATGCACATCTTCAGGGGGAGTTCTTCTATATCTTGCAATCAAATTCCTCAATATCAATATTTACACTTCATATGTTTATCCCCGTTGAAAACATAAGCTATATTGTCATCAATCACCAAAAAGGGGGAGATTGTAAGTGCATCTAGTGCCCCTTAGTGATTTTGGTGTATTGAAGACTTATAGGTTAAGGGACTAATGTGTTTATGAGTGTACACAGGTCTATAAGTCTATGAGGAGTTTGATATTTACAGAGAAAGTCGACCCCTAAAAATGAAGTTCTTATTTGAAGACTTTGGATTTCAAGACTTTACGAAGACTTTGAAAGTGAAGAAATTGGTGTGACCTTGAAGACTTGGTATTCATTTGAGGAACATGAAGCGTGAAGACTTTTTTTCGTAGTTTCATTTTCTCTTTCTTGAGTCATAGGAAACACCGTCTTTGTTAAAGGGGGTTGAGGAAATACTAAGGAAAAATTTCCATGTGATGCTAAACTCAAAATCCTACACCTACCAATCCCTTCGAGTGAACTCATTGGAAATCTCATACAGTTCAGTCATATTCTTCAGTGAAAGAGATGAAGTTCTTCTGGTCTCTGAGGAATTTGTTCTGACTGAGGAGTTAGGAATTCGCCAGTGCGGATTGCCTACACCGTGAGGAACATGATAGCCCTAAGGAATTTGAACCTCAAATTGCTGTGCTACGCGCCAGCTGTCCCAAAATATCTTATCCACCTAACGGTCATATCATTGAAGGGCATTTATGTCTTATCATGTCGGGCTGCTCCCTAGGCTATAAATAGCCGCCCCTACAACCACTAGCTGGTTGGCTGCTCCGAGAGAAATCGACACTTGTCATTTGAGAGCATCCCATCCTCCGAGGACTTTGAGCAAAAATCATCGAAAGTGAGGAAAACCCAAACCCAAACACCTACAAACCCAAAGTGATTGAGCATCATCAAGAAATTGATCCTGCGTGGATCCGGGCGCTTGTTACCTTTGAAGACTGTGCTTCTTCCATACGGTTAGGCGTCATGGTCTAGAGCATCCAAGAGGAATTGTGGATCGCCGAGTGACCGAGTTTGTGAAGGTTCGGAAGTCACCTGAAGACTTACCACGAGTGATTGGGCGAGGTCTGTGTGACCTTAGCTCAAGGAGAATACGGTGAGGACTGTGTGTCCAGGACTCTGTGTCCTCAGGTTTAAATTCCTAGCCGCTCCAACCAGATGTACAACTGAGACAACAGTTGGAACTGGTCTACCAAATCATTGTCTTCACCAAGCCAACTGGTTATATTTCCTCAACTCTTTCATTCCCTCACTACTGTGTTGAGTGCTTGTCATATCTCTGTTTGAAGACTTTGACTGAAGACTTTCTCAAATTTCCTTAGTTCAATTTCTTCAGTCTGTTTGTCTTCATCCTGTGTTATCCTGTGTTTACGCTTTCAGTACTCTGTGCTTGTCTTCATTTCATCATGATGACTATGCTTGTCTTCTGTTATGTTTACCTTTGAGTACTTATTCCGCTGCAAGTAGTTCTTCGCTAAGGAATTTCCTCACCTGCAAATTCCTCAGTGAAGAATTCATAAAAATCGCCTATTCACCCCCCCTCTATTCGATATAATGCACTTTCGATAATCTGATCGATGCGGGGGAGGGGAAGGGAACCTTAGGGCAGGCCTTGTTGAGGTCTTTGAAATCGACGCACATGCGCCAGTATTTGTCCTTCTTTGGCAGCAGCACCAGGTTTGCTAGCCAGTCCGAGTGTTTTATTTCTCTGATGAATCCGGCCTCGATTAACTTCGCTAGCTCCTCCCCCATAGCTTGTCGTTTGGGTTCGGAAAAGCGTTGCAGTGTTTGCTTGACCGGCTTATATCCCTTTAATATATTGAGGTTGTGTTCGGCCAACCTGCGTGGGATTCCTGGCATATCAGAAGGGTGCCAGGCGAATATGTCCCAGTTCTCGCACAGGAAGCTGTCTTCTTGGGGTCCGTCGGTTCGGCTTGAAATTTGACTATTTCATCTGCTTGTTTGAAAGAGGTGGATTTGGGCTGCTTATAAAGGATTACGTCATCCCTATCCACCATGGAGCGTAGTGCGGTTAACTCTTCGGTCGCGAGGGCCTCGGACAGTGCCTCGAGGGCCAGGGATGCAGTTTTGTTTTCAGCGCGGAGGGCTATGTCCGGATCACTGGCGAGAGTGATAATACTGTTGGGCCCGGGCATCTTGAGCTTCATATACCCGTAATGAGGTATGGCTTGAAAGCGTCTGAATGTGTCTCGCCCCAACTGGGCGTGATATCCACTGTTGAAAGGGGCCACTAGGAAGGTTATCTCTTCGGACCGATAGTTCTCCGCCGTGCCGAATACCACATCAAGTGTAATTTTCCCCGCGCACTGCGCCTCCCGGCTAGGAATGATTCCTCGGAAGGTCGTATTACTTTGCTCGATCCGGATCCTGTCTGTTTCCATTTTATTGAGTGTGTCCTCGTAGATGAGGTTGAGCCCGCTGCCGCCGTCCATGAGCACTTTAGTGAGCCGAAAGCCATCCACAATTGGATTGAGGACCAAGGCGGCTGGTGCCCGGACTGACCGGAATTTTGGTTCGTCACTGGCATTGAAAGTTATGGCCGTGTCGTTCCAGGGGTTTATTGCTGCGACTTGGCAGACTTCGGCGAGGTCACCGAGTGCCCTCTTGCGCCGATTGTTTGAAGCGAAAGTCTCGAAGACCGTCAATACTCTGAGGTCGTCGCCTTCTGGGGGGTGTTGCTCTGAGGTGTCTTTGGTGAGGATATCCTCTCCGCTCTTGGCCACTTGCCAGAATATCCAACATACTCTAAGGCTGTGGGTTGGTACGGTATCCGATGTCGTCTGTATTTTGCATGGCCTATCGAGCCATCCCTCCAGAACGTTTGTGCGTCTCGTAGTGGGCTTAGTTTTCTTCACTATGGGGTCGGGTGCGCCGCGAGGGTGCATCCTTTTTGCTCACCAGGGGGTTGAGTGGAGACCGGTGGTTCCCGGCGAGTTGTCTGAGTTTTCCAGGCGCTTTTCATTGCGCAGTACTTCTATACTATGGTTGCCAAGTCAGCGAAGTGTAATACGCGACGGTGGTTGATGGTGTTGAGGATTCCTTCATCCGTGCAATTATTGTAGAACACTGAAATCGCGTCCTCGTCGCGGCAATCTTTAATCTTGTCTTTGACAAGGAGGAATCTGGCCCAAAAGTGATGGATATTTTCCTGAGACTGCTGTCGTACGTACATGTGGTCGCATATATCCGGAGGACCACCATTGCTTGGTGAATATTGCTTGTGGTGGGTGGGTGGCTTTAAATTCGAACCCTAGCCCAATTTGGAGTCCGGAGTTCGAAGAACTTTCGAGCTTATTAGTTCCGGCTCCACGGTGTTAGATGATTTTCCAGGCCCGACACCCGATTCTAGGCTCGGGGGACCGGGAGTGTCATCCCGCAGACAGGTATCCGGCTCTTCGAGCTCGGAATCCCGAACACAACTCATCTTCAACATAGGGGAAGAGTTGTTGTTTTGCTCCTCTACGACCGCTATCTGATGGGTGATCGACGGAGATTTGATTTCTCTCTGACCGGGTTTGAGCCCAATCCGATCATAGTCTTTAGCGACCCCCATGGCGGCGATGCCATCCAGGAGTTCGTTTAAAGATGACAACTCCGTCGGATCCATCCATTTGGAGTATTCGGAGTCAACATGGAGACGATTTTCGATGACCTGAGAAGTCATCATCGGCTTGACAGTCGAGCGGGCGGTCATGGTAAAGCTGCCCAGCCGGAGGGTTTGGCCTGAGGCCAGGGCTCCTCCGGAGGTGATATTGTCCTTGATAACAAGGCGAGACATCAGTCCTGTCTTCGACGTCACAACGGAACTCTGAATGAAAGCACCAATGTTGGTGTCAAAACCGGCGGATCTCGGGTAGGGGGTCCTGAACTGTGCGTCTAAGGTTGATGGTAACAGGAGACGGGGGACATAATGTTTACCCAGGTTCGGGCCCGCTTGATGGAGATAATACCCTACTTCCTTCTTGATTGATCTTGATGAATATGAGAATTACAAGAGTTGATCTACCATGAGATCGTAATGGCTAAACCCTAGATGTCTGGCCTGTATGATTATAATTGCCTCTACAGACTAAACCCTCCGGTTTATATAGACACCGGAGGGGCCTAGGGTTGTACAGAGTCGGTTTACAAAGGAAGGAATCTTCATATCCGAACGCCAAGCTTGCCATTCACGCAAAGGAGAGTCCCAACTGGACACGGGGGAAGTCTTCTATCTTGTATCTTCATGGCCCATCAGTCCGGCCCACATCACACAGGCCGGACACCCGAGGACCCATTAATCCTGGACTCCCTCACCCAGGCCGCATCAAACCGGTCAACCCTCGTACGTCGTACTCCGCTCCGTATGCGACTCCACTGTCGCATCTTCCCCATCTCCAGGTCATTCCTGTTCGGGGCCTCACCGTCGTCCACCGCCTTAGTGAGCTCGACGCGGCATGGTCAACAAAGAGAGTCATCAGAAGAGGACTGCACATTGAGAGGCTGACAGCTGGGACCCACGAGGTCCATGGTCGCACGCAAGCAAAGTTCCTCCTTATTACGCGGAAAAAAATTCCCCCCTGATAGTTGGGACCCACCAGCTACATCTTCGCACGCAAGGAATTGCCTCCTTATTATGCAAAAAAATATGATTCCTCCCATAATATCTGGGGCCCACCAGCTATATCTTCGCACGCAAGGATGTGTGCCCTTATCCCCCAGATAGTTGGGACCCACCAGGTCGAAGCGTACATACGGTTATCTGTCTGGTTGCAAACGTGTATGTACATACTAGTCGATCGGTCTCTTTGTCATGATGAATGTCGGACGAGTAAGTAGCAGCACGTGTCGTAGTAGAGCCCCCGACATAGCAGTTTAGGTAGTCCCGTCTAAATCGTGTACACGTACGTACAACCACATGGAAAAAAATATAGCCACCTACGTACATACGGGCGGGATCTCGAATGCGTACTCGCGCATACGTACGGCCAGGGCTCGTGTACATGGAGAGGCAACAGACGACAACAATGGCCTCGTATTCATCGGCAGCCAACCGACTGGACCGGAGTGGAGAAACAGTATCGTGTTCATCGGGAGACAACTGACTGGGTCGAAATGCGTCGTATTCATCGGGAGCCAAGCAGACTGGGTCAAAACATCTCCTGTTCATCGCGAGCCAACTGGCTTGGACGGAACAGGCGAAATGGGGTCCGGCGTACCGCAAAACAGAGCAAACGGCCTTCTGTTCGACTGCCTACAGTAGAAACGGGATCATGTTCATCGGGAGGGGTCTGGCGCATTGCAAAACAGTGGAAACGGAATTCACTCCGACCGCCTACGGTCAAGACGGGGTCCTGTTCATAGGGAGGGGTTTGACGTACAACAAAACAAAGGAAACATAATTCTCTTCAACTACCCACGGTCAAAACAGGGTCCTATTCATCAGGAGGGGTGTGGCATACCACAAAACGGGACTCCACGGGCTACAGTTCATCCACCGTCTACTGCCTCGCTCCACCTCCATGGACTGTCGACTTCCTCCAGCCTCCATCGGCTACTGTTCATCCAGCCTCCACGGGGGTCCTGTTCATCCACCCCAACCGGCTGGGGATGTGGCAGCCTCCTCGGGGTCCTGTTCATCCAGCGACAAGCGCCTACTACCACGGGGTCCTGTTCATCCAACCCCCACCGGAACTGTTCATCCATAGCCAACCAACTAGCTCAACTCACCACGTCGCGACTCGTTCTATGTATCGCGCGCGCGGCAGCAACAATCACTGTTCATCGAGAGACAACCCAACACTGGCTGGCTACGTCTCACACGAGGGCTCGATTGGCTTCAGTAAGAAGCAGCAGCAATCGATCGCTCAAGTTCAGTTAGTAGTGAAGGAATCGCTCAGGTTCAGTTAGTAGCGAAGGGATCGATCAATCGACTTCAATAGGTAGTGGTATAGATTGTTCATGTTTGATACATAGCTAGCTAGTGCGATCGCTCGGGTTTAGTAAGCGAACGTCTTGCTCGGGTTCAGTTAGCGAACACTTCGGACACACGCGCGTACAAGGGAAATGCGCAAACCACACTGCATCGCTCGGCCCCGACCACCCACTCTAACCGATAACTCCCCGAAATTTTTCTCGCCCTCACTTCTACCTTGATTTTTTAGTCATGGACGGCCCAAAGAATGTCATGCAGGTGCATCTCCGACCCACCCAGGACGAGAAACACATTTTTTTCATAGAAGTAGGAGCCCACCACATCTAGGATGATACATGTTTTTGTCACAAATATCGTCATAAAGGTGTCATAACCATGACAAAAAAAGTTTTCATTTGGGCCATAATATCACGGATGTGTCTTACTTTAGTGTACTGCATTTCTAGATAGATCTCATTTTTATCTACGTAGTTAACATAGCTTCCATTTGCCCCTAGATGTCATCCCCGTCAAGTCTTGGCGAGCACACACACACACACACACACACAAAAAAACCTTAGATGATAAGAGTTGAAGGGAAAATATGGGTACGCGTAGACTTTTAGTAAGTAGATCGTCACTTGTCACCTACATGACCAATAATAGTTAGGTGCAAACAATGGTCAATAAGCTTACTGAGTGCGCCTTTGGGTACGACCAGTCTAGTTTCTTTTACACATATGCGGTACAAATCTACGCATAAAGTCTTCTACAACCATTGTTCTAAAACTTGTTCCACTCGAAACAAAAATAACAAATTAGCTGATTTGTCGCCCACTGTAGTGACTTGGCTAAAGTTTCTGATTTCTTAAAAGGAAAATGAGATGAAAAACCAGTAGGTTGCTCTTTATTTAAGTTTCAACAATGTACTTCCACTAGAAAAGTATTGTCTGATCTAGTATATAGAAGAAACTACTTTGTCCATTGATTTCAAAGATAGTAGCCTTCGAAGTTGCACAACATCAACACCAGATAGCTTCAATTTTAAAATTTCAGCACGAGCCATACTATTATTTTGCGTTGAACTTTAAAATTTTAAAAAAATAGCGAGAGAACACTACTCTATGGTGCATCCACATCAAATAAACATTTAAAATATTCGTTGATGCAGATCATTAAGCAAGTACAATGATTTGCCACCAAGCACACAATATGTATATAGTGGGAACCTTTTCTCGCTACCTGTTCATTCATGGAGCAAAGATAATTCTATCAATCAAAGAATAATTGGATAAAACTCATGGAATTGAAGAATCATCCCCTTAGACTGTCACCACAAATGCATTAGACTAGAGGCAATAGAGTATTGTGTAATTAAAGTGCTAACAAATACAAGTGATACACTCATATGGCTGCCAAAATAATCAGTGTTTTCCCCCTTGTGAGTGGTTACTGACATGTATTTTGGGCATAGCTCTGCCATGTGTAGTCTACCATGTCTGACCAATCATCAACAACAGTAGACAAATGGAACTAGTTTCTCTTTCATAGCAAAATCTTAGTGTTTGGTAGCTGCAGAAGTTACATGATTCAGAGCTTTTATTCTAGTGGGCTAACTGATCCTCTTACACATGGAATTTAATCACATAACAACATTCATCCCATACAAAATTTGATAGGTTCTATTATGAATTGTAGAAATATATTTTTTAGACATAAGGATCAGAAACTATACCTGGAATGCAGAATTGTTAGGTGACACATCAACTACCAAATCATAGTCAAGCCAATACATGAAGGTGAACATAACATAGTAGATTGCATCATCACCAACAAAAAAGAGCAAATAGAGAAAGACGTGCACACTAAATTTTAAAATTACATGAAGATGAACCGTGAGCATAACAGAGTAGAGTGCAATATCACCAACAAAATGGGGCAAACAAAGGATTCTAGTATCATAAAACTACAACCAAAACATCATAACTTTAACCTTGTTAATGATCTTGTTCTACTGCAGGAGTTCTAGTGATACTCTACGTCCTTCAATAATAATACCTCTGGAACATAATCTTCTGCATGGCTACTCACCAAACAACTAAAATTCAGCAACGTTTAGCAATATTCAGTACCTGTGTACTTGATAGTGCCTCGATGTTTTTAGTAATATTTAGCTAAACCAGAAACTTCTGCAGAGATCACCCTCGTACACGTGGCAGGTCTTGAGGAGGTCGCCTTCAAGGTAGAGGTCGGACTGATGTCGTCTACGAGCTTGCCGGAGCTCAGTCATGGGGTCCCACATGTTATGGTTGTTGTCCTCATCCATGAAGGCTCCCTGCTACTGGAATCAAACAAAAGAGCAAATAAGGGGACCAGAGAGGGAAGGAGAGGAGAGTATTGACAGATGGAAGAGCCCACCTCGGTGGTCGTTGGATTTGGAGGAGGAAGGCAATGCAGATCCGTGGAGGTCATTGGGGGAAGGTGCGACACCGTCACCATTGCGGCTACGGTTCTCTGTCTAGCCACTGCAACCACCATCGTTGTTGATCTTGAGGTAGATGGGCCACCGTCGTCATTCACTAGTAGAAAACAGGCCTTTGGTCCAGGCCTGGCTAGCCCATTAGTCCCGGTTCAGTCGCGAACCGGGACCCATGGGGCGATAGGTCCCGGTTCGTGAGCCCAGGGAGTCGGCTCGGCCTCGTGGGGCATTGGTCCCGGTTCATCTGTCCCCTTTGGTCCCGGTTCTAGAAACGAACTGGGTCCAATGGGCCTTGCTCCTGGCCCACAACCATTGGTCCCGGTTCGTGGCTGGACCCGGGACCAAAGGGGGGCTTTTAGTCTCGGTTCCAGCCACGAACCCGGACCAATGAGGTGCCTATATATACCCCCTCACCCGCGAGCAGAGCACTCCACTACTCTATTTTTTCTGGCCGGCGAGGGGAGAGCTTTGTGGTGCTCTAGCTCACCTCCTATGCACATGGGGTGTTCGATGAAATGCCCGAGCCACACTACTTAAGCTTTCTCCTCTCCAAGCTTGACCTCCAAGCTCCATTTTCCTCAAGATTTGTCTAGGTTTAGCGCTCTGTCACGTCCCGTCCCCGTCTTCACCGCCGTCGATCGCCCGCGCCGATCTCGTCACTGGCACTACCATGGTGAGCCTCTTGTTCTCATCTTCTTTCTAAAAGAAAAAAATCTTACTTGTATGATTTCGATAGATACTTGTATAATTTTCTTACTTTCATTATTGTTTGTTATTATATAGTGCGATAATTTTGGTATCCGCCCCCGTCGGCCCTCGTCCGGTCTATGATTCGGATGTGGTATATATTATATTTTATAACTATTTGGTTCATTTATTGTTTATGACAATTATGCCGACCAACACGACATAGATTTTTTTATCTAGGAGGTATGTGAACCGGAAATTCCAACCGACCCTATTGTCGAGAGGTTAAATTTAGTTGAAGAACAAAACAATTACTTGAAGGAAAAATTAGAAAAATGAGGAGGAGAAGATGATATTGGAGTTGCATGTTGCGGATGTCGTCGATGATCACAAGATCAAGATGGATGCAATGCGCTTGAAGATTAAAAAATATGCCATTCATACCGAGGCTTGGTATCATTATGCCGTTGGATCAATTGTTACCTTAGTTGCGATTATGATCGCATTTGTTGTTGCATTGAAATGTTTTACATAGTTTCAATGTATGGTTTAATTAGATGCTCGAGAGCTATATGTTGTTCAATGAGAACTATGTATGTACTTTGGTTTTAATGTGATGATGAACTTCTATTAATTTGGTCACTTATCTATTCATGATGTTACGTAATGGTTTTTGACACACTTAATTATATATAATGCACGCAGATGAACCGGCAATGGATGTACGATATGCATTTACATCCGAGTACATTGAGGGCCTGCATAAATTTTCTCGCAGTGGCTGAGGCAAACAAGCAGAATGGTTTTATGTGTTGTCCATGCCCTAGCTGTGGGAATACGAGGTCTTACTCTGACTAGAAAACCCTTCACACCCACCTGCTTTACAAGGGTTTCATGCCACACTATAACGTTTGGATCAAGCACGGAGAAATAGGGGTTATGATGGAAGACAACGAAGAATAATAGGATGATGACAACTATGTGCCCCCTGAATACGGTAATGCTGCAACGGGGGAAGCTGAAGATCAAGAAGAACCAGACGATGTGCCCGATGATGATCTCCGTCGGGTCATTGTTTATGCAAAAAGACAGTGTGAAAGTGAAAAGGAGAGCTGAAATTCGATCACATGTTAGAGGATCACAAAAAAGGGTTGTACCCCAATTGCGAAGATGGCAACACAAAGCTCGGTACCATATTGGAATTGCTGCAGTGGAAGGCAGGGAACGATGTACCTGACAAAGGATTTGATAAGCTATTGAAAATATTGAAGAAGAAGCTTCCAAAGGATAACGAATTGCCCGACAATACATACGCAACAAAGAAGGTTGTATGCCCTCTAGGATTGGAGGTGCAGAAGATACATGCATGCCCTAATAACTGCATCCTCTATCGCGGTGCGTACGAGGATTTGAATGCATGCCCGGTATGCGGTGCATTGCCGTATAAGATCAGACGAGATGACCTTGGTGATGTTGATGGCGAGCGCCCGAGGAAGAGGGCTCCTGCAAAGGTGATGTGGTATGCTCCTATAATACCACGGTTGAAACGTCTGTTCAGAAACAAAGAGCATGCCAAGTTGATGCAATGGCACAGAGAGGACCATAAGAAAGATGGGAAGTTGAGAGCACCCGCTGACGGGTCGCACTGGAGAAAAATTGAGAGAAAGTATTGGGAGGAGTTTGCAGGTGATGCAATGAACGTATGGTTTGGTTTAAGTGCGGATGGAATTAATCCTTTTGGGGAGCAGAGCTACAATCACAGCACTTGGCTCGTGACTCTATGTATCTATAACCTTCCTCCTAGGCTGCGCATAAGGCGGAAGTTCATTATGATGCCAGTTCTCATCCAAGGCCCTAAGCAACCCGACAACGACATTGAAGAACTTTTACAACTGTGGAATGGAAACGGTGTATGTGTGTGGGATGAGCACAAACAGGAGGAATTTGACCTGCATGCGTTGCTGTTTGTAACCATCAATGATTGGCCTGCTCTCAGTAACCTTTCAGGACAGAAAAACAAGGGATACCATGCATGCACGCACTGTTTAGCTGACACCAAAAGTATATACCTGGACAAATGCAGGAAGAATGTGTACCTGGGGCATCATCGATTTCTTCCGACCAACCATCAATGTTGAAAGAAAGGCAAGCATTTCAAAGGCGAGGCAGATCACCGGAAGAAGCCCACCATGCGTACCGGTGATCACGTACTTGCTATGGTCAATGATTTAAAAGTAATCTTTGGAAAGGGTCCCGGCGGACTATCTGTTCCGAATGACGCTAAGGGACGCACACCCATGTGGAAGAAGAAACTATATTTGGGACCTACCCTACTGGAAAGACCTAGAGGTCCTCTCTTCAATCAACGTGATACACGTGACGAAGAACCTTTGCGTGAACTTGCTAGGCTTCTTGGGCGTGTATGGGAAGACAAAAGATACACCGGAGGCACGGGAGGACCTGCAACATTTGCACGAAAAAGACGGCATGCCTCCAAAGTAGTATGAAGGTCCTGCCAGCTACGCTCTTACCAAAGAAGAGAAGGAAATCTTCTTTGAATGCCTTTCGATATGAAGGTCCCGTCTGGCTTCTCGTTGAATATAAAGGGAATAATAAATATGGCAGAGAAAAAGTTCCAGAACCTAAAGTCTCATGAATGCCACGTGATTATGACACAACTGCTTCCGGTTGCATTGAGGGGGCTTCTACCGGAAAACGTTCGATTAGCCATTGTCAAGCTATGTGCATTCTTCAATGCAATCTCTCAGAAGGTGATCGATCCAGAAATCCTACCAAGGTTAAGGAGTGATGTGGTGCAATGTATTGTCAGTTTCGAGCTGGTGTTCCCACCATCCTTCTTCTATATCATGACGCACGTCCTAGTTCATCTAGTCGACGAGATTGTCGTTCTAGGCCCTGTATTCCTACACAATATGTTCCCCTTTGAGAGGTTCATCGGAGTCCTAAATAAATATGTCCATAACCGCGCTAGGCTAGAAGGAAGCATCTCCATGGGCCATCAAACAGAGGATGTCATTGGGTTTTGTGTTGACTTCATTCCTGACCTTAAGAAGATTGGTCTCCCTCAATCATGGTATGAGGGGAGACTGACTGGAAGAGGCACGCTAGGAGGGGACTCAATAATATGTAGGGACCGGCATTCTTGGTCTCAAGCACACTACACAGTTCTATAAAACTCTACCTTGGTGACCGTGTATGTCGATGAACACAAGAACATTCTGCGCTCCAAACACCCGGAGCAGTGTGATGACTGGATTACATGTGAACACATCAGGACTTTTGGTAGTTGGTTGGAAACACGTCTCAGAGGTGACAACACTGTTTCTGATGAGCTGTACTCGTTGGCCAGGGGACCATCTTCGACTGTATTGACTTACAAAGGATACGAGATAAATGGGAATACATTTTACACGATCGCCCAAGATCAAAAGAGCACCAACCAAAACAGCGGTGTCCGCTTTGATGCAGCAACCAAGAGGGGAAAGGACACATAATATGGTTACATAGTGGACATATGGGAACTTGACTACGGACATGATTTTAAGGTCCCTTTGTTTCAGTGCAAATGGGTCAATCTGTCAGGAGGCGGGGTACAGCTAGACCCACAGTACGGAATGATAACAGTGGATCTGAACAATCTTGGGTACACAGGTGAACCATTCGTCCTAGCCAATGATGTGGCACAGGTTTTCTATGTGAAGGACATGTCTACCAAACAGAGAAAAAGAAAAGATAAGGAAGCGAATACATTATATGATGAGCCAAAGCGCCACATAGTTCTTTCAGGAAAAAGAGACATCATGGGATTGGAGGGCAAGACAGACATGTCTGAAGATTATGAAAAATTTCACGAAATTCCTCCCTTCAAAGTCAAGGCTGACCCAAGCACCCTGTTAAACGATGAAGATTATCCATGGTTACGGCGCAATAAGCAAAGGACGCAAGCGAAGAAAAAGTGAAGACTTTCTCTCCACAACTATTATGATGATCCCCTTTGATCTAGAATATCACTGCAGTTACATGTGAAGAAATGAAATGCCTTTTGTAACAGATGAGTTTTCGTCCGAAACCCTGATACTTCGAAAGAGATTGTCCATTTTGTACACGAAGTGCATCCAGTTTTTACCGTAACCCTCTCAACTTTTTAGCACATGCTATGTGGGTGAAATGATGATACCATGCCAACTTTCAACCTTTTTAGAGTTCATTTGTAGTGCTTTTCAATTTTAGGGTCATATAGCTCAAAAAATCAGTAAATGCATGAAAAGTAACAAATGAAGTCAGAAAGGGTTGAAAATTGATGATGTGTCTTTGAATGGTGCATTTTGAACACACAAAAAGTCTGGAGTTCAAATAAGTTCAAAAAAATGAAATCCCTTTGTAACAGATGAGTTTTCATCTGAAACCCTGATACTTGCAAAAGAGATTGTCCATTTTGTACATGAAGTGCATCCAATTTTTGCCGTAACCCTCTCAACTTATTAGCACATGCTATGTTGATGAAGTGATGATACCATGCCAACTTTCAACCTTTTTAAAGTTCATTTGTAGTGCTGTTCAATTTCATGGTCATATAGCTCAAAAAAATTCTGTAAATTCATGAAAAATAACAGATGAAATAAGAAAGGGTTGGAAATTGATGATGTGACTTTGAATGGTGCATTTTTAACACACAAAAAGTCTGGAGTTCAAATAAGTTCAAAAAAATGAAATCCCATTGTAACAGATGAGTTTTCGTCCCAAACCCTGATACTCCGAAAGAGATTGTCCATTTTGTACACGAAGTGCATCCACTTTTTGCCGTAACCCTCTCAACTTTTTAGCACATGCTATGTGGGTGAAATGATGATACCATGCCAACTTTCAACCTTCTCAGGGTTCAATTGTAGTGCTTTTCAATTTCAGGGTCATATAGCTAAAAAAATTAGTAAATGCATGAAAAATAACAAATGAAGTCGGAAAGGGTTGAAAATTGATGACGTGACTATGAATAGTGCATTTTGAACACACAAAAAGTCTGGAGTTCAAACTAAGCTCAAAAAATGAATCCCTTTTTGTAACAGATGAGTTTTCGTCCGAACCCCTGATACTTCGAAAGAGATTGTCCATTTTGTACAAGAAGTACATCCAGTTTTTGCCGTAACCCTCTCAACTTTTTAGCACATGCTATGTGGGTGAAATGATGATACCATGGCAACTTTCAACCTTTTTAGAGTTCATTTGTAGTGCTTTTCAATTTCAGGGTCATATAGCTAAAAAATCAGTAAATGCATGAAAAATAACCAATGAAGTCGGAAAGGGCTGAAAATTGATTATGTGGCTTTGAATGGTGCATTTTGAACACACAAAAAGTCTGGAGTTCAAATAAGTTCAAAAAAATGAAATCCCTTTGTAACAGATGAGTTTTCGTCCGAAACCCTGATACTTGAAGAGATTGTCCATTTTGTACACGAAGTGCATCCAGTTTTTGCCGTAACCCTCTGAACTTTTTAGCACATGCTATGTGGGTGAAATGATGATACCATGCCAACTTTCAACCTTTTTAGAGTTCATTTGTAGTGCTTTTCAATTTCCTGGTCATTTAGCTCAAAGAATGAACTAATAGCAAAAAGAATGAACTAATAGCAAAAGGAATGAACTAAAAATAATCAATTAAAATATTTTGTTATGATCAACTAAAACAAAACTATAATATTCTTCAATAGCAAAAAGAATCAACTAAAAAGCTTTTGTAAAACTCTAATAGCAAAAGGAATCAACTAAAAAGCTTTTATAAACCTCTAGTATTTTTCAAACTAAAATTATATAAAATTTATGCAACTTAAATTATCAAAGTATTTTATTTTCAAAACATTAATAGCAAAAAGAATTTTCATAAAGAAATTTTTTGTTAGAAACTTTAATATCAAACTAAAATAACAAAATCTATTTTTGATTAAAATAGACATTTAAAATAACCTAAAAATTACCAAATTGAATATAATGATAAAACACAGTAATATTAAATAGAAGGAAAAAGAATCACTCAAAAATCTATTTTTATAGTAAAGTTATTCACAAATTAGTGATTCACACAAATTTCAAAGAATTCAAATTTGAAAACTAATGGCACTAACAGAAAGTCTATAATTTTTGTGACCTAACAGCAAAAAGAATTAAAAAATAAAGCAAAAAAAATGCAAAAAATAAAACAAAAAACTGGAAAAAATAAAAAATAATGCCGCCTATTGGGCCACCACGGCGTGAATACGACTAGAAACCCAACCAGCCAGGTGGGCCAGGATTCAGGCCTGTAGAAGGCCCAGTAGGCCCACACGCATGCATAGAGACGTTAGGCCCGTAAGCCTGCTTTAGAGAGGAGCTCGATAGCTCAGGCGCACCGCACCTTATAAACAGGTGCGGCTCTCTCTCAGCTAGCGAGGTGGGACTAAACTCAAACCACCACGCCGCTGTGCAAGGCCCATTGGTCCTGGTTGGTGGCACGAACCGGGACCAATGCCCACCGGACCAATGCCCCCCTTTGGTCCTGGTTCGTGCCACCAACCGGGACAAAAGGGTTGTGCTTCCTGCCCTTTCGCCTGGCCAAAACAGACCTTTGGTCCCGGTTGGTGGCACGAACTGGGACCAAAGGTGGCCATTGGTTCCGGTTGGTGCCACAAACCGGGACCAAATGTGTGGCTATATAAGCCAACACTTAGGAAAATTTCCCCAACTGCTCCCATTCTCCCCCGACGCCTCCAGGCCGCTCCTCGTCGCCGTCACCATCGCCGCGCCCTACCCCAGCGCCGCCTGCTCCTCCTCGCCTTTTGCCGTCGCTGATGTCTCCCCGACGATGCCGAGCTCAACGTCAGGCTGCCCTGTCGTCGACGCCCTTGCCCCTGCACTGCCCCGAGCTCGCCGTGTCCGGGACACCGCTGCGCCCTTGCCCTACCTCGAGCTCATCGTGTCCACGCCGCCCCGCGCCCCTGCCCTGCCCCGACGGTGCGCGCCGCTGCTCCCCGTTTGGTCCGGCGGTCGGCCCCCTTAATTCCTCCCCTATTTTGTGATGATTTTGTTGATATATGCTTTTATTTTGTTCATATATATATGATGTATGCTTTTTTTGTTCATATATATATGATGTATGTTTTTTGTTCATATATATAGATGATGTATGCTTTTTTGTTCATATATATAGATGATGTATGCTTTTTGTTCATATATATATGCTGTATGTTTTTTGTTCATATATATAGATGATGTATGTTTTTTTTGTTCATATAATATTTTTTAGGTTAGTTGTACTGTTAGTGCATTTTAGATTAGTATATATTTTAGGTTAGTGAAGAGGAAAAAAGGAAAATAAGGAAAAAGAAGAAAAGAGGAAGAAGGAAGAAGGAAGAAGGAAGAAGAAGAAAAAGAAGGAGAGGAAAAAGGAAAATAAGAAGAGGAAGAAGGAGAAGAAGAGAAGAGGAACAAGAGGAGAAATAAATAAGAAGAGGAAAAAGAACAAGAAAAAATTCTTCTTTCTTCTTCTCCTCTTTTTTTTTCTTCTTCTCCTCTTTTTCTTCTTCTTCTTCATCTTCTTATTTTTTATCGGGTATGTCGTTGTTGATATACCCCCTCCCCGGTAACTTCGACATGAGGGGGGGGGGTCGATATACCCCCTCCCCGATAACACTTTTTTCCATGTATGTATGTCATCGTTGTCGATATGCCCCCTCCCCGATAACTTCGACATGGGGGGGGGGGGTCGATATCCCCAATAACATTTTTTTCTAAGTTACTAAGGTAAAATGTTTCTATCGTGCATAGACCGATTTTAGACCACAGGAGCACCCCCCTCTCGCTCGACCAACTCTCGAGGACACCCAAACCCTAGAAAAAAACATTGTCGGTCTCCTACCCCCTCTTGCCCCTACCCGACAAACTCTCTCGAGATTTATAAGAGATTGATCGAGAATGCCCCCATTATGGATGTGGATAATTAAGTTGATCCATATTTTTTCTGATCTCATCTACCATTCTATATGTGCATGTTCTCTTGTGTCAAAGTATTCAAGAAATCCATGGTTTCATAATTAGCCAGACGTAACAGGCGCATGATAGTATGAAGCTCTCCAATTTTTTTTTTTGGAATGGAGTCCTGATAGGATAATTCGATTTTTGGTACGAAGTTCAGCAAATGACTTCCAAATAGCGTTTTTAAAGGCTCTTGCTGAACTTCGTACCAAAAAGCGAATTATCATATCAGGACTCCATTCCAAAATAACTTTGGAGAGCTTCATACCATCATGCTACCACATTTCGCTAATGATGAAGCCATGGTTTTCTTGAATCCTTTGATACTAGACAACATGACATATAGAAGGGCAGATGAGATCAGGAAAAATAGGGACCATTTTCTGCACATCCAGAATGGCGCCATTTTGTTAAATCCCATGTCGGTCTGGACGTCGGACATTCATGAGAGAGGCGGTCCGGCCCAAACCCTAGAAGCGTTGCCGCGAGGCCACCCCAAACCCTAGAAGCATCGAGGCCACCCCAAACCCTGGAAGCATTGCCGCGAGGCCACCCCGAACCCTAGAAGCGTCGAGGCCACCCCAAACCCTGGAAGCATTGCCGCGAGGCCATCCCAAACCCTGGAAGCATTACCGCGAGGCCACCCCAAACCCTAGAAGCGTCGAGGCCACCCCAAACCCTAGAAGCGTTGCCGAGGCCACCCCAAACCCTAGAAGCCTTGTCGAGGCCACCCCAAACCATAGAAGCGTCGAGGCCACTAATTAATATTCCTTGTTGTGATTAGCTAGCTAGGTCTATGTTCTCCACTAATATATCCATCTGTCATGTTTGTATATTAATTGCCATGTTGTAATATTTGCAGAAACTATGGAGCACAGAGACATGGAAACAAAACAGTTGTTGGGGGACATAATCCTCGGTAGAGGTGATATCTTGTCGTATCTCAACGACACCGATGGTTTGGAAGGAGAGAGTGAAGCAGGCTCTGGTGATCGAACAATGGAGGTGGAAGGACATGATCATGATGGGTCCGGTGACCGAATGCCGGTGGAAGGAGACCGTGATGACGTTTCTGGTGACCGAACGGAGGATGGAGCTGTTGCAAAGTCCAGCGAGGTATATATATTAATTAAGCCTGTGCTGACTAGCTAATTGATGCATTAGTTGTTTTGGTATGTACACATATTAACTATTCTTTCTTCTTTTCTAGCCCTTCGAATTGAGCCAAACTTCGGTAACGAGACAAGGCCCGAAGAAAAGGTTGTGCCAGGATGAAAGGTTCACGATCACAGCAACCGCGGACGATGGCCAACCGATTGAACCCAGGCGAACCAAGGAAGCATTTTCTGTTCAGTGCGGGGCTATTGTTAGGGACATGATCTCGATCAGCATCCAACAATGGAATAAACCTAAGAACGAAGAGTCTCAAGTTCCTTATGTCAATGATAGACAGAAAGATGATCTTTGGACCGTGCTGAAGGCAAATTTCACCCTACCGCCAGAGGAGGATCCGGATAAGCCAGTTATATAGCCATTGGTCAAGGCTCATGCTCTTAAGAAGATGGAAGATCTATTCAGGAGGTGGAAGAATGAGTTGAAATCAACGTATGTCGACAAAGGGAAGACTCCAGAATTCACTGGCCGATTTGAGAAGATAAGAGATCACTGGCCCGCATTTGTGGCCTACAAGACATCGGAGAAGAGTAAGAAGATATCAAAGACAAACAAGATAAATGCTGCAAAGAAGCAGTATCACCATCGCACGGGGTCAGGTGGCTACCTCAAAGCCCGACCGTTGTGGGACAAGGCTGAGAATGACTTGCTTGCTAAAGGGGTCGAACGAGAGACATTGAACTGGCCAGAACATTCAAGGACTTGGTTCTTCGGGGTTGGGGGAACCTTACCTTGAAACAGGGAAGTGCATTTGGATGGACGAGCAACTTCAAATACCCGTCAAGAAGCTTTAGAAGTATATCGTCGCAGCACAGCAAGGGACGTTCGTTCCCGACAGAGAGAATGACGAGCTGACAGAGGCCCTCGGAATCCTGAGCACCCTGGACAAACACGAGGCACGCCAGGCTCCATTGCGTGGAAGGTTGGGTTTGTCGGCATAGGCGGTTACAAACCCTGTGAGAGGAAGAGGAAACTTGAGCAGATCAAACTGCAGAAGCTGAATGCAAGGGTACGAAAGCTAGAGGAACAAGTTGAGAGCTAGCAACCTGCCGGAGCTACCCCGGAAGCTACCCTGCCATCTCAGCGGAGAACCAGCGTGGCTTCCACCGAGCTTGTTCAGCAGCCTGACTTCAGGCTCCTAGCTACCCCGTGGATGCTATCACGGAGGCTCAACATTGCCAGCTTATGACGTAATGGCAGAACCTCAAAGTCAAGGGGGCTGTCGGCTCTGTTGCACCTCCTGAACCCGACGCAACTTTTCACTGTCGTCCAATTCCACAAGGCTATGTTGTTGTGATGGTGGATAAAATATCAGAGGAATTTGAGGAGCTCGAGCTTGACCACCCTACAAGTGAAGGGGAGACTCAGTTGGGTCTTGCTCTGAAGACTTCACGTCTATGGCAGAAGGATCACATCAAGCTTCGGAATTGGACGCCCCCGCCTCCTCCTCCTCCTCCGGCGAGTCAGGGCACTCTGCCTCCTCCTCCTCCTCCTCCTCCTCCTCCGGCGAGTGATCAGGGTACTCCGCCTGCTTCTCCGGCTGCTCCGGCGCTTGAGGTCAGCACTCCGCCTCCTTCTCCGGCGCATCCGAGCAGCCCGCCTCATCAGCAACGGCGGAAGACAGAAGCCGTCGCTCCGGCTGCTCCGGCGCGTCGGAGCACTCCGTCTCCTTCTACTACTCATCAGCAACAACGGAAGAGAGACGCCGCCGCTCAGGCGTCTAGCAGTACAGCCACATGTGGGAGGCAATACAGATTCGGTCCATCTCTCAAGCCTCTAGAGAAGTTACCATACGAGATGCCCATGGAGGAAAACGCGAAGATCTGTGAAGCCCAAGTGAAGGCTTCTTTGAAACGCGAAGAGCTATGAAACATCCACCTTTGGAGGAGAAGATAGATCCGGTGAAAGCGAAGCGCACTATCAATGCCCTGAAGCAACCACCACCGCCTTCGCCGGATGACAACCATGTCCACTGTCTTAAAAAGACAGTGGAGGATGCGCGCCGGTCAGGAACTACTTCAAGTGACAAAAGGTTAGAAGAACGAAGAAGTGGGAAAAAATTTCCCCGGCTCGGAGAACAGGAGAACCAATCGTGCCCCCCGCTCAAGGTGTCTAGTGATGTCGTTGCAAATCTGCCGCGGATGCTGCCCGGTACCAATCTGGTGATTACCTGCCCAATGATAACCCACAAGTGTAGGGGATCACAACAGCTTTCGAGGGTAGAGTATTCAACCCAAATTTATTGATTCGACACAAGGGGAGCCAAAGAATATTCTCAAGTATTAGCAACTGAGTTGTCAATTCAGCCACACCTGGATAACTTAATATCTGCAACAAGGTATTTAGTAGAAAAGTAATATGATAGTAGTGGTAACGGTAACAAAAGCAAAAGTAATATTTTTGGTATTTTGTAGTGATTGTAACAATAGCAACGGGAAAGTAAATAAGCGTAAACCAGTATATGGAAAGGTCGTAGGCATTGGATCGGTGATGGATAATTATGCCGGATGCGGTTCATCATGTAACAGTCATAACATAGGGTGACATAGAACTAGCTCCAATTCATCAATGTAATGTAGGCATGTATTCCGAATATAGTCATACGTGCTTATGGAAAATAACTTGCATGACATCTTTTATCCTACCCTCCCGTGGCAGCGGGGTCCTAATGGAAACTAAGGGATATTAAGGCCTCCTTTTAATAGAGAACCGGAACAAAGCATTAGCACTTAGTGAATACATGAACTCCTCAAACTATGGTCATCACCGGGAGTGGTCCCGATTATTGTCACTTCGGGTTGCCGGATCATAACACATAGTAGGTAACTATAGACTTGCAAGATAGGATCAAGAACTCACATATATTCATGAAAACATAATAGGTTCAGATCTGAAATCATGGCACTTGGGCCCTAGTGACAACCATTAAGCATAGCAAAGTCATAGAAACATCAATCTCAGAACATAGTGGATACTAGGGATCAAACCCTAACAAAACTAACTCGATTACATGATAGATCTCATCCAACCCATCACCATCCAGCAAGCCTACGATGGAATTACTCACGCACAGCGGTGAGCATCATGAAATTGGTGATGGAGGATGGTTGATGATGATGACGGCGACGAATCCCACTCTCCGGAGCCCCGAACGGACTCCAGATCAGCCCTTGCGAGAGGTTTTAGGGCTTGACGACGGCTCCGTATCGTAAAACGCGATGATTTCTTCTCCTTGATTTTTTTCTCCCCGAAAGCAAATATATAGCTTGGAGTTGGCGTCGGAGGAGCTTCAGGGGGCCCACGAGGTAGGGGGGCGTGCCCCCCACCCTCGTGGACAGGGTGTGGGCCCCCTGTTCTTCATCTTTGGCAAGGATTTTTTATTATTTTTAACTTGACGTTCCGTGGAGTTTCAGGTCATTCCGAGAACTTTTGTTTTCTGCACATAAAACAACATCATGGCAATTCTGCTGAAAATAGCATCATGGCAATTCTGCTGAAAACAACATCAGTCTGGGTTAGTTCCATTCAAATCATGCAATTTAGAGTCCAAAACAAGGGCAAAAGTGTTTGGAAAAGTAGATACAACGGAGACGTATCAACTCCCCCAAGCTTAAACCTTTGCTTGTCCTCAAGCAACTCAGTTGATAAACTGAAAGTGATAAAGAAAAACTTTTACAAACTTTGTTTGCTCTTGTTGTTGTAAATATGTAAAGACAGCATTCAAATTTTCAGCAAAGATCATGACTAACCACATTTGCAATAATTCTCAGGTCCCATGTTTACTCATATCAATAGCATAATCAGCTAGCGAGCGATAATAATAAATCTCGGATGACAACCCTTTCTCAAAACAATCATAATATGATATAACAAGGTGGTATCTCGCTAGCCCTTTCTGAGACCGCAAAACATAAATGCAGAGCACCTTTAAAGATCAAGGACTGACTAGACATTGTAATTCATGGTAAAAGAGATCCAGTCATAGTCATACCCAATATAAATTAATAGTAATGAATGCAAATGACAATTGCGCTCTCCGGCTAGTGCTCTTTAATAAGAGGGTGATGACTCAACATAAAAGTAAATAGATAGACCCTTCGCAGAGGGAAGCGAGGATTTGTAGAGGTGCGAGCTCGGTTTTGAAATAGAGATAAATAATATTTTGAGCGGTATACTTTCATTTTCAACATAACAACTAAGAGATGGCGATATCTTCCATGCTACACATATTATATGCGGTTCCCAAACAGAATGGTAAATTTTATACTCCCGCTCCACTAACAAGCATCAATCCATGGCTTGCTCGAAACAACGAGTGCCTCCAACTAACATCAAGTCGCAGGGGGAGTTTTGTTTGCAATTAATTTTTATTTAGTTTGCATAAAGCATGGGACTGGGCATCCCGGTAACCAGCCATTTTCTCGTGAGTGAGGAGCGGAGTCCACTCCTCTTGAGAATAACCCGCCTAACATGGAAGATAAGGGCAGCCCTAGTTGATACATGAGCTATTTGAGCATACAAAACAGAATGTTTATTTGAAGGTTTAGAGTTTGGCACATACAAATTTACTTGGAGCAGCGGTAGATACCACATATAGGAAGGTATTGTGGACTCTTATGGAATAACTTTGGGGTTTAAGGGATTGGATGCACAAGCAGTATTCCCGCTTAGTACAAGTGAAGGCTAGCAAAAGACTGGGAAGCGACCAACTAGAGAGCGACAACAGTCATGTACATGCATTAAGATTAATAAACATTGGATGCAAGCATGAGTAGGATATAATCCACCATGAACATAAATATCGTGAAGGCTATGTTGATTTGTTTCAACTACATGCGTGAACATGTGCCAAGTCAAGTCACTTAAATCATTCAAAGGAGGATACCACCCCGATATACCACATCATAACCATTTCAATAGCATGTTGGCACGCAAGGTAAACCATTATAACTCATAGCTAATCAAGCATGACACGAGCAACTATGATCTCTAATTGTCATTGCAAACATGTTTATTCATAATAAGCTGAATCAAAAACGATGAACTCATCATATTTACAAAAACAAGCGAGGTCGAGTTCATACCAGCTTTTCCCATCTCAGTCAGTCCATCATACATCATCATAATTGCCTTTCACTTGCACGACCGAACGATGTGAATAATAATAAGAGTGCGCGTGCTTTGGACTAAGCTGGAATCTACGAGCATTCAATAAACAGGAGAAGACAAGGCAATATGGGCTCTTGGTTAAATCAACAATAATGCATATAAGAGCCACTTCAACAATTTAATCATGGTCTTCTCCTACCGACCCCCAAAGAAAAGAAAAGAAAAAAACTATTTACACGGGAAAGCTCCCAACAAGCAAAAGAAGAACGGGAAATATTTTTGGGTTTTCTTTTTAATTAATACTAGTACACCAAGAAAAGTAAGCTACTACTATTTTTTTGGTTTTTCTTAAAGTTTAACAAACACCTAAGAAGAAAGCAGGAAAAAGAAAATAAACTAGCATGGATATTAGAATGAAAGAGTATGAGCTCCGACATCTAGCAATGAGTGCGTGAACATAAATGTAATGTCGGTGAGAAATACATACTCCCCCAAGCTTAGGCTTTTGGCCTAAGTTGGTTCATGGCCAGGGATGACCTGGCGGATACCCGTAGGTATAGCTGGGGTCGTACTGGGACGAAGAATAGCTGGGGTCGTACAGTGATGAAGAAGACTCTGACTGCCATTGGCTGGCAGCCATCTCCAGATCCCAAGAATAAACAGACTGTTGTGGAGGCTCATATTGTGGCTCCGGTTCCGGGGCCGGTGCAGGATTTCGGTAGGCTTGAACGGCAGCCCACGTAACGAGATATGGTCCTTCAAAATTAAACAAGGAAGGAGCAGGCAAGGTAATAGTCTTGGGATGATGTTTATGAAAGAATAATTTATATTTGAGCTCCCCTTCCCGACTCTTAACAATAAAATCATGCGCTAGCATACTCTTATAATCCAAATAAGCACTAGGCAGCAATTTTCTTTCTTTCTCATAAAGCCTAATAGGTATGTTAAAATGTGCAGCTAGGCGTGAAGCATAAATGCCTCCAAAGATGGGGCCCTTAGTACGGTTCAGACTTAACCGTCTAGCAATAATTCCGCCCATACTGACAGTGTTATCACTGTATAAACCATGGAACAAAATAATAATATCAGGAACACTAACGTTTCCACAGTTTCCACGACCAATCAAGCAACGACTAGCAAATATGGCAAAGTAGCGTAAAACAGGAAAATGTATGCAAGATAGGATCAAGAACTCACATATATTCATGAAAACATAATAGGTTCAGATCTGAAATCATGGCACTCGGGCCCTAGTGACAAGCATTAAGCATAGCAAAGTCATAGCAACATCAATCTCAGAACATAGTGGATACTAGGGATCAAACCCTAACAAAACTAACTCGATTACATGATAGATCTCATCCAACCCATCACCGTCCAGCAACCCTACGATGGAATTACTCACACACGGCGGTGAGCATCATGAAATTGGTGATGGAGGATGGTTGATGATGACGACGGTGACGAACCCCCCTCTCCGGAGCCCCGAACGGACTCCAGAACAGCCCTCCCGAGAGGTTTTAGGGCTTGGCAGCGGCTCCATATCGTAAAACGCGATGATTTCTTCTCCTTGATTTTTTTCTCCCCGAAAGCAAATATATAGAGTTGGAGTTGGCATCGGAGGAGCTTCAGGGGGCCCACGAGGTAGGGGGGCGCGCCCTAGGAGGGGCGCGCCCCCCACCCACGTGGATAGGGTGTGGGCCCCCTGGTCTTCATCTTTGGCAAGGATTTTTTATTATTTTTAACTTGACGTTCGATGGAGTTTCAGGTCATTCCGAGAACTTTTGTTTTCTGCACATAAAACAACATCATGGCAATTCTGCTGAAAGCAGCGTCAGTCCGGGTTAGTTCCATTCAAATCATGCAAGTTAGAGTCCAAAACAAGGGCAAAAGTGTTTGGATAAGTAGATACGATGGAGACGTATCGCCCGACGATGTACATTTTGATATAATGGAGGTGGACGAATTCAGACACTGGTACGGTAAGCCTCTCGTCAAAAATGGAACTCTTGCTCTAACAATGATGATGCGAAGATTCCATGAATGGTACATGAAAACCTGCAGCGAGTCTGGGAAGGATGCTTTGTCGATGAGAATTAAAGAGGACCACGACTTCATTGGACAAGAACTGTTAACTGTTGATTTTGACGAGTTTTTCCAGTTCTTCAATCAAAAGGCCCTCGACAAATCACTCATGGCTTGCTACTGTCTGTAAGTACTACCTTTTGTAATTAAGTCTCTCTATATATAGCTTAGCTCTTTCATTGCATGTATATATAATTATCCTCACTATATTATGCAGATTAATGATCGTCGAATGCAGAAACGCACAAATCTATGACATTGGGTTCATGAACCCAAATGTCATACATGCATGGACGGCTAAAAAAGATTGTCTTAGAAACTGAGGACAACTTGCTCAAATCGTTGCTAAAATATCAAAGCAAAGATAAAATACTCTTTCCTTACAACTTCAAGTGAGTGTTACTGTCTTGTGCATATTTGGTTTCCCTTATTACTCGAGATTATAGTAATGAAACTGATGAGTTATGCATGCATGCGCAGCTACCACTTTATTCTCCTAGAGATTAAGCTTGAGCAGGGATTAGTAACCGTCTTAGACTCGAGACGAAAAGATCCCCAGGAGTATGCGTACATGACTGAAATGCTCCAGAAGTAAGTTCAATCGATCATTATCGCACCATATCGGCAACTTTGTTCATTTCCTGATATCAAGTAATTATTTTCTTTGATTAACCTCTACTTCTTGTAAAGTGCTTGTGGCAGGAACGCGAGAATGATTTCAGATACTATGTTTGCGAGTTCATCTACAACGAGACGGCCAAGAATAAGCGGGGCTACTCTAAAAAACAGTATGAAGTGCGTAAGCAAAAATATTCACAATTTTATTTTATTACCATCATTTGTGTTGAGTTTCATTCATACACATGTATTGACCCTCTTCTTCGATTTAGATCTGGCAGATGCGGGTGATCTCCTACCACAAGATCGCATAAAAGCAATTCAAGAGGAATTGGCGGGATTCTTTCTTGACCACGTCATCAATAAAGCCGGAGAATACCATGTGGAACTTGACTTTAGATGTTAGGGATTGTAAGAGATCTTATATTGTATATATGTAGCTAGTAGCGTCGGATAGATATACGAAAACTTGTTGTTCGACCAATCTCTCGAAGAAGGAGAGGTCGATCACTTCTCTGTGTATATGTTCATGACGCTCTTCTGTACTTCATGGTTTCCTTCATTTTCTTACTAGCTAGCGTGTCGAGTCCTCTCTATATGTATAGTACGTAGCATCGACCAAGCATGGAGATAAGAGAGGTCACTTCTCTCTAGCTATTAGCTAGCTAACACAATATATGAAACCCCCAAATTAACCCTCCAAAACCCCACCCCCCTTTCAAAAAAGAGAAACCCCAGCTCCTGAGCTGCTGATGCGTGGATGCTCTTTGGTCCCGGTTGGTGTTACCAACCGGGACTAAAGACCCTCCTGCCTGGGCTTGCCGCAGCGGCCATGTGGAGCCCCATCTGTCCCGGTTCCTAAGTGAATCGGGACAAATGGGCCTCAGGAACCGAGACAAATGTGCCTTTTTCTACTAGTGATTGTGAGGCGGGGGAGAGAGCGAGGGCTTGCGTCAAGAAGAAGGAAGAAGAGGACGGGCGACATGTGGGGCAGGCGGCGGGGATGTGAGAGCGGTAGGCACGTTGTGGATGACGCGACGAGTGAGGCAGGCGACGGGTAGGGGATTGTAGCGCGCCAGCCGGGAAAGGGAGGACGGGAGAGGTGGGCGTCATGGGTGCACGTTTATTAGTGCGCCACGGGGAGGTTGCTAAACACGCGTTTAGATCAAACACGTTTTAGCAACATATCTGGACCATACAGAGATCATGGTTAGGGTGGTATTTTCAATCTCCACACTTCGTGCTTTTATAGGCGTAGGAGATAGATAAATAGTACTCCCTCTGTCCGGAATTACTTGTCGTAGAAATGAATAAAAATCGATGTATCTAGAACAAAAATACGTCTATATACAACCATTTCTTCGAAAAATATTTTAGGACGGAGGGAGTACTTAGATACATAGTGTTAAAAAGCGTTTTACAATAAGAGATGGAAGGAGTAGACTAGTAAATAGAAAAAATGACCTAGTACTCTTCTCCGATCATCGGCAGGTCCAAAGAGGTCAGGCGGAAGGCAAACCAAAGCAAACCTCCCTCGACTCCTAAAACCTTAGGGGCTGTTTGGTTGCCACCCTGAGCTCGATTGCCTGGCCAGAGCCCTTGCCTGTAACCTGCCTGAGGTGTGTTTGGTTGGTGTCCTGACAGTTTTGCCTGAGAATTATTGCTTGTGCAAAGTTGCCTGTCTCAGGCCTATGAAATTGGACGCCTGAGCATGGCCGCGGCTCCTCCCTTTGCTGACCGAGCATGTACATTAAAATACTACTTTGAATGCAACTCGGGCCACTTGACAAGCCAAACACTGCCTGTACGCCGTACATGTTCACGCGTAGTTTCAGGTTAGCAAGCAAACACTGCCTATATATAAGATGTGCCTGATCAATCAATTTATGATACAACGTCAGGCCACACTCAGGCATGAGAAAAATTCGGCAAAATTTCGTGTTTTGACCCTTTTCACGTATAAAATCAGGATCTGGCCCCGGTATGAATTTTTTTCGACACTTTTGGCTACCGCCGGATGCCCCGGCGGTAGGGATGTACAGGCTACCGCCGTCCCCCTGGCGGTAGGTTGCTTTGACAGCCGTCTGGCCGTTAACGGTTGCTGACGTGGCAAAGGGGCCTACCGCCTAGTGCCACGGCGGTAGGCTCCAACACCCTACCACCGAGGTCTCTGGTGGTAGGGTCCTCGAGGATAAGGTTTGGTGGGGTCCACTCACCACCCACCCACTCCACTCATCTTGTTCCTCCCCGAGCTCTTACTCTCTCCCCCTCTTCTCCCCCACCCAAGCACCCACTAGATCCCCCTCCATTGCTTGAGATTTGTTCCATGGATCGAGGCCATTTGCATCACCCAAGGTACCTCCCCCATCCCCCCTTCATTTGGTTGGTTCAAATCATCTAGTTTTGTTGGAATCAACTAGTTTTGCAACCCCCCTAGTTCTTCCTTTAGTTTAGCATTTATTGTGCAGTTATGGTGTATTTATGGTTGACCTAAGTAATATGTGTCACTCTTTGTTGTGGAAAGCTAGCTTAAGTGTTAGAGTTTGGGGTTTAGTTAGGTTAGGGTTAGGGTTAGGGTTAGGGTTAGTGTTATCATTAAGGTATACTAGATCTTAGATTAAAATCTTATATTTTAGATGGTTCATCCATATGAAATGGCCGGTCCATGGATGACTAAATTTTGTTTCATTGTTTTTAGAGGATAAACTAGTGAATGTGCATTATTTGGACAAGGCGACTTTCATGGATGGAAATGCCGACGAAGGGGAGGAGGCCATGGTTTTTGACACAAGCCCGAGCTATGATGATATTGTCGTGGAAGTGAGAAACGTCCTCAATTGGATTAACCCAAGTGAGGGTGTGCAGCTTATTGGGCGATATGATGTGGGAGTGGGAGTAAAATCCCGATTAAAGAGTATGCCCATCACCTCTCAATTGCATTGGGATGTGTATAAGAAGAAAGTTGAGGGATCACAAGACAAGTCACTTGAGTTATTTGCCACTATACAAGTAAAGGTTGAAGTTCCTCGGCCACTACTCGACTTGAACCGGAAAGTGTCCTCCCCAATACATGATGTTGTCGTGGTGTATGACCACAATGCGGCTAGCCAACCACCAAGTAGCCAACCAAATGAAGAGGACACCAACGCTAGAGCCATAGTTCTTGTAGGTGATGATCATGTTGGAGATGAGGCCGTTACTCATGTTGATGAACATGCAAATGTTCATGTTGATGAAGATGCCATTGCTTATGCTGATGGAGATGCTATTGCTCAAGATGATGTGTATGCGGAAGAAGAAGAGATTCATTACAATCCCATTGGTGACTTGGATGTCATTGTGCATCAACAAGACATGGACTGGAACCTCCCTTATAGCCGTATGTGTAGGTATGAGTCGGATGATGAGGGTCCATCGGAAGAATTGGATGAGGATGGATTCACGCCGCAAGAAAATCAAATTTACAAGAAGGTCAATGGCAAGGAAAGAGGACCCTCTTTTTTTCGTGATCTTAGCCTTGCCGACAAGGCCGTTGTTGATGGTGGCATGAGGTTGGGCTTGATCGAACCTTCACCTTGCCCGAGGATGGGTGACGCAAGGCCACCGGGTGAGGACGAGAATGCTCATTTGTAGAAAGGGATCAAGTTTGGTTGTTTGCAAGAGTTTAAGATATGGTTGAGTGACTATGCCATTCGGAACCATAGGCCGTTCATTGTTGGTCATTCCAACAAAAAATTGGGCTACACAATCAAATGTGACAAAGAAGGTTGCCCATTGAAGGTCCGTGGAAGAAAGATCAAGGAAACCGGGCAATGGGAGTTGAAGAGTTGTGTGGCCACCCGCAAGTGCATACCGCCGGAGAAAGCGGACCAAAGCAAGGGACACCGCCAACTCACATCTGAGTATCTAGGCTATTAATTGTTGAATGAGATATCCCATGATCCAACCGTGAAGGTGAAGTTCCTCATGAGTTCGGTCTTCGAAAGATTCGGGTACCCGGTCAAGTATGGAAAGGCGTGGATGGTGAAGGCAAATGCTATAAGGATGTTGCATGGTGATTATGTCACCGCGTACAACATTCTTCTGAGAATGTTGGGAGCCATTGCTCATCGGAACCCGGGCATGCGCCATAGGGTCGAGTCAAACGAGGGAGTGTTTCATCGAGCTTTTTGGAGCTTTGGGTAATGCATCGATGCATTTAGGCATTGCCGCCCCGTGTTGTCAATTGATGGCATGTTCTTGACCGGAAAGTGCAAGGGCACGTTGATGGTAGCAATGGCCCACTCGTCCAATGACAATGTGTTGCCGGTGGCATTTGCGTTGGTGCCATCCGAGCACGATGATAATTGGTAGTGGTTTATGGATCATGTGAGGACGAAGGTGATTGGCCCCAAAAGAGAGGTGTGCATCATATCGGATCGCCATCATGGGATTCTCAAAGCAATAGAAGTTGACATTCCAGGCTATCCAAAGCTCCAACACCATTGGTGCATGAGGCATTTCGTGGCAAACTTTTACCGTGCATGCAAGAGTAAGGAGTTCTGCAAAGATCTTACCCATGTTTGTGTGGCATTCAACACCGACACATTCCAAAGCCGCTATGATAAGCTATTCAAGGTGTTGGAGAAGAACAAAGGAGGGAGAGAATTCTTGACAAGGAATTTTCCGAAGAAGCATAAGTAGTCACGTGCTTACGACGAAGGAGGTTTCCGATACGGCGACATGACAAGTAACATGGTGGAATGCTTCAACAATGTGCTTAAGGGTGTCCGTTCCTTGCCGGTCAATGCAATAGTGAAATATACCTTCTTCAAGCTCAACGAGTATTTTCTGAGGCATTCCGAAGAGATGGCCAAATGGATAGGTGAGAAAATGGAATGTCCCTTCAAAGTTGAGGATTGGTTGAAGCATCAAGCGCGCAAGTCTTGGCGTCAACAAATCATTAGTTTCAATGAAAAAGAACAAATCTACCAAGTCGATGAGGTGGGTGGCACAACAAGGGACGGCATGACGTACAGTGGAGTAGCATATGAGGTGCGCCTCAAGACCCGGTGGTGTCAGTGCGAGAGACCTCACAAGTATCATTGGCCTTGCTCTCATGTGATGATCGCCGCAAGGTTCAGAAACTTGAAAGTATCCGATGGTACCACCTTGCGGTTGCATGAGTTCACATTGGAACGAACGAGGTTGACATGGGCTCCTAGGTTTCATCCCTTCCTAGATCATCCACGATTCGAGTATGATGGGCCACACATCGTCCCTGACCCCGAACTCATGGTGCCTACAAAGGGAAGAAGAAGAAAGAAGAGGTTTAGGGGTGACATGGATGACCTAGCTAGATACACTGGAATGAAACAATTTGGTAGCGGCCATTTCATGGAGGCACTGGACATCAATAGTTGTGGTAAATGTGACGAGCCGGGACACAATGTTAGGAAATACACCAAAAAGCCACAGACCGATGCCAACACTCCGGATCCTAGTCAAAGTGGTGCCCGAAGAGGAGGTACCAGTGGCACACGAGGAGGTAGGAGTGGTAGTGGACGAGGAGGCAGGAGTGGTGCGAGTGGAGGACGGACGAATCTTGGAGGTAGTGGACGAGAAGACATTATTAGAGGGCGCGGGGGACGGTCGGGTACCGGTGGCCGTGGTCGTAGGACGAGAAGGGTTGATAGAGGAAGGCCTATTGACATCTTGCTTAACCCAGATTGTTGAAAAAAGGTGAATGGTACTTGTTATTTGGTCTTGTTTATTTATTTTTTTGCATACATACATGTTATTTTACTTTACTAACTACCAAATTTGTCTTTATAGTCATGGCTTCTTCTGGTTCCGTGACGAGGCCACCGTGTGCTAACCGCGAGGATATGCCGGACAACTGGACATACGCCGAGTTGGATAAGGTGAAGGACAAAGATATGAGAACTCCATCATGTTAGTGTGGATATGTTTGCAAAGTTAAGGTATCCACCGACCGCAAGAAATCATGGACGGAAGGAAGAATATATTTTGTTTGTCCCAACTATGCCTACGGTCATCCACGTCCAGCTCACGCCTATGATGACCGCCGGTAATTTGTTCAAGTTCAAACATGTCGTCAACCATTGAATCTATCTTACTAATGACCACATTTGTTCTTTATTCGTACGTAGTCGCCGCCTCCACTTTGTAAGTACTTCACATGGATAGATCAAGATGTGCCAGAAGATGTTAAGAAAGATCAACATCGAGATTGTCTAAGGAGGCAGCGGTTGTTTGAAGAAGCATATCACAGAGAATTGGATGAAGAGCATCGTGAAAAGGAGAGGATGGAGTGAAAGAAGCGTGAAGAGGAGAGGGCACGCAAGGAGAAGATTGCTCGTCAAGAGGAGAGAGCAAGAAATCTTGCAGGGGCTCGTGAAGCCCAAGAGGAGGATGAGGCACGCGACAAGAAAGGAAAATGGCCACGTGTGACTCAATAAGGCCTTACTTTTGAAAAACTAGTCATGAACTATGCCTTCGCTTCGAGAAACATGTGATGAACCGTGTCTTTGAATTGTGAAACTTGTGTTGACTATGTACTTTATTTGCGAAACTTGTGTTGAACTATGTACTTTATTTGTGAAACTTGTATTGAACTATGTGTACTTTATTTGCGAAACTTGTGTTGAACTATGCTGTCAATTAGAAATGATGAACACGATGGAAAGTAGAGTTAATTATAGCTCTGCTTTGCACCCTACCGCCAGAAGTCCCGGCGGTAGGTTATTACAACCTACCGCCATAAGGCCTGGCGATAGGCCGTGAATCCCAACAGCTAACCTGCTGGAGCGCAAAATCTCCCATGTTTTGCGGTAGGGTTCGCTAGCCTACTGCCAAGGGCGATGGCGGTAGGGTGGCCACTCAAACGGCTGCTCTGCTGCTTCTCATGTGACCAAAATATGCATTTTTTGGCGGTAGGGTTGGCCACCCTACGACCGCAGTCCCTGGCGGTAGGGTGGCCACCCAAACGACTGCTCTGCTGCTTCTCCTACGACCGAAATATGCATTTTTTTTGGCGGTAGGGTATGCCACGCTACCGCCGCAGCCTATGGCGGTAGGGTTGCTCACACTACCGCCGTAGACTATGGCGGTAGGGTGCTGATCCATGTCCCACTTCATTTCTATTATACCCCTTTTCTTTTCCATTTCTTACAAACTTCTATGAACTAAGCATCCACAAATGACAGCCACAAATGATCGAGTAGCAAAGACATAAATAACTGAGCATAGTTCATTACATCCACAAATGACACTCTTCTAGCGATTCATGTCCCCTTCTAAAGATTCGAATGACATAAGTTCAAACTACAAATGATCAAGTAGCAAAGACATACATAACTGATCCATGTCCCCCTTCTAGCGATTCGAATGACATGAGTTCAAAGTACAAAGCTCAATCTTGAGCATACACTTTCTACTTCGGGAAAAAAGATCTAAAACGCATAAGACGTTCAATTTATGCGTCACGATCAGGATTAGGCTTCAGTTGATAATCTGATGACCCCCCCCCCCCCAATTCTCCAACACACCTTTCGTTTCGCCGAACCAGGCCCATCGAGCACGACATTCAGGAATATCTGACTTGCCTTGTGTGATTGCCCATCCAATGACCAGTCCGGGTTTTCTCAAGTCCAACTCGCGGAATTCTTCTATGTTCACAGAGAAAAAGATCTCCGTTGCAACAGAATGTCTGCAAGCATATTCCTTCTCATGCAGCTCATTAAGTATCTTCTGTTTTTCTTTCACAAGCCTACGAAAAACTTTTGTCTCCTTAAGATCAGAAGGTTCCACCATGAATGGATACTTGTTGAAATCCATCATGGCAGCAAACACCTCATCATTGCTCTTGAACCATGCTTCAAGCTCCCTCTTGATACCAAGTTCTCGGTCCGCTACAATCTTCTCGGACACTGCCGCCAAACTCTTAGATGCAATGCCACAACACTTCTCATATACTTCCTTCAACTGCTCTGGGGTCATGTTTTCCATGCTACATGAAATGGAACAAACTATAACTCAAATCAAATGATGCAATACAAACACAAAGCATAACTTATTTATAATGACCTAGGTTACATAATGTTCTCACTGGTTCGAATGAATAGGTTGCATAAATGATAAGGGTACATGCCATTATAGTCCAAATGACACTACAACATCATTTGTTTCAACACCCTCTACTACTCCATCAACAAGACATCTTTGTCGTACGGCCTGGGGTTGCAACAAATGACATCATTTCTTTCACGGACCCAAGGCCATCGAGTTGCCCGACTAAGTATCGCCGATAATGGTTGCCTAACTAGCCAATCAATGATCTGGCAGGGTTGTTAAAGTCCATCTCATTCACTTCATCCCTTGTTCCACACAATGCAATTTGCCTTGCAAGAGCGCGTCTATAATTTTTGTCTTCATTCTTGAGGTTGCTTATGTTTTTCTCTTTAGTTTGGTATAACTTAACTCTGGCATCGTCGCACTTTGACACATAATACTTTGAAAATCTCTACAAGCTGCATTCAATGCATTAACGGCTTTAACCCACAAGTCCATCTTTTCCTCAATGGCTGCACGTTCACGCTTTGCCGCCGCCTCCGCGGAAGTCTCAACAAAGATGATCGATCCCATCCTACAAGTCGAGGGATTACTATAACTGTCATCCAAGGTAAAAATCCTAACCGTGTCTTGACAAAAACTATGACCCTAGGAGTAGATCGAGCTATAATTCGAGAGGTAACTAATCTAACAAAACCCTAACTAAACTATAACCATAACGTTTGTCATATAGGCATTTACTTAAGCATAACCATAACCCTAACCATGTCATTATACCTAACCCTAACAAAACCCTAAATGATATTTCTTACTACCCAAACAATGCTAGTGACACAATACATTGTCAAAGAACAAACATTACCCTAAATGCATCATATACATTGATTTCACCACTACAAAACCGTGAACTAGTGATTCCAACAAAATGATGGCTGAGGAGGACATACACAAAACAGCATTTTCCACACTACAGGGCCACTTTGAATTCCTGGTTATGTCATTTGGGCTGACCAATGGCCCTCCCTCATTTCAATCTCTCATGAATTTCCTGTTCGGCCATTTTGAGTTTGTGGTAGTGTTCTTTGATGATATTCTGGTTTTTAGTTTGACCATGGAGGAGCACAAGGTACATCTCAGGAAAGTATTCCAAGTCCTACAAGACAATAAACTGTATGCCAAGTTGGACAAGTGCTCTTTTGGTCAGTCTGAAATAGAATACTTGGGTCATGTGATTAACAAGGAAGGTGTTGCAACTGATCCCACTAAGATTGCTGCTATAAAGGAGTGCCCAGCCCCCACAACAGTAATTGAACTTAGAAGTTTTCTGGGCCTGAGTGGTTACTACAGAAGGTTTATACAGGGATATGGAGTTATCTGCAGGCCCCTCTTTGACTGTCTGAAAAAGAACTCCTTCTCTTGGCAACCAGAACAACAAGCAGCATTTACAACTATTAAAGAAAAACTTACACAAGCCCCTGTCCTGGCCCTGCCAGACTTCTCTAAACCATTTGTGTTAGAGGCTGATACCTGTGGTTATGGCCTAGGTGTTGTTCTGATGCAGGATGGGAAACCATTGTCCTATTTCAGCAAGTCCATTGGGCCCAAAGCAGCAGCATGGTCTACCTATGACAAGGAAGCTCTAGCAATAATAGAAGCTGTCAGAAAGTGGAAACACTACTTCCTAGCCACTTCCCTGATTATCAGAACTGATCAGGAGAGCTTGAAGTACATTCAGGAACAAAAACTGACTGAAAGAATACAACACAAGTTATTACTCAAGCTGTTAGGCTACAATTTTACAGTTCAGTATAAAAAGGGCAAAGAAAACAAGGCTGCTGATGCTTTATCTAGGGTCAAGCACATGATATCTTTCCTGTCTACCAGTTTCTCCACACCTAAATGGGTTTCTGAAGTGGTTAAAAGCTATAATTCAGATCAGAAAGTCAAATATCTTATAGCTCAATGTGCAACTAACAAAAACAATGACACTGGATATACATTCAAAAATGGTATCTTAAGATTTAAAAACAAAATTGTCATTGGAACTGCCACCTCCTTGAGACAGGATATATTGCAAACTTTCCATGCTTCAGAACTGGGAGGTCATTCTGGATAGAGAGCAACATACCACAGAGTTCACTTGGTTTTCCACTGGCATGGCCTCAAACAGGATATCATTGATTTTATCAAGCAATGTCCTGCCTGCCAAGTCAACAAAGCTGAACATACACCCTACCCTGGCTTGTTAGAGCCCCTGCCAGTCCTAGATTTTGCATGGGCACACATCAGCATGGACTTTGTGGAGGGACTACCCACTTCTGAAAACAAGGATCTGATTCTGGTGGTGGTAGACAGATTTACCAAGTATTCCCATTTCATTGCCATGAAATACCCCTTAACTGTTCAGTCTGTAGCAAGGGCATTTTCTGACACAGTGTTTAAACTCCATGGAATGCCATTGGTTATAGTAACTGACAGGGACATAATCTTTACAAGCAACTTGTGGCAGCAGTTGTTCAAGTCCCTAAAGATCAAGTTACACATGAGCATAAGCTATCATTCTCAAACTGATGGACAGACAGAAAGGGTGAACCAGTGTTTGGAGAACTACTTAAGGTGCATGTGTTTTCAACAACCTAGGAAGTGGCATGCATGGTTAGCAATAGCTGAGTGGTGGTACAACACAAGTTTACACACTTCCTTGCAAATGACTCCCTTCCAGGCCCTATATGGTTTTCCCCCTCCTATGATAGCTGAGTATGTATTGCCTGACTCTATTTCGGAGGACAGTGACAACTTGTTGCAGAACAGAGAACTGGCCCTGGAAGCGATCAAACAGAATCTCTCTAAGCCACAACAACGTATGAAGCACTTTGCTGACAGAAACAGGCAGGAACGATCGTTTGATGAAGGAGACATGGTTTACTTGAAACTGCAGCCCTACAGGCAGACTTCACTCAGTCTGCATCGGCACCTCAAGTTGCATTCCAAGTTCTATGGTCCATTCAGGATTATACAACGAGTTGGCCGAGCTCCTTATCAACTCCTCCCTGAAGACTGCCAGCTGCACAACACCTTCCATGTGAGTCAACTCAAAAAGCACATTGGCCCCCGAGTGGTTCCTTCAAAGAATTTGCCCCTCATTGGTGTTGATGGAATCATTCAAATGGAGCCAGAAGCAATCTTAGACAGGAAGTTAATCCCCAGACCCCAGGGAAACATCAGTATTCCAGTAGTTCGTTGGTTGATCAAGTGGGCCAACATGCCCGAAGAAGCAGCCACCTGGGAGGATTCGGCCTTCATACAGAAAGTTTTCCCTTCCTTTCAAGCTTGAGGGCAAGCTTGGGCTCAACGGGGAGGAATTGTCAGGCCAGCTAAATACATCTCTGAAGAATTGCCCTGTTCTAGCGTGTCAGAAGCAGCATGGACCCTCGATCTGCTATCCAGTGGCTCCCGTAAGAAGATAACAGTTTGCTACTGGAATGTCATCTCCAGCCTGGATCTCCCATCCAACGGCTGTCATCGCTCTGATGGTCGCTGTTGATCATCCGACAATGCATGTGCTCTGCTTTTGCTTTCTGCTTTGCTTTTCACCTGTAATGGCTATATAGCCACCACTCCTTCTCCATTTTGGACACGATTATTGTAACTGGGTATAAACCCTAGCCGCTGGTGGCGTGCTTTCTACTTTCCCCTTTTGCTGCAATACAAACCCTAGCGCAAATTCACCTCTGAATTCGCATCGTTGAGTTTTTAGTGCTCACCACCGAGAACGCTCGCGAGTTCTCGTCCGCTGCCAAGGGCGAGACCCTAGAAGGTGAGTTGCCTAAAAGTATCCTATCAGGCCTTGCCTTGAGCATTTGTGCTAATTGCTGCCTCGTGACCTTCATGTGGAATGGACAAGCTGAAATCTTAATTCTAATTGTAGTTATTTTGAGAGTGAATCAGGATGGGTAGTGGTTGGGCGATGCCGGTAGGTGAGGAAATGCAAATTTTGTGGGTTATGGAGGAACATCGGTTTTGATTTTCAAGTGAGATCTTAACTAGGCACTAGTTGTGCAATAACTGCGAGTTGTAACAAATTATGAAACTTTGAGGACCTGGGATTTCCTTCGAACCATTTTGAAGATTATTTGAGGAGGTCATCATCATTTCCTTGGATCTGTAAAGTAGAAAATTTTGGGTAGTCTGTATACGACTTACAGTGAAACAAACATGGGTTATCTGCCATGTTTGGTGAGGCCATCAAAGAAAAGTCAGCTACTAGAACTAGTTGGCTCTCAACCTTAATTATTAACAATTGAGAAAATTCTTACATGCTGGTGCGGAGTGAACTATACAGATGGGGGTGGGGTGGGGGTGGATGCTTATATAAATTATTATGAACTACAATTGGGAACATCCTACTTTAATTATAGATTGGCTACCATGTTCATATAATTGCGTCCATCCAATTCCATTGTTAAAAGATAGGGCCACCCTTACTAGTTTACTTCAATCATTGTGAATTTATTTTTCTTGGATGATATGAATGTGCAGTTCTTGCTGGTTCTGATGTGGGGACCACACGGTTGATTAATCCTACTTTAGTGATCTACGCTCTTATATTTCTTTACAGAGGGAGTATTATTTAATTTTTGAACAACGGTTCCCGGATTATACCTGGATTTTTTTTGGATTCTTAGAGCATCTCCAGCAGCTTCTCTTTCGCCAAAAATTTCATCATATAGAGGAAGTTTGCACAAAAAACACGGTCCAACAGATCCCTATTCCCACCAAAAAAAACCCCATCTCTACAAAGAGTGGACGTTTCCTATACCTTTTCCAATACATGCCATGTAGTGGGCCGCTGCCAATCATCACCGACCATTGCGCCGCTGCCTTGCGTCGTTGCTTGGACTGCCAAATCACGCCACACCGCCGTGCCGCACCACCACCATGTTAAGAGTAATCCTTGGAGCAGTCAGTCAGTCTTTCCTTAGGTACTATGCCAGCGAGTCAAGACTCTGTCTTAGGCTACAAGTAAGTGGGTCAAGATGTCTTAGGCTGTAAGAAAGCCATGGAGGTGGTTCTGTACTAGTTGCTTTCAACTATATATATGGGGTGAAGCCTAGCCAGCTGCATTCATCTCAGCCCAGAAACCGAGTTCCCAATCAGAATTACATGCTCTTGCTAGTTGTCGCTAACAATCAGCATCAGAGCTGGTTAAGGTGAGGATCCTAAGAGATGTTAGTTTTAGGTCAGGGCATTGCCCGTAGTCCAACTCCCTAGCCACGGCGACATTCCCCCTCACCACCACCAAGACGACCGTACCACTGTGATGTTGGAAGGCGCCAGGTTGTCGTTGAGCGTGTCGTTAAGAACTTTGGCGGTGGCAAGTACCCGACGCTGACACAGACGAACAACGCCGAATAGAGCCTTCACATGAAAGTCATGCTGCAGGCTCGGGGCATCCGAGAGGCTATCGAGCTTGGCGCTTATGACTTGTAGGAACGTCGAATGGCGCTGGAGGCCATCTTGCACGGGGTACCGCCAGAGATGATGGCCAGCCTGGTTGTCAAGCGGAGAGCGTAGGAGGCTTGGGAGGCAGTCCGAGCCATGCGTGTCGGCATGGATTGCGTGTGGAAGGGCAAGGCGCAACAGTCGAGGAAGGAATTTGAGACGATCACATTCCATGACGGGGAGTCCGTCTCTGACATTGCGTTGCGCCTCACCAACCTCGTCACAAGCCTCGCCACTCTCGTAGAACCGATAGATGAATCTGAAGTCATCAAGAAATTCTTGTGACTTGTGTCGCTCAAGTTCTCCTAGCTTGCTCTTTTGATCGAGATCATCCTCGACATCTTTGGGTTGTCATTTGAAGAGGTCACTGGTTGGTTCAAGGCGGCATAGAATTGTCTTGAGTCGCAGGAGCCTCCACATGGGCATGACATGCTTCTTCTCACCAAGTAGCTGTGGCTGAAGAAGATGAAAGTTCGCCAAGGGAGCAGCTACTCTAGGCCTGCGTGCGGCAGTGTACAATGACGATGGTAACCGCAACGGAAGAAGGGTGGAGAAGGTGGTCATGATCACGCGGCACCCAGGGATGGCGCACACGATGACACAGTCATGGCTGGGCCAAGGAGTGCAAGCAGCCTAGGAGAAACATGGCTCTCTTGGCCCAAGCAGAGGAAGATGATGAGCCTGCTCTCGTCATGGCTCAGGTCCGTGCCGCTCTAGGCCTAGCAACAGAGGTGCGGGACAACGTCAATTCAGCCCGAGCCATGGCGGTACATGACAACATCACTCCACCCCCAGCCATGGTGATGCATGACAACATTGTTCTAGCCTCAGCCATAGTGGTGTAGGATAGTACCACTCTAGCTCCAGAGCATGCTCCCCTTCGCATAGATGAGCCGAAGGCGAAAGCCTACCTCGGCACAAACAACAACGATGAGAAAATCGAGGACGGGTACCTTGACAGCGGCGCCACAAACCATGTGACAGGCCATGGCGATGCCTTTGCTGAAATTGACCTAACGGTCACTAGCACTGTCAAATTTGGCGATGGTAAAATCGTCGAAATCAGGGGCATCGGCACCATCATCTTCGCTGGCAAGAACAACGGAACACAAGGCCCTCAGTGGCGTTTACTTCATCCCATGGCTGAAGAACTCGATCAACAACATTGGTCAGCTCGATGAGAGCGATGCATGTGTGCTGACTAGAAGAGATGTGCTTTGAATTTGGGATCAACAAGGTCGACTCCTTGTTTGGGTTAGGCATGGCCAGAATCGCCTTTACCTCCTACATCTTCAGGTGGCCTGCCCAATACGTCTGTCTGCCCGCCACGACGACATCACTTGGCGGTGGGATGAGAGATATTGGCACCTCAATTTTGACGCATTGGAGAAGATGGGACACCTCACTATGACACGCGGGCTGCCATGGCTGGATCACGGAGAGCAGCTCTGCGACATGGGTGTCATCACTAAGCATCGCTACGGTATATTTCATCAACAAGCAAGGTACCACACGTAGGAGCTTCTTGAGCTCGTCCATGGCGACCTTTGCAGTCTTGTTTCGCCGACACCTAGAGGATGGCACTACTTCTTGCTGCTGGTGGACGGCACCACTCGCTACATGTGGGTGATGCTCTTGGCTACCAAGAATAATGCACCTGATGCCATAAAATAATTCGAGCAGAAGCAGAAGCTCAGAGAGGATGTAAATTGCGCATGTTTCGCATGGACAATGACGATGATTTTACCGTTTGCTATCTATTGTGTTGTCTATTGTGCTGATGAAGGCATCCAACGCTACTTCTCCGCACCTTGCACCTTACACGCCACAGCAGAATGGTGTCGTCGAGTGGTGGAATAGAAGGTGGTGGCAATGGAACGTGATGAGCATGCCAGCTGAATTTTGGGGGGAGGCTGTGAGCATTGCTGTCTTGCTTCTCAATTGTGCTCCCACCAAATTCCTTGCTCGAAGACGCCTTACGAGGCATGGCACGGCCGCAAGCCGTCTATCCACTACCTTCGCACCTTTGGGCGCTTAGCATATGTTAAGGAACTGGGGACTTGCGTAAGCTCAATGATGGGAGCTCTCCTACTGTGTTCATTGGCTTTGAGGAAGGTGTGAAAGACCGGCTACTGGACCCTAATCGGCGTCAATGTACGTAACGAGCTCGAAGGAGGCAGATGCACGGAGATGAAGGCCGAAGCCTGGTGTGCCGCAGATGGACCGAAGTATCTGTTTGATGAGCGCCCAATGCACGTCATGAGGTGCATGCATGTGCTGCCAAACCTGTTGCACGGTGTAGCAGATGTCAGAGTGAGATATTATCACACACCAAAAATGCCGTGACATTGTCAGCGGGCTTGCTGTCGGCGGCAGACAACTTGGGCTTGGCCTCGGCCGGCGTGGAGGCCAGTCTGTAGCCGTCATGCCCACATGATCAAGTCATGCCCACGTGATCAAGCAGGTCGATGGCATACTCCTCCTGATGGAGGAAGAAGTCGGGGGCGTTGCGGTGGCGGACATTGATGTCGAGGATGAAATGCAGCGCGCCAAGGTCCTTGAACTGGAATTCGGCACTCAGCTAGGCGATGACATCATGAAGAAGAGCAGCGTGCGACGCGATGATGACAATATCATCGACGTACAGGAGGAGGTAGGCCACATGATCTCCGTGATGAAGCATGAACAACAACGTGTTTGACGTTGTTGCGTAGAAGCCAAGTATGCCGAGGAACACAACAATGTGATGGCACCAAGCGTGCGACGCCTGCTTGAGTCCGTAGAGGGAACGAGATAGCACACAAACGTTGTTGGGGTGAGCGGCGTCAGCGAAACCGACCGGTCGGCTGTTGACACATAATACACTCCTGTAGGACCGCATGAATGGAGGAAACGAGTGGAGGCCGACTTGACAACGGGGGAGAAAGTCTCCGAGAAGTCCGCGCTGGCGGGCTGAGCGAACCTGCACACGATCCACCTTGCTTTGTACCTGTTTAGGGATCCATGTCCAAGGAACCATCGGGGTGAAACTTCTGACATAATACCCACTTTATGGTGACGAGGTTGGCGCCATGGGACCGAGGGACAAGCGTCCAAGACTCCAAGTCTTGTTGGCGTGCAGGGCGTCGAGCTCCACCTGCATGGCCGCAGTCCAGTGAGGATCACGCAGGGCAACACGAGCAGAGCGGGGAATCGACGAGATCACGTCGGAAGCAAAGGTTGGCGTAGCGACGGTTCGACAGGAAGATCCCACGTTGGTCGTGCGTCACCATGTTGTGCTTCGGGATTACTGGACGGCGAGGAGGGTAGCGTTGAGGGTAACATACACCATCAACGCTAACAGTCTAACTAACTGAACCTATTCTAGTTGAGAGGATATACATTACCAGAGAATTGGGGGGAGGAAATCAGAAATGCGTGTGAGCAGGTGGTGGAGCAACAACAGTGAAGTGCATCCTTCGCTATGTTGCTAGCACCAGCCACCATGGTCTATGCTATAGGCGGAAGACTGGAGAGGCACGACTGATTGGTTAAAGCGACAGTGACCTCGCTGGTGAGCACGAGTGGCACGGTGTTCTTGGTAGTAATTTGGTGAGCTGGCAGTCACTCAAGTAATGAGTGGTGGCTCTGACCTCCTGTGAGGCAGAGTATGTGGTTGCCACATCTGCTGCAACACAAGGACTTGGCTGGCTTGGCTGCTTGGTGAACTCCATGGGAGAGAAGTCGAGGCAGTCGGGCTAATGGGGGACAACAAGTCCGCCTTGGCACTGGCCAAGAACCCGGTCTATCATAATGCAGCAAACATATCGACTTACGGTACCATTTCATCGGGGACTGCTTGGTGAATGGGAGTGTCAACGCCAGCTACATCAACACCACAGACCAACTCGCTAACATTCTAATGATAACACTAGGGAGGGTGAAATTCCATGAGCTGTGTGCTAGGATTGGGATGGTCCAAATCAATTCAAGTCTGATTTGCAAGGATATGGGGGAATTGTTAAGAGCAATCCTTACGTGATCGATCAATGAGTCGAGTCTTTTCCCTAGGTAGTAAGCTAGGGAGTCAAGCCTGTGTTTTAGGCTACAAGTCAGTGAGTCAAGTCAAGATGTCTTAGGCTGTAAGAAAGCCACTGAGGTGGTTCTGTACTAGTTGCTTTCCCCTATAAATAAGGGGTGAAGCCTAGCTAGCTGCATCTATTGCAGAGCAGAAACTGACTCCCAAATCAGAGTCCCTGTGCTCTTGCTAGTTGGTAATAACACACCATGCCACTGCCGCCGCCTGGCGCAGTGCCGCCGCCGCACCATCGCCACCTTGTCGCCCGCACGCCGCCACCCGTATGCTCTGCCTGCACTGGTCCCCCTTACCGTGCCACACTGTCATTTGGAGCTCTGCTGGTATCTTCCATGCACATGAGAGGGAGAGGGGGAGGGAGGGAGGGAGAGGGGGAGGGAGGGAGGGAGAGGGAGAGGGAGGGAGGGAGGGAGTGGATCTGCTATATAGCATCACACCTATGAAACCCAATAAATTTAGTGGGAGAGCCCTAATAACCGCTTATTGGGGAAAGAGTTTTTGGGTGATCTGCTGGAGATGCTCTTACTTGTACTCCATTCAAAATAATGTGATTTTTTAAACAAACATTATGTCAAACCATGTATTACCAATGCAGATACCATAAGAACCGCTGAAGGTTATTCTGATATTATCGTTCTGAGACATTTTGAAAGTGGAGCTGCTAGAAGAGCAGCGGCTACTGCAGAAATTCCGGTTATTAATGCAGGTGATGGGCCAGGGCAACATCCTACTCAGGTAATTATTATGTTGCTAACTCTTCCCGCTCATTCTATTGGGAAGCACCGAAGCAATGTCCACATTATTAGAATAAGACGGTTCTTCTAACAAGGAATTTGCAACTTTTATTTGAGGGTAGGTGCTATAGTGAATGGTCAGTGAACCATGTGATGGCATTCCCTTTTTTGGTAGTATTAGGTGTTGATCGATATTGTCAATTCATACTATAGGCTGATTTTGGATCCAGTTTCTGTTTTGCCATGCTTTCTTTGTAGAATTGAGTTGATGAATGATGCTTCATGGTAGGGTGATGATGGCAATTTTGTTGACAGTTCTTCAGCTTTTCTTTAATCGTTAATATAAACGAGATATACACTTCTGTGTCTCCTCTAGCACTTGGTTGAGGCTATCCTATTATTTCCCAATTGGCCATATTATTTGGAAGAATAAAATTATCTATAGTAATGTCGACAAGTCATGGATTATAAACCTTTCTGGAATATGCAATGTGCTGTCCTGTAGTTTTGAAGGTTTACGTGTAAATTGAGCAGAATTTCATTACATTGGCGTCGTAAATACAAATTTCTCTTTGTGAGAACCCCATCCCCGTTTGTTTCTTTTTATACTGTATTTTTACCAGGATCATTGTTTATAAGGTGGTAAAGAGACCTAAGGCGAGCATCACCCTGCTCTAACGCCTAAACGGCGCCTAATTGGGCATATTTCTAAGGTGCCGCCAGGCGCCTTATCACTTAAGCAACGCCTAAGCGTCTAAAGCAGGACGCTTTACAAACAAGGACCAGGATTATGTATTAAAGAGGCTATTCGGCCGCGATAAAATAGAAGTTGATGACCACAATACCCATGTATTCATGTGTTATGATCACGAGAGAGAATAGTTGCTCGTAAATACTGATTTGAGGGGAAAGATAAATTGTGAAAGAAAGAGAGAACATACATTAAACTCGCTCGCACGCCTTATGTAATGAAAGTGTATCTGTATGCCTTCTGTATTGAATGGAAGTCAACGGGTTTTCAGCTAATTGTTTGTGCCCATTACTCATTAGTTCGTCCACCACCTCTTTGTCTAATTCATCATGTTCGTAATTATAGTTTGTTTGTGCTCATTGGAATCTACTTTCTGTTGTTACATCATGCTGAAGTACCACTTTTGCATTCTTTGTAGTTGATATGTTCATTCTTTCATTCAGGCTCATTGGATGTATATACAATAAAGAGAGAAATTGGTAGGCTAGATGGAATCAAACTTGGTTTGGTTGGAGACCTTGCCAATGGGAGAACTGTTCATTCTCTGGCCTATTTGATCGCTAAGTACCAGAACATTAAGATATACTCCCTCCGTTCCAAAATAGATGACTCAACTTTGTACTAACTTTAGTACAAAGTTGGGTCATCTATTTTGGAACGGAGGGAATACTTCGTATCTCCAGATGTTGTCAAAATGAAGGTACTTCTATCCCCAATAATTAATATTGTCTGGCTTCTTTTCTTTTGAATTCTATTGTAGATCGATGGAATAAATGGATTGTTGTTTGTATTTCTTCTTGTTCAAAGGATGATATTAAGGAGTACTTAACTTCACAAGGTGTTGAATGGGAAGAAAGTTAAGATTTATTAGATGTGGCATCCAGGTGTGATGTAATTTATCAAACACACATTCAAAAAGAAAGATTCGAAGAGAGGATTGATCACTATGACGCTGCTCGTGGGATATATATTGTGGATAAGAAGTTTTTAGGTGTGCTGCCAAAGCATGATGTTATTGTTATGAGCGGCATATATTACAGCCCAGGCAGTTAGGGGCTTGGCCCAATTATCTTATGTGTTAGGGGCTTAGCCCAATTATATCATTAGGAGGATTATACAAACTCCTATCAGGACCTGTTTTGAGATTAAGCAAGAAGCAATCATTATTTTCTCGGCTTTCTGAAGGAAGCAGGGAGATCTAACCCTAGCCGCCTCCTGCCAACGCCGCCGCCTCTTCCCTCGCACACGACGGCGCCCAGCCACCGACGATTGTGAGTCCGCCCACGTCCAGCCCCCTCCTTTCCCTACAATCTCTCACCTAGAACCGGCAGAACCCTAGCTCCTAACACCTTGGTATCAGGTAGCTCGGTTCCGATCATGTCACCACCGTGCCGCTTGACCTCTCCATCGCACCACTGTCCTCCCCACCCGTGACGCTCGTCCCCATCTCCAGCGCCCCCACCGCCCAGCTGTCGGCGCCCTCCACCGCGCCGCCCACCGCCATCTACACCCCGGAGGAGGTCACCGGGGTCCTCCACGCCCTCGCCATAGCGGTCCAGGAGATCCGGTTGTACTTGGCAAGCCCCTACGGGCCTCCGCCGCTGCCTTCCACCACCGGTCTGTCGGCCCTGCCGTGGTACTCGCCGCACTCGGCGGCCTCCGCAGTGTTCGCTAGGCCGCTGCAGCCCCAGTGCCGCTGCAGCCGCCGCCCGTCACCACCCCGCAGTGGCCGTCGCCGGTTCTCATGACGCCCCCGCGCCCATCGCCCCGATGCAGCAGCCGCTGCCGTTGTAGCCGCCCCCGCCCAGCACCCCCATCTGGCCGCAGTGGCCATCGACGGCCCTCGCGGCTGCCACCACGCCGTTGCCCACATGCAGCAGCTGTCGTAGATTCATCCCGCCATGCCCGTCGCGCTCATGCAGCAGCTGCTGCAGCCCCAGGCACCCCCGCCGTTCAGCACCGGGTCGGCGACGACCGCGCTAGCGGGTGTTCCAATCCAGCATGTCCGATTCCCACCCTCACAGTCCCCGCTTCCGGCCTGGTTGGCCGGGGTCGCCGCCACAGTCGGTCTACACTATGGCCGGGGAACAGCTGGCGCCCACCCTGCAGTACGGCAGGCCCTCCGGCTCCGCGGGTGCCTACGCTGGCCGCGCTGGACCGTTGTTTCACGGGGGATTCCCGGTGCCCACCGACCCGGCATCATCCTCTTCACTGCCCCATACCGCCGAGCCATACGCCCACGGGGGTCCGACTACGACCCCGCCGCACTTCGCCAAGCTCGACTTCACCACTTACGACGGCACCGAGCACCCCCTCAACTGGCTCAACCAATGCGAGCAGTTCTTCCGGGGGCAACGGGCGCTCGTGTCGGCGGCACCGCACAGACGTGGTACTACGCCCTGGAGAAGGACGAGGGCGGCATGCCCCCATGGGAGCATTTTTGCAACCTCTGCCTCCTTCGCTTCGGACTGCCGATTCGCAGGAGCCGGCTGGCGGAGTTGGGCCGCCTCCCCTTCACCTCTACGGTGCAGGACTTCACCGACCGCTTTCAGGCCCTGGCGTGCCACGCGCCCGGCATGACGGCTCGCCAGCGGGCCGACCTCTTCGTTGGTGGTCTGCCAGATCATATCCGCGTGGACATGGAACTGCAGGGACCCTGGGACCTTCAGACGGCCATGTATTACGCACGCGCGCTCGAGCGCCGAGCGGTGGCCATCCAACAGGCATCACCATCCAGGGCCGCTGGGTCGCCACCCTGGCTGGATGTTCCCGTGCAGGGTCGGCCTTCTTAGGCTTCTGCGGTACCCCTCGCCGCGACCGCGGCGCACCCGTTCCGCCGGCTCACCTCGGCGGAGCTACTCGAGCGTCGCCGCCAAGGGTTGTGCTTCAACTCTGACGAGCCCTAAGTGCCCGGCCACGTCTGCCCGCGCCTCTTCTACCTGGAGGTTGCGAACTACATGGAGGAGGACGCCGCCGCCGCCGGGCTCGGTGACCTGCATGCCCCAGCTGTCGCAGAGGTGTTTGGCGACGGGTGATCACCTCGAGGAGTTCCGCAAGCGCTTCCCGCCTTCCAGCTCGAGGACGAGCTGTTTGTGCAGGCGGGAAGAAATGTTATGAGCGGCATATATTACAGTCTAGGCAGTTAGGGGCCTGGCCCAGTTATCTTATTGGGTTAGGGGCTTAGCCCAATTATATCATTATTAGGAGGATTATATAAACTCATTTAAGGACCCCTTTTGAGATTAAGCAAGAAGCAATCATTATTTGCTCGGCTTCCCGAAGGGAGCCGAGAGACCTAACCCTAGCCGCCTCCTACAAACGCCGCCGCCTCTTCCCTCGCGCACGATGGCGCCCAGCCGCCGACGACCGGGAGTTCGCCCACGTCCAGCCCCCTCCTTCCCCTACAATCTTCGACGTAGAATCGGCAGAACCCTAGCTCCTAACAGTTATCATGCATCCCCTTCCAAGGCTGGATGAGGTTAGCAGTTATCCTTTCACATACATCGCAGAAATGATTGTTCTCAATCCCGTTGTGTCACTGGGGAGTTTTTTAATCCAATATTTAATGAGTCTTTGAATTGGGGTGCTGAAGTAATCTGTTATGTCTAATTAGTACTCTCTCTATTCACAAATATAAGATGTTTTAGATATTTCACTATGGACTACGTAGGGACTGAAATGACTGAGCAAACACACTAAAACATGTCTATAAACATTCGATTCAAAAAAAAGTTAGAACATCCTATATTTGTGAACGAAGGTAGTTACCATGCCAAATGATATGGCTTGGCGTAGTATACTGGTCAATTTAGGTATGACCAATCCATTCGGAGCTCGGGAATTTGTTAGCCAAAAGCATTAAGTAGCAACTTGTATTCCCATGTGATCATAGGTATATTATACACGTATGGGTGAGGGAAATATTCAGAAAGCCGCTTATACTATGCCAAATGATATGGCTTGGTGTACACAACAACAATGACGACAACAACAACAACAAATCCTTTAGTCCCAAACAAGTTGGGGTAGGCTAGAGGTGAAACCCATAAGATCTCGCGACCCCCTCATGGCTCTGGCACATGTATAGCAAGCTTCCACACACCTCTGTCCATAGCTAGTTCTTTGGTGATACTCCAATCCTTCAGGTCTCTCTTAACGGATTCCTCCCATGTCAAATTCGGTCTACCCCGACCTCTCTTGACATTCTCCGCACGCTTTAGCCGTCCGCTATGCATTGGAGCTTTTGGAGGCCTGCGCTGAATATGCCCAAACCATCTCAGACGATATTGGACAAGTTTCTCTTGAATTGGTGCTACCCCAACTCTATCTCGTATATTATCATTCCGGACTCTATCCTTGCTCGTGTGGCCACACATCCATCTCGATATACGCATCTCCGCCACACCTAACTATTGAACATGTCGCCTTTTAGTTGGCCAACACTCAGTGTCGTACAACATTGCAGGTCGAATAGTCGCCTTTTGTGGCACTCTCTTGTCACAGAGAATGCCAGAAGCTTGGCGCCACTTCATCCATCAGCTTTGATTCGATGGTTCACATCTTCATCAATACCCCCATCCTCCTGCAGCATTGACCCCAAATATCGAAAGGTGTCCTTCTGAGGCACCACCTGCCCATCAAGGCTAACCTCCTCCCACACGTAGTAGTACTGAAACGGCACATCATGTACTCGGTTTTAGTTCTACTAAGCCTAAACCCTTTCGATTCCAAGGTTTATCTCCATAACTCTAACTTCCTATTTACCCCTTGACTATCGTCAACTAGCACCACATCATCCGCAAAGAGCATACACCATGGGATATCTCCTTGTATATCCCTTGTGACCTCATCCATCACCAAGGCAAAAAGATAAGGGCTCAAAGCTGGCTCCTGATGCAGTCCTATCTTAATCGGGAAGTCATCAGTGTTGACATCACTTGTTCGAACACTTGACACAACATTATCGTGCATGTCCTTGATGAGGGTAATGTACTTTGTTGGGACTTTGTGTTTCTCGAAGGCCCACCACATGACATTCCGCAGTATCTTATCGTAGGCCTTCTCCAAGTCAATGAACACCATATGAAAGTCCTTTTGCTCCCCGTATCTCTCCATAAGTTGTCGTGCCAAGAAAATGGCTTCCATGGTCGACCTCCCATGTATGAGACCAAACTGATTTTTGGTCACGCTTGTCATTCTTCTTAAGCGGTGCTCAATGACTCTCTCCCATAGCTTCATTGTATGGCTCATCAGCTTAATTCCATGGTAATTAGTACAACTCTGAACATCCCCCTTGTTCTTGAAGATTGGTACTAATATACTCCGTCTCCATTCTTCTGCATCTTGTTAGCCCGAAAAATGAGGTTGAAAAGCTTTGTTATCCATACTATCACTATGTCCCCGAGGCCTTTCCACACCTCAATGGGGATACAATCAGGGCCCATTGCCTTGCCTCCTTTCATCCTTTTTAAAGCCTCCTTGGCCTCAGACTCCTGGATTCGCCGCACAAAACGCATGATGGTCTCATCAAAGGAGTCGTCTAGTTCAATGATAGAACTCTCATTCTCCTCATTGAATAGCTTGTCGAAGTTCTCCCGCCATCTAATTCTTAATCTCCTCGTCCTTACCAAGAGTTGGTCTGCTCCATCCTTGATGCATTTGGCTTGGCCAATATCCCTCATCTTCCTCTCTCGGATCTTGGCCATCTTATGGATGTCCCTTTCGCCTTCCTTCGTGCCTAACCATTGGTAGAGGTCCTCATATGCCCGACCCCTTGCTTCACTGACAGCTCGCTTTGCGGCCTTCTTCGCCATCTTGTACTTCTCTATGTTGTCTGCACTCCTATCCAGGTATAGGCATCTGAAGCAATCTTTCTTCCCTTTAATCGCCTTCTGGACGTCATCATTCCACCACCAGGTATCCTTATCTTCGCTTCTCCTTCCCCTGGAGACTCCAAACTCCTCCGAGGCCACCTTATGAATGCAGGTCGCCATCTTCATCCACACATTGTCCGCATCCCCTCCTTCCTCCCAAGGGCCCTTGTCGGTGTCAAAACCGGCGGATCTCGGGTAGGGGGTCCTGAACTGTGCGTCTAGGCGGATGGTAATAGGAGACAAGGGACACGATGTTTTTACCCAGGTTCGGGCCCTCTCGATGGAGGTAATACCCTACTCCTGCTTGATTAATATTGATGATATGGGTAGTACAAGAGTAGATCTACGACGAGATCAAGGAGGCTAAACCCTAGAAGCTAGCCTATGGTATGATTGTTGTTCGTCCTACGGACTAAGACCCTCCGGTTTATATAGACACCGGAAAGGTTAGGGTTACACAGAGTCGGTTACAATGGTTGGAGATCCACATATCCGTATCGCCAAGCTTGCCTTCCACGCCAAGAAAAGTCCCATCCGAACACGGGACGAAGTCTTCAATCTTGTATCTTCATAGTCCAGGAGTCCGGCCAACGGTAAGAGTTCGGCTATCCGGACACCCCCTAATCCGGGACTCCCTCGGTAGCCCCCGAACCAGGCTTCAATGACGATGAGTCCGGCGCGTTGATTGTCTTCGGCATTGCGAGGCGGGTTCTTCTCCAAATTCCATATACTTGTTGAATAGTGTCCGGCTTCTGATAAATGCTGCGCTTCCTCGGCTTCTATGCCCAAAATGGCCATCTTCCACGTGTTTGAATGAATGCGAAAAGCCAGGGTATTTTTACAATTACCCCCCTAGCCGCGCAAATGAGTCACCTATAAAAGGGGCAAGGATCTAGATCTGAGTCACACCATACCCCCTTTGCGAGCTTTCATCGGAGCGCCTCTGATCAAAGCCCATTCCATCATGGACAGTCGACGCGGCTCCTCTTCTCGCGCTCCCAGCCCCCAGCCAGGAAATTGGGAGAGATGCTCAGTCCCGCATAGCGAGCTAGTTATACTCCAAGCCAAGGGATTTCTTCCCCCGGCCTTCATGGTTCCGGTTCGATCCGGACTTGCCACCTACCAGGGCGGAAGGCAAGCGGAGAGCGTCCCCGATCCCTATAAAGGAGAGCGGGTATGCTTCATCTCTTATCTAGTAAGAGGACTCGGATTTCCCATCCATCCGTTTCTCCGGGGGCTCTTGGAGTTCTACGGCCTCCAATTGCACCACCTTACTCCTGCCTCCATCCTGCACATCATCACGGGCTTCGTGGCCCTTTGCGAGCTGTTCTTGGGCGTCGAAGCTCATTTCGGGCCGTGGAAGAGATTATTCTGCCTAGTACCCCGTTCTCATGAGGGGTCAATATATCAAGTGGGCGGAGCCGAGCTATGGCGCATCGCCGGGACCGGATACCTATCTGGAACCCCAAAGAAGGCGTCCGAAGACTAGCCTTCGGAATGGTTTTACATGGAGGACGTCCCGCTGCCGGATCCTGTTCGGATCGGCCTTCCGGAGTTCATCAATGCTCCTCTGAAGAAGCGCCTAAGCTGGCGCCCTCGGAGCCCCCGGAGAGAAGATGACCGGGATGTCCGTTATTTGATGAGCCGAATAAGGTTATTAGCTCATGCCGGATTGACCATGACAGGAGTCATGGCATTCTGCATTATGAGGGGAGTGCAGCCGCTCCAATACAGGGGCCACCCCATGTGGGACTTCAACGGGGAGGACGATGCCACCCGCCATGGCCGCAAAGGGCCAGGATCGGTCACCGAATCGTGAAAATCTTGTCTGCCATGTATAAAGGGGAGGAGGAGGATTTCCTCCGTGTCAATCCACTGAAGGAGTTTTCTTCGAATAATCCTCGAAGCTGGGTAAGCAAACATCTTTGCGACCTGTCCAATCCATGTTCCCATGGTTAAATATCTCATTCCGTGGTTTCTACAGAACTGCGCCGGACTGTGGAGAAGATACAGCCCGCCCCCACAACCCGAGGATCTGGAACGGTCCCTCGATCCGACCTCCGAAGAGGATCCGGATATAAAGGTGGAGTTGATCGACGGGGTATTCCACCAACTTAGCATCGACAATGCGTTGGTTGCCATTACAACTGATTACCCCGGAATACTTCCGGCCTCACAGGTAAATGAGATCGAGATCCCAAAACCCTGATAATGACCCATCCATGCTTATTTTTGATCACCGTATACCAATGGTGCTTCGCAGGGGGTACCTTCGAGGCAGGAAGCCGAGCCCGCGGCGGCTGGCCAACAAAGGCGGCGCGGCCCGCAGGCTAAAACGAAGCGCGGTCCGGATCGAAACTCCGCCGCAACGGTATGGCGTGTCACCATACTCCCAGGATTGATTCCTGGAAGGCGTACTAACGCTGATGCTCTTTTCAGGAAAAAGAGCGCTCGCCGGACTGAGTCCGGAGAGGTTGCCAATCGAACCTTCACCGTACAAGCTTCAAAGCCGGGTCCGGAGGCTGAGGCGAGAACGAGACGTGCGTCGGATGCTCCTCCGACAGAGGATGCCGACAGGTTGTCCGCCACCAACTCCGAGGTGGAGAGCGCCTTGAATCACAGGCGCCGCCGGACAGTTCTTCGTGACGCATGTTTCTCCCCAGAGGCCTTGAATGCCTTTGATTCGGGAGATGCGCACCTCCGTGCCGCTCAAGATGGTCTAGCGAGCCACGGAGGCGGTATGTGAAGGACATACAGTGCGGAAATTTGTGATTATATATGCCAAGTGGCCCGAGACTTAAAATAGTTAGAATAACTGATTTAAGGATCATTTGTTATCTTGAGGATCTTCTGAAAAGAATACCCGACTATCCTGTGAGGCTGGAAGAGTGCAGGGCCCAACTTGAGGCCACACTAGCCGCCACGGGGAGCCTCTGAGACCCCTCCGTAATATACGCTTCAGAAGATAAATAATTTATGAAGTGCGGCGGGTGTGTAAATCTGACAAAAACATTGCAGATGGCGTCGGACTAGATCCCGACAAGCAACAGCTCTTATGCCAGTTAAACCGGCGAGAGCGTGCTTACGAGGGTGCGACAGGAGAAGAATAACCTCCAAGACGCCAACACCAAGCTGGGTGAGGAATTAAAGGACGTTCGTGCCCAGTTATGTGACTCCGTAAAGGAGAATCGGCGGCTTCGTCACGGCATTTTCAGTAAGTGCTTGAGAGAACTTTGAAAGAGTTCGGCGAGGAAGGCGACTAACATAAACATGTATGTAGGTTTGCTCACAGGTCGTCCTGAGGAGGAGATGCCCAATTCTTCGGGTGATCTTCTTCCCGAACTGCGGCAGCTGCACGAACGAGTCCGACAGGTGATGAAAAGCATCGGCCAGGCCTTGTGGCCATCTATCTCCCTGCCCGAAGGCATTGGGGAGCTGGCAGAGCGGCTTCAAGGAGCACGGCGGCGCTTCCAAATGGAAGATATCGGCCTGCCTTCAAAGGCGCCAGGAGGCTCAGGCCATGGTAAAGACGCGGTACCACGAAGGTTGACCCAAACCACATGGCCGAGGTCGGACCTGTGGGGCGGATGGGATGGAGATCCTGTAAGCAGTATCTGACCAAGTAGAATTGGCCACCAAGTATTCCCAAAGAAGATTGTAAATTAGATAGCCTATTAGATGGCATTGAGGAGGAATACAATGAGTCGAGTTGACTATGTAAAAATATGACATGAAAAAATGTCTTCTAGCCGGATTGTAGATCGTTTGTCATAGCGGACCTTTTAAACCCGACCTCCGGACCCAATAGTCCGGAGTGTGTCTGAATACCTTCGTGGTTATATAAGAACCGCGGTATGCATGGAGACAAGGCGTAGGGGTCATTGTTGCTGTATCATACAAGTGCCCAACTAGTTATGTTATATTACATGGGTAGTAAGAAACATCTTCCAGGGAGAATAGTTCCATTAAGGGTTCCTTTCGCTGGGATGCATGCCCTAAAGTGCATGTCAAAGCTGCTAGAAAAGCAGAAAATCATCTGGGATCAGATGGGTAAATAGTTAAAAATCATCTTTCAGTTCACCGACCGAATATTCCCTTAAGAACGCTAGCTTTCGGCTTCACCCAGTCTGAGGTACACATCCGGCTGACCCGGCAAGAATAATCGCAGAGGTGCTCCCTTTACCACCTAGCCGAACAATCGGGAACGAGGGGTAAGCACAGAGCCAGCAACCCAGCTTGGCCAAAACTTAAGTCATATCGATGCATATAATGGTGAATAAAAGGTACATGCGGAAGTTTAACGCATGTGTTGGGCATGAAAGCCCGTATAAATAAGCTTATGTTAAAGAAGCCCCGGGTATAATGGCGCGGACAGCGCGTCAAGTGTGTCTTGAAAAACAAAGCGCAAGCAGGCCTCCTGGAGGCTACAGGAAGAAGGAGGAGGAAGCACACAAAGAAAAGACTGCAAAAAGCAAAAATGAAGAATGCGGACGGAGGAAGGAGACGAACTTGGAGTCCGGCACTTAGGCGTAGAATCTTCGTAGACGGGCTGCGTTCCATGGGTTCGGCTTGAGTCGGTTATCCGATGCGTTTCGCAGACGGTATGCTCCGCCGGTCAGGACCTGGTCGATGATGAATGGACCTTCCCATTTGGGCTTGAGTTTGTCCTTTTTCTTGTCCGGCAGGCGTAGAACTAGTTCGCCAACGTTATAAGCTTTGGCCCGTACTTCCCTGCTTTGATATCTTCGAGCCTGCTGTTGATAAAATGCGGAACGAGCTTTTGCCACGTCGCGCTCCTCCTCCAATGCGTCCAAACTGTCTTGCCGATCGAGTTCGGTTTCTCTTTCTTCATACATGCGCACCCGAGGTGAGTCATGTATTATGTCGCAGGCAAGTCTGCCTCTGCGCCGTACACCATGAAGAATGGTGTGAATCCGTAGTACGATTCGGCGTGGTCCGCAGCCCCCAGTCTGAGTCGAGCTCCTCAACCCAAAGGCGTGTTAGATTCCTTGAGGGACCGCACTAGTGCTGGTTTAATGCCGCTCATGATTAGACCATTTGCCCGCTCGACTTGGCCGTTGGTTTGAGGGTGATAGATCGAGGCGTGTCGAGCTTGATGCCCATGTTTTTGCACCATGATTTGACCTCATCGGTCGTGAAGTTGGTGCCATTATCGATGATGATACTTTGTGGGGACACCGTAATGGTGCACTACCCACGATATGAAGTCTATCACCGGGTCCAGATTCGCCGCTTTAACAGGCTTGGCCTCTATCCATTTGGTGAATTTATCCACCATGACCAATAGGTATTTTTGCTTGTGGGTTCCTCCTTGAGGGTCCAACCATGTCAAGCCCCCAGACCACGAACGGCCAGGTGATGGGTATAGTTTTAAGGGCGGTGGGTGGCATGTGGCTTTGGTTAGCAAAAAGCTGGTAACCGACGCATCATTGGACTAAGTCCTGCGCATCTGCCCGGGCCGTCGGCCAATAAAATCATGTACGGAAGGCCTTGCCTACAAGGGCCCGGGCTGCGGCGTGGTGCCCACCCAGTCCGGCATGAATTTCAGCCAAGAGGTTTCGCCCTTCCTCTTCGGAGATACACCTTTGAAGGACTCGGTAGTGCTTTTCTTATAAAGCTCTCCCTCATGGACTTTATAGGCTTTAGAGCGCCGTACTATGCAGCGAGCCTCATTTTGGTCTTCGGGGAGTTCCTGCCTAGTTAGGTAGGCTAGGAATGGTTCCGTCCGCAGGCGATAACCACCATTATTTCGTGAGCGAGAGGTGTTATCTCGGGGCGAGCCTCCGGTTATGTCGAGTGTTCGGCGTCAGTAAGGCGGTTGGGTCCGGATTGATATTGCCGGACTCCCCTTCCCATAGTACGCATGGCTTGAACAGCCATTCCAGAAAGATATTGGGTGGGACGGCATCGCGTTTTGCACCGATGCGCGCCAATATATCCGCCGCCTGGTTGTTATCCCGGGCTATATGATGAAATTCGAGCCCTTCGAACCATGCTAACATTTTTAGGACCGCATTGCGGTATGCTGCCATTTTCGGATCTTTGGCATCAAAGTCCCCGTTTATTTGAGATATTGCGAGGTTAGAATCCCCGCGCACCTCTAGGCACTGAATGCCCATGGAGACTGCCATCTGGAGGCCGTGCAGAAGGGCCTCGTATTCGGCTGCGTTGTTGGAGTCCGTATACATTATCTGAAGGACGTATTGGACTGTGTCCCCGGTTGGGGACGTCAGGACGACGCCAAATTTCGTGCCAGCCAACATTTTGGAGCCGTCAAAGTGCATGATCAATTGGAGTATGCGCCGTACTCTTTAGGGAGTTCGGCTACGGTCCATTCGGCCACGAAGTCGGCCAAAACGTGCGACTTGATAGCTCGTCGTGGCTTATAGGTTATATCGAATGGAAGGAGCTCTACGGCCCATTTAGCAATCCGGCCCGTTGCGTCGCGGTTGTTTATAATGTCGTTAAGAGGTACTTCGGAGGCTACCGTTATCGAACACTCTTGAAAGTAGTGTCACAGCTTCCGGGATGCCATGAACACCGCATATGCTATCTTTTGATAGTGTGGGTACGGGACTTGCATGGAGTTAGGACGGTGGACACATAATAAACCGGTTTTGAACAGGAACCGGTGTCCATCCGTTCTCGTTCGACAACGAAAGCACCGCTACCGACAACTTGATATGTTGCGGCGATATATAATAGCATTGGTTACGCCCACATTAGGCGCGGCCAGAGCAGTTGTTGCCAAAATGGCCTTTATTTCTTCGAGTCCGGCCGTGTCGGCATCCGTCCACTCGAAGTGTTCGGTGCGGCGGAGGAGGCGGTAAAGGGGTAACGCCTTTTCCCCCAATCGGGAAATAAAGCGGCTTAGAGCCGCTACGCATCCCATCATCTTTTGTATTTGTTTGAGGTCTTTTGGAATATCCAATTGTGACAGAGCTCAGATCTTGGCTGGGTTTGCTTCAATTCCTCTACCGGACACAATGAAGCCCAGGAGCTTTCCGGCTGGAACGTCAAAGACGCATTTTTCCGGATTGAGCTTGATGTCATATTTTCGCAGATTGTCGAATGTGAGCCTCAAGTCGTCTACTAGAGTTTCGACGTGCTTGGTTTTAACGACCACGTCATCTACATATGCTTCCGCTGTTTTGCCGATCTGGTTTGCCAGACATGTCTGAATCATGCGCTGATATGTTGCTTGGCGTTTTGAGCCCAAAGGGCATTGTGTTGAAGCGAGCGGGCCGTATGGAGTGATGAATGCTGTTGCAGCTTGGTTCTGCTCCGCCATCTTGATTTGGTGGTAGCGAGTCTGCGTCGAGGAAGCACAATGAGTCGTGTCCCTCAGAAGCGTCGATGATTTGATCAATTCGAGGGAGGGAAGGGATCCTTTGGGCAAGCCTTATTAAGGTCTTTGAAATCAACACATAGGCGCCAGATTTATCCTTCTTTGGTACCATCACCAGGTTTGCTAGCCAGTCCGGATGTTTTATATCTCTGATGAATCCGGCTTCCAAAAGTTTGGCTAGCTCGTCTCCCATGGCCGATCTCTTGGGTTCGGAAAAGCGCCGAAGAGCCTATTTGATCGGCTTGAATCCTTTTAGGATATTTAGGCTGTGCTCGGCCGGTGACGTGGGATTCCTGGCATATCTGAAGGGTGCCGGACAAAGATGTCCCGCTTTCTTGTAGAAATTCTCGTGTCACGCGTCTACATCAGGGTTTAATTGTGCCCCAATGGAGGCCGTCTTTGCAGGGTCCGCTGGGTGGACTTGGAATTTGACTACATCATCCGCTGGTTTAAAGGAGGTGGACTTGGAACTTTTATCAAGTATCACATTGTCCCTGTTCACCGTGGAGCGCATCGCGGTGAGTTCCTCGGCCGCTAGGGCTTCGGATAGTGCCTCGAGGGCTAGTGCGGCTGTCTTGTTTTCGGTAGCTGAGTGCTATGTTCGGATCACTAGCGAGTGATGATTACATTAGGTCCGCATTTTAAGCTTCATGTACCCATAATGGGGTATAGCTTGAAAGATTGTGAATGCCTCTCGTCCTAATAGAGCATGGTATCCGCTGTTGAATGGGGCCACTTGAAATGTGACCTCCTCGGACCTGTAATTGTCCGGCGAGCCGAACACTAAGTCCAGTGTAATTTTTCCTATGCAGCATGCTTCCGGTGAGGATAATTCCTCCAAAGGTTGTGCTGCTTCGCTCAATGCGGTTCCACTATTTCCATTTTTCAAGGGTTTCCTCATAGATGAGGTTTAGTCCGCTGCCGCCATCCATGAGTACCTTAGTAAGGCGAAAGCCGTCCACTATCGGACTGAGGACCAATGCGGCTGGTGCCCGGGCAGTTCGGAATTTAGGTTCATCACTAGCATTAAAGGTAATAGCCGTGTCACTCCGTGGATTTATTGTTGCTACTTGGAAGACTTCGGCAAGGTTGCGGAGTGTTCGTTTTCGCATGTTATTTGATGCGAAAGTCTCGAAGACTGTTAAGACCATACTGGTGTTGCTGGGCTGGGATTCTGAAGCTAGAAGCTCTTCGCCACTTTTGGCCACCTGCCGTAGTATCCAACATGCTCGAAGGCTATGAGTTGGAGCGGCGCCCTCTGTGCTATGAATTTTGCAGGGTCCGTTTAGCCAACCCTCCAGTACGATTCCGTACCCTTTAGGGGGTTTTGGTTTTTTGGTATTCAACCCAGGTGCTTGATAACGATGCACCCTTTTGTTCCGGACTAGGGATGTATTCGGGGCCGGATTATCCCAAAATTTACTTTCAGCTTTCCAGGCGCTCTCCATCGCACAGTACTTTTGTACTATGGTCACCAAGTCAGCAAAGCGTGTAATTTTGCGACGACTTATGGCGTTTAGGATTCCCTTGTCCGCGCAATTATTGCAAAAATTGCGATTAAGTCCTCCTCTCGGCAGTCCTTTATCCTGTTCATAACCGGGAGGAATCGCCCGATAATGATGTCTTGTTTGGCGGGCTCTTGCCGAATTCGAGAGAGATCGCTAATGTTTGGGTGGGCGGGTGGCACTAAATCCGGAACCCCGTCCAATTTAGGACTCAAGGGCCGAGAAGTTTCCGAACTCGGAAGTTTGGATTTTTGAGTGCTATCCAATGAGTCCGACCCGCCGCCTGACTTTAAGTTCAGGGCTTGATCGACATCTGTCCTCCGCGGGAATCCGGCATGGAGGGATCGGGAATCCGGACGTAGCTAGTCCTTAAGATAGAAGAAGAATCGCCGCATTGCTCCTCTATCACAGCAACATGATGGGTGGCCTGGGGAGAGTTGATCTCTCTCAGATCGGTTTTAGGCCCGATCCGGTCGTAATCCGTGGCGACTCCCAGGGCGGCGATGCGCTCCAAGAGCTCGTTTATGGAGGAGAGCTCGATCAGATCTAACTGTTCAGCAAGTTCGAACTAACATGGAGATTGGTTTCGATGACTCGAGAGGTCATCGTCGGTGCGGCGGCCGAACTAGCGGTCATGAGAAAACTGCCTAGCCGAAGAGTCGACCCGGTGGCCAAGGCTTCTTTGGCGATGGTGTCGTCTTTAAAGACGAGATGAGGCATCCTACCTGATGGCGATGGCACAGAGGAACTCTCAATGAAAGCACCAATGTCGGTGTCAAAACCGGCGGATCTCGGGTAGGGGGTCCCGAACTGTGCGTCTAGGCGGATGGTAATAGGAGACAAGGGACACGATGTTTTTACCCAGGTTCGGGCCCTCTCGATGGAGGTAATACCCTACTCCTGCTTGATTAATATAGATGATATGGGTAGTACAAGAGTAGATATACCACGAGATCAAGGAGGTTAAACCCTAGAAGCTAGCCTATGGTATGATTGTTGTTAGATCCTCTGCACTAAAACCCTCCGGTTTATATAGACATCGGATAGGTTAGGGTTACCCAGAGTCGGTTACAATGGTTGGAGATCCACATATCCGTATCGCCAAGCTTGCCTTCCACGCCAAGGAAAGTCCCATCCGGACATGGGACGAAGTCTTCAATCTTGTATCTTCATAGTCCAGGAATCCGGCCAACGGTGAGAGTTCGGCCATCCGGACACCCCCTAATCCGGGACTCCCTCAGCCCTCCTTAATGACCCTCTCCTTGAACGCCTGAGCTACAACTCCCTTGAGCTTCCACCACTTCGTTCTAGCGACTTTGGCACGCTTATCCCGTTGGACACGAATCCGAAAGCAGAAGTCAGCAACCACCACCTTATGTTGAGGTACAACACTCTCTGAGGTATCACCTTACAGTCTAGGCACGCACGCCTATCTTCTCTTCTCGTGAGTATGAAATCAATCTGGCTAGAGTGTTGGCACTACTAAAAGTCACCAGATGTGATTCTCTCTTTCTAAAGAGGGTGTTACCTACAATCATGTCGTAGGCAAAAGCACTTAAGACATCTTCTCCTTCTTGATTCCTGATGCCATAGCCAAAGCCCCCATGCGCCCCTTCAAAACATGTGTTAGATGTACCCACGTGGCCATTGAGGCCTCCTCCTATGAAGAGATTCTCGCCAATCGGTACGCTCCTAACCATGTCTTCCAGGGCTTCCCAGAACTCCCTCTTGGTGTTCTCATTGTGACCTACTTGCGGGGCATACACGCTGATAACATTGAGAACTAAGTCCCGAACTACCAGCTTGACCAGGATAATCCGGTCCCCACTTGTTGATCAAGATACTTATGCCATTTCTGTTTGTAGCCATCCCCGTGTACCGCAGCTTGAAGCCGGTATCCTCCACCTCCTTCGCCTTTTGTCCCCTCCATTTGGTTTCTTGGACGCAAAGGATATCAACACCTCTCCTCACTGCTGAATCAACTAGCTCTCGAAGCTTCCATGTCAGAGACCCTACGTTCCAGCTACCTAAACGAATCCTCCTAGGCTCAGCTAGCTTCCTTACCCTTCGCACTCGTCGAGTCAAATGCGAAGACCCTTGCTCATTTTCCACTATATCCAGGCGCCTACGTAGCGCGCCACTAAGGATGCGACGACTCGATCCTTGCTCACTTGCCACCGTATACGGATCAAGATACGGCGCGCCAACAGGGGGGTAACGGCCCAGCCCTTGCCCATTTGCCACCACACCGAGCTTCCGATGTGGCGCGTCGCTGAGAGGGTTACGCCCCAACAAAAATCTTTTGGGTTTCATCTCCATAAGAGTGACTGAGTTTTTACGTTGGCTCGCCAAGCCTATCACAACCCTCCTCCTTTACCCGGGCTTGGGACCGGCTATGTTGAGACAACACAGGTGTAGTTGGCAGATAAATATTATAATGAGTTCTCCTTCAGTATGTAGTATACTGGTCCATTTTCTCGTGATTTAATCCATTACGAGCTCGTGAATTGGTTAGCCAAAAGCAGTTCTTGGTGTTAAGGAAGTAGCAACTTGTATTCCCATGGGCCCATATGTATATTATACACGTATGGTTGAGGGAAATATGCACAAAGCCTTTTATACTATGGGGAAAATACAGATGCAATACATGGCTATAAATATACACCCCTGTCAACCTAATGGTGGATCAACAACATCGAGTTCCAAGAGATAGAAGCCGCACTGTACCAATTTAGGGGGGTGGTGAGGTCTTGAAAGTTGTTGAGCTGTGATGTTTCCACATCCGAGCAGCAACATGTACTAATTACCTAACAATGTGAAAATTATCTTTTCATGAGAATCACCTATGATTTCCTTCATTTCTATGAAGGAATCAACATTCGTGGCAGTTTACATGTTATTTCTTGGTTTCTTGGGTATTGTATCATAGTGATACATGGGTTTAATTGGCTCCTAGCTCGTGTCAAATTGGAATGTGCAGGATTCAATGTTTGTCGTTTTGCAGATCACAGTGGATGTTGATAGCGATCCAAGGGTTGCATATTTTAGGCAGGCTAAGAATGTCCTCTACATAAGGATGGCATTGCTCAGACTTCTGCTTGTTGGCCATTGACATTCTTTTTCCTGGTGCGTGTGTTGGAAATATGCCCTAGAGGCAATAATAAAGTGGTTATTATTATATTTCCTTGTTCATGATAATTGTCTATTGTTCATGCTATAATTGTGTTATCGAGAAATCGTAATACATGTGTGAATACATAGACCACAACATGTCCCTAGTGAGCCTCTAGTTGACTAGCTCGTTGATCAATAGATGGTTACGGTTTCCTGACCATGGACATTGGATGTCGTTGATAACGGGATCACATCATTAGGAGAATGATTTGATGGACAAGACCCAATCCTAAGCGTAGCACAAGATCGTGTAGTTTGTCTGCTAAAGCTTTTCTAATGTCAAGTATCATTTCCTTAGACCATGAGATTGTGCAACTCCCGGATACCGTAGGAATGCTTTGGGTGTACCAAACGTCACAACGTAACTGGGTGGCTATAAAGGTACACTACAGGTATCTCTGAAAGTGTTTGTTGGGTCGGCACGAATCGAGACTTGGATTTGTCACTCCGTATGACGGAGAGGTATCTCTGGGCCCAATCGGTAATGCATCATCATAATGACCTCAATGTGACTAAGGAGTTGGTCACGGGATCATGCGTTACGGAACGAGTAAAGAGACTTGCGATGCTTGAGATTGAACGAGGTATAGGGATACCGACGATCGAATCTTGGGCAAGTAACATACCGATTAACAAAGGGAATTGTATACGGGATTGTTTGAATCCCTGACATCGTGGTTCATCCGATGAGATCATCATGGAACATGTGGGAACCAACATGGGTATCCAGATCCCGCTGTTGGTTATTGGCCGGAGAGATGTCTATGTCATGTCTGCATGATTCCCGAACCCGTAGGGTCTCCACACTTAAGGTTCGATGACGCTGGAGTTGTTATGGGAATTAGTATGCGGTTACCGAATGTTATTCGGAGTCCCGGATGAGATCCCAGACGTCACGAGGAGTTCCGGAATGGTCCGGAGATAAAGATTTATATATGGGAAGTCCTTATTCGGTCGCTGGAAGTGCTCGGGGGTTTATCGGTATTGTACCGGGACCACCGAAAGGGTTCCGGGGGTCCACCGAGAGGGTCCACCTGCCCCGGAGGGCCCTATGTGCTGAATATGTTGGGGAACCAGCCCCTAGGTGGGCTGGGCACCAAACCCCCCTAGGGCCCATGCGCCTAGGGTTGGGGGGGGACCCTAAAGGGGGCACCCCCTTGGCTTGGGGGGCAAGCCTCCCCCCTTGCCCCCCCTCTAGATCCATCTGGAGGGGGCCGGCCCCCTCTCCCTTGCCCCTATAATAGAGGGGAGGTGGGAGGGCTGCCGCACCCTTCCCCTGGCGCAGCCCTCTCCCTCTCCAACACCTCCTCCTCCTCCGTAGTGCTTGGTGAAGCCCTGCCGGAGAACTGCAAGCTCCACCACCACGCCATCGTGCTGCCGAAGCTCTCCCTCAACTTCTCCTCTCCCCTTGCTGGATCAAGAAGGAGGAGACGTCCCCGAGCTGTACATGTGTTGAACGCGGAGGCGCCGTCCGTTCGGCGTTAGATCGGATATTACGCGATTTGAATCGCCACGAGTACGACTCCCTCATCCGCGTTCTAGTAACGCTTCCGCATCGCGATCTTCAAGGGTATGAAGACACATTCCCCTCTCTCTCGTTGCTAGTCTCTCCATAGATTGATCTTGGTAATGCGTAGAAAATTTTAGTTTCTGCAACGATCCCCAACAGTGGCATCATGAGCTAGGTCGATGCATAGTTTCTATGCACGAGCAGAACACAAGTTGTTGTGGCGTCAATTTTTTCAATTTACTTGCCGTTACTAGTCTTATCTTGATTCGGCGACATCGTGGGATGAAGCGGCCTGGACCGATCTTACACGTACGCTTACGTGAGACAGGTTCCACCGACTGACATGCACTAGTTGCATAAGGTGGCTAGCGGGTGTCTGTCTCTCCCACTTTAGTCGGATCGGATTCGATGAAAAGGGTCCTTATGAAGGGTAAATAGCAATTGGCATATCACGTTGTGGTTTGGCGTAGGTAAGAAACATTCTTGCTAGAAACCTATAGCAGCCACATAAAAAACTTGCAACAACAATTAGAGGACATCTAACTTGTTCTTGCAACATATGCCGTGTGATGTGATATGGCGAAAAGGATGTGATGAATGATATATGTGATGTATGAGATTGATCATGTTCTTGTAATAGGAATCACGACTTGCATGTCGACGAGTATGACCACCGGTAGGAGCCGTAGGAGTTGTCTTAACTTATTGTGTGACCTGCGTGTCAATGAAAACGCCATGTAATTACTTTAGTTTATTGCTAACTGTTAGTCATAGTAGTAGAAGTAACAGTTGGCGAGACAACTTCATGAAGACACGATGATGGAGATCATGATGATGGAGATCATGGTGTCATGCCAGTGACGATGATGATCATGGCGCCCCGAAGATGGAGATCAAAAGGAGCAAAATGATATTGGCCATATCATGTCACTATTTGATTGCATGTGATGTTTATCATGTTTTTACATCTCATTTGCTTAGAACGACGGTAGCTTAAATAAGATGATCCCTCGCTAAAATTTCAAGAAAGTGTTCCCCCTAATTGTGCACCGTTGCGAAGGTTCGTTGTTTCGAAGCACCACGTGATGATCGGGTGTGATAGATTCTAGCATTCGAATACAACGGGTGTAAGCCAGATTTACACATGCAGAACACTTAGGTTGACTTGACGAGCCTAGTATGTACAGACATGGCCTCGGAACACGAGAGACCGAAAGGTCGAACATGAGTCGTATAGTAGATATGATCAACATGAAGATGTTCACCGGTGATGACTAGTCCGTCTCACGTGATGATCGGACACGACCTAGTTGACTCGGATCATGTGTCACTTAGATGACTAGAGGGATGTCTATCTGAGTGGGAGTTCATTAAATAATTTGATTAGGTGAACTTAATTATCATGAACTTAATTATCATGAACATAATCTAAAAATCTTTGCAATATGTCTTGTAGATCAAATGGCCCACGCTAATGTTGCCCTCAACTTCAACGCGTTCCTAGAGAAAACCAAGCTGAAAGACGATGGTAGCAACTATACGGACTGGGTCCGGAACTTGAGGATCATCCTCATAGCTGCCAAGAAAGCATATGTCCTTGAAGCACCGTTAGGTGACACACCCATTTTCCCAGCAACTCAAGACGTTATGAAGGCCTGGCAGTCGCGTAGTGATGATTACTCCCTGGTTCAGTGCGGCATGCTTTACAGCTTAGAACCAGGGATCCAAAAGCATTTTGAGCAACACGGAGCATATGAGATGTTCCAAGAGCTGAAAATTGTTTTCCAAGCTCATGCCTGGGTCGAGAGATATGAAGTCTCCGACAAGTTCTACAGTTGTAAGATGGAGGAAAACAGTTCTGTCAGCGAGCATATACTCAAAATGTCTGGGTTGCACAACCGCTTGTCTCAGCTGGGAGTTAATCTCCCGGATGACTCGGTCATTGACAGGATCCTCCAGTCGCTTCCACCTAGCTACAAGAGCTTTGTGATGAACTACAATATGCAAGGGATGGAGAAGTCCATTCCTGAGTTATATTCAATGCTGAAATCAGCGGAGGTGGAGATCAAAATGGGACATCAAGTGTTGATGGTGAGTAAGACCACTACTTTCAAGAAGGGCAAGGGTGAGAAGAACTTCAAGAAGGACGACAAGGGAGTTGCCGCACCCGGTAAATCAGTTGCCGAGAAGAAGCCAAAGAATGGACCCAAGCCCGAGACTCCGTGCTTTTATTGCAAGGGAAATGGTCACTGGAAGCGGAACTGCCCCAAGTACTTAGTGGATAAGAAGGCCGGCAATACCAAAGGTATATATGATATACATGTTATTGATGTGTACCTTACCAAAGACTCGTAGTAGCTCACAGGTATTTGATGCGGTGCGGTTGCTCATATTTCTAACTCAAAACAGGAGCTGCGGAATAAGCAGAGACTGGCGAAGGACGAGGTGACGATGCGCGTGGGGAATGGTTCCAAGGTCAATGTGATCGCCATCGGCACACTACCTCTACATTTACCTATGGGATTAGTTTTAAACCTCAATAATTGTTATTTAGTGCAAGCTTTGAGCATGAACATTGTATCTGGATCTCGTTTAACATGAGATGGCTACTCATTTAAATCTGAGAATAATGGTTGTTCTATTTATATGAGAGATATGTTTTATGGTCATGCCCCGCTGGTCAATGGTCTTATTGAATCTCGAACGTGATGTTACACATATTCATAGTGTGAATACCAAAAGATGTAAGGTTAATAATGATAGTCCCACATACTTGTGGCACTGCCGCCTTGGTCACATTGGTGTCAAACGCATGAAGAAGCTCCATGCAGATAGACTTTTGGAGTCTCTTGATTATGAATCATTTGACAATGCGAACCATGCCTCATGGGCAACATGACCAAGACTCTGTTCTCCGGAACAATCGAGCGAGCAACCAACTTGTTGGAAATAATACATACTGATGTGTGCAGTCCAATGAGCGTTGAAGCTCGCGGTGGCTATCGTTATGTTCTCACCCTCACTGATGACTTAAGTAGATATGGGTATGTCTACTTAATGAAACACAAGTCTGTCTGAGACCTTTGAAAATTTCAAGGAATTTCAGAGTGAGGCGGAGAATCAACGTGACAAGAAAATAAAGTTCTTACGATCAGATCGTGGAGGAGAATATTTGAGTCACGAGTTTGGTACGCACTTAAGGAAATGTGGAATCGTTTCACAACTCACGCCGCCTGGAACACCTCAGCGTAACGATGTGTCCAAACGTCGTAATTGCACTCTATTGGATATAATGCGATCTATGATGTCTCTTACCAATTTACATCATTTTGGGGTTATGATTTAGAGACAGCTACATTCACTTTAAATAGGGCACCGTCTAAATCCGTTGAGACGACACCGTTATGGTTTGGGAAGAAACCTAAGCTGTCGTTTCTGAAAGTTTGGGGATGCGATGCTTATGTCAAGAAACTTCAACCTGAAAAGGTCGAACCCAAGTCAGAAAAATGCGTCTTCATAGGATACCCTAAGGAAACTATTGGGTATACCTTCTATGTTAAATCCGAAGGCAAGATCTTTGTTGGCAAGAATGGATCCTTTCTAGAGAAAGAGTTTCTCTTGAAAGAAGTAAGTGGGAGGAAAGTAGAACTTGATGAGGTATTGCCTCTTGAACCGGAGACTAGCGCAGCTCAGGAAGATGTTTCTGTGGTGCCTGCACCGACTAGAGAGTAAGTTAATGATGATGATCATGAAACTTCGGATCAAGTTGCTACTGAACTTCGTAGGCCCATGAGGGCACGTTCCGCGCCAGAGTGGTATGGCAACCATGTCCTAGAAATCATGTTGTTAGACAACGGTGAACCTTCGAACTATGAAGAAGCGATGGCGGGCCCGAATTCCAACAAATGGCTTGAAGCCATGAAATCCTAGATAGGATCCATGTATAAAAACGAAGTATGGACTTAGACAGACTTGCCCGATGATCGGCAAGCCATAGAGAATAAATGGATCTTTAAGAAGAAGACAAACGCGGATGGTAATGTGACCATCTATAAGGTTCGGCTTGTCGCTAAGGGTTATCGACAAGTTCAAGGGGTTGACTACGATGAGACCTTCTAACCCGTAGCGAAGCTGAAGTCCGTACGAATCATGTTAGCGATTGCTGCATTCTATGGTTATGAGATATGGAAAATGGATGTCAAAACGGTATTCCTTAATGGTTTCCTTAAGGAAGAATTGTATATGATGCAGCCAGAAGGTCTTGTCGATCCTAAGAATGCTGACAAGGTATGCAAGCTCCAAATACCAATCTATGGGCTGGTGCAAGCATCTCAGAGTTGGAACATTCGCTTTGATGAGATGATCAAAGCGTTTGGGTTTACAAAGACTTATGGAGAAGCCTGTGTTTACAAGAAAGTGAGTGGGAGCTCTGTAGCATTTATCATATTATATGTGGATGACATACTATTGATGGGAAATGATATAGAATTTTTGGAAAGCATAAAAGCCTACTTGAATAAGTGTTTTTTAATGAAGGACCTTGGAGAAGCTGCTTACATATTAGGCATCAAGATCTATAGAGATAGATCGAGACGCCTCATTGGTCTTTCACAAAGCACATACCTTGACAAGATATTGAAGAAGTTCAATATGGATCAGTCCAAGAAGGGGTTCTTGCCTGTATTGCAAGGTGTGAGATTGAGCATGGCTCAATGCCCGACCTCGGCAGAAGATAGAGAGGAGATGAGTGTCATCCCCTATGCCTCAGCCATAGGGTCTATTATGTATGCCATGCTATGTACCAGACCTAATGTGAACCTTGCCGTAAGTTTGGCAGGAAGGTACCAAAGTAATCCCGGCATGGAACACTGGACATCAATCAAGAAGGTTCGGTGATGCTAGAGTTGTTATGGGAATTAGTATGCGGTTATTGAATGTTGTTCGGAGTCCCGGATGAGATCCCGGACGTCACGAGGAGTTCCGCAATGGTCCGGAGATAAAGATATATATATGGGAAGTCCTTATTTGGTCGCCGGAAGTGCTCGGGGGTTTATCGGTATTGTATCGGGACCACCGAAAGGGTTCCGGGGGTCCACCGGGAGGGTCCACCTGCCCCGGATGGACCTATGGGCTGAATATGGAGGGGAACCAGCCCCTAGGTGAGCTGGGCGCCAAACCCCCCTAGGGCCCATGCGCCTAGGGTTGGGGGGGACCCTAAAGGGCGCGCCCCTTGGCTTGGTGGACAAGCCTTCCCCCTTGGCCGCCGCCCCCCTCTAGATCCATCTGGAGGGGGCCGGCCCCCTCTCCCTTGCCCCTATTGATAGAGGGGAGGTGGGACGGCTGCCGCACCCTTCCAGTGGCGCAACCCTCTCCCTCTCCAACACCTCCTCCTCCGTAGGAGTGCTTGGCGAAGCCCTGCCGGAGAACTGCAAGCTCCACCACCACGCCGTCGTGCTGCCGGAGCTCTCCCTCAACTTCTCATCTCCCCTTGCTGGATCAAGAAGGAGGAGACGTCCCCGGGCTGTACGTGTGTTGAACGCGGAGGCGCCGTCCGTTCGGTGTTAGATCGGATGTTCTGCGATTTGAATCGCCGCGAGTACGACTCCCTCATCCGCGTTCTAGTAACGCTTCGGCATCGCGATCTTTAAGGGTATGAAGACACACTCCCCTCTCTCTTGTTGCTAGTCTCTCCATAGATTGATCTTGGTGATGCGTAGAAAATTTTAATTTCTGCAACGATCCCTAACAGCGTGAGCTTTGCGATGTCAAAGGATCAGAAATGTAGTCTTAATCGTTGGCTCCAAGTTCAACTGTTCGGTGTTGTGCAAGGTATAAGAAAGTTGGATCCTTGCAAGAATAAAACAATGATTGTATGATTAATGCTCCACAGGAATATTTTCTGTTATTATGTGGAACATCCTTTTCCCCAGGATGGAATGCAATGTTGGAAAAGAAAATTCTATTTTACCTATGAAATTCACTTGCTAATTATGGTCCAGTACAAGAAGGCAGCCATGTTTGCTTCCTCATTTGCTGATGGATACTGCTGTTTTGGCTTGCTGAAGCTCGGCAGCTTTACCTCAAGTTGCTTTTGCTTCTGGCTGCATGGTTCAAGTCTACTTCTCACAAACAAGTCTGCGACAACTATTTGAGTTACTCTTGGTTAGATATATATCATTCACCTTTCATAATTCACATGTTCAAAGTTTGCAAACTTCGAAAATGCTGAACTTCCATAATTTGGGAACCTGAGAACCGTCCTGGGTCTTTTTTGTACCCCATACCAATTAGGAGGATTGTAACTGAACTTCTACCTTTTCAATGAAAAGAAATGCAAAGGACGTCGTCCTTTGCGTTTTCTCGAAAAAAGAACCGGCCTGGGGCTTACGAGTAGACAGCACAAAGGTTACTAATGCCAGCCCGGGTTTGAGTTCCCCTATGCAGTTTCTCCTACGAGAGTTTTTGCACCCGAGCTCATTGAGCTTGGGTGAACAGTAAAATCGAAACAAAATTGAAAATAATTCATAAATTTCCAAAAAGATTTGGGCGAAACATTGACAAAAGTTTTAAGTGCTTGCAAAAGTTCAATCAAATCACCTTCCTAGAATAATTGGCAAAAAGAAAAAGAAACAACATAATCGGTACTCTGAAAATGCTACTTTCTAAAGCGTTTTGGTGTAATGAATTTGTTTATGTTGCCACGCCTTAGAGGAATGTGATTCCATCACGATTTTTTGCAAGCATTTAGAACTTTTGTCAATGTTTCTCCTAATTTTTTTGGATATTTTTGAATTTTTTTGATTTTATTTTATTTTATTGTTCATCGAGCTCATTTGAGCTCGGAAGCAGAAATGTACTTTCGAGCGTAGCTTATAATTTCACGTCATTCTTTTTATAATTTTGGGAATAACATGGGAACCTTTCCCCATGGAAAAAGCTAAAACTAAACTAGGTAAAGGGGATATGAGATTGGTGAAGCACCCATGTGGGCCTCTCCAGCCCAACCTGAGCGCTGACGTGCCTGCTAACCCCAACGGTATATTTTTTGTAGATCATATGTCATGAGTTATATGGATGGTCAAAGTTTGATCCAAAATAGTAGGGGCATAATAATCTCGGATGGATCTAATAAGAGTTAAGAACATCTCCAACAACTGCCCTAATATACGGCAATGGAAACAATTTTAAGGCACGAAGTGAGTTTTAGGGCTCCTTTTCTCCAGCCGTTTCCTTCAGAGCTCTCCCAGCATTTTCAGGAGGCGCATGCCCGGATCTAGGAGTGAAAGGCGCCAGACGCTCACGAAGGCGCCCGTTAAGCTTGGGCGATGCTCCAAATGCATTATCCTAATTTGGACGTCGGCCAGATCACCAGTGCTGGCCCCAAAGGTGTCGACGACAACTTTGTTCGGATTACCGAGAAGAGCTGCCACCTCTAGAGGATCATAAATTAGTCGTACACACTTGATATACCGAGGAGTACTTTTGTATAAACCTTTAGGAGTTTGACCAACTACTTTGTGTGTATATGTGGGCAAAGCAAAATTTAGCCTTTTAACTAATTTAAGTGCTTCGATCATGATGTTAAATGCTTGGTTAGCTAGTCATTGGCTTCTGCCTCTAAGATAATTTCTTGAGTGTTTTCGAGGTCAGCTTCTTAGCTGAGATGTGTGCGCCCGGATCGGCTTGACCAAAAAATCAGGCAATTAGACCTGTAGGACATAAACATAAGCTGTCAGAGAGCTTCATCGGCCAGGCATGCAGCCTCGGGTAGGGTTCTTATAATCCAAGGATCTTCCTTGCTTACTGGTCTTTAGTGGCTAGTATGGTCTAGCCGTTTTTTTGTCTATGGTGTTGAGTGTGACGAGCACCTACATGACATTAGTTTTGACGACTTATCGGAAGGCCGAATTTGTATTTTTTTCAACTCTATGTTTACCCATTTCTTCTTCCGACCTGCTGATTGATTTTTGTGCATTTGTGACAATCAGTTTTTGGTTGCTCCTACCTGAGGTACTTTACTAGGTCGATCCAGAAGTAACAATCATAGTGGTGCTTGAAAGTGCTAGTTATTGACTAGAGGAGGGTGAATAGGCGATTTTTATGAAAGTCTTCAAGACATGAAATGTCTTCGAAGACTAGCAAGCAAATAACACCTACACAATATGCAGCGGAAGATGAACTACACTAGACATGCTATAGTCAACGGAACATTTCAAGGTAAGCACGAGGACAATTAGCTGCTAGGTGGAGTATATCAGAGTAGGAAGACAGTGTGAAGCCAAATATGCGATCAGAGGGAATATCTTCATAGAGTGAAGTCAATTAGGGCAAGCAAGTAATGACTTAACGAAGCTAAACAGAAAGTAAAGGGTGAAGTGATAGAACCAGTAGCTTGATGAAGACAAGGATTTGGTTGACCAGTTTCAGTTGCTATGACAACTGTACGTCTGGTTAGGGAGGTTGTGATTGAACTCAGAAGACCGTGTCTTCACCTTATTCCCCTTGAGCCAAGGACACTTAGTCCTCTCCCAATCACTCCGGTAAGTCTTCAAGGTAGACTTCCAAACCTTCGCATACTTCGTTCACCAGTGATCCACAATGACTCTTGGATCCTCAGAACGCGACGCCTAACCGACTGGAAGATACACAGTCTTCAAGTGTAATAAGTCTTCAGATCACGCGGTCAGAAAGACTTCAGTGATGCCAAACACTCTTTGGGGTCTGGGTGTTTTGGGCTTTGTCCTCCCAAGGATTCTCTCTCAAAGGCTTCTGAGGGGGTTGCTCTCAAACAACAAAAGTCGTGCACTTACTCTGAGCAACCACTGATTTACGGTGTAGGGATGGGCTATTTATAGCCAGGAGGCAACCTGACATGATATGTCCGAAATGACCCTGGATCACTAAGGAATCGACACGTCTCCAACGGTCGGATTTCAAACACACTCGGCAGGTTGACTTGGGTTATAAGCAAAGCTGACTCATCCAACTCTGGATAAGATTTTTTCTCATCGTCTTCACTCGAAGACATAGGATCTAGGTTGAGCATCACATCAGTTTTCTGAATTTGTTCACTGGGACCCCACTTGACAGTTCGGTGGTTCCTATGACTCAAGAAAGAAGAAAATGAAACTACAAAAAAACTATATCTTCGCACTGCATTGTCTTCAAGTGAATGTCTTCACACGTCATTATCTTCGACGTGAATGTCTTCACGAACCATCATTGTCTTCATACATTTTTAGGGGTCATCTCTGATAGGTAAACCGAATCAATGAGGGACTTCTACCTATGTTATCATGTGAATCTCACAAACACATTAGTCCCTCAACCACATTTGTCATCAATACTCCAAAACCAACTAGGGGTGGCACTAGATGCACTTACAATCTCCCCCTTTTTGGTGATTGATGACAAACCGGTTGAAGTTTTCAACAGGGATATAAACATGTGAAAGATAAAGTACGTGGTCATTGGCTTCATGAAATTGAAAGGGCTCGCCCTAAAGATGTGCATAATAAGTAATTTGCCTTTGAATGCAAATGCACATGGCGGGTTTTGCTTTGTGGAGATCTCTTTCAATTCATGAAGAAAATTCATCGTGCATACAAAAATGTATTGAAGATAATGACATGCACAATGAAAATGGGCGTGTGCAGAATGACTTCATGCGCATAAGATAAAAATTTAACCACGCAATCAAGGATAGCAGCAAATGTAGCAGACGTCCCATCTGGACTTAAGTGTTACAACTCAAAACCAACATGTCTAGAACGAGAGTTGCAAAACTTAACATAAATAAGCACCCGATGACGATGACATGTACCTAGGGTAGGGTAATAGGCCTGACCTAGACACCCTTCCCAAGGACACTGCCCTAGAGTCAAAGTCATACAAAGTACAACTGCATCTACCGACTGAAATCACCTCAGAATGCAACCCACTCGACCAACAGTTTCACTCAGAAAACCCAATTTCATTCGACCAGGACATAGTCATTCGACCATACCAGAAACCCCTCGGATTATAGAAGATCTAAAGTCACTCAGGATGGCAACGGTCAGGCGTTCAATCTGTAGTCTTAATGATCATTTATATGTCTTTAATGCTGACGTTACCAGTAACGTCTCACCTTAATGTACATTGAACTCCTTGTAACGTGGGCTGGCTGGGGTCCTGGCGCACTCTATATAAGCCACCCCCATTGGCACAAGGGTTTGCACCCCCTGTAACTTCACGCATAATCCAGTCGACCGCCTCCGGGCACCGAGACGTAGGGCTTTTACTTCCTCCGAGAAGGGCCTGCACTCGTAAATCCTGCGTGCACAACCTCATCGTAGCTAGGATCTTGCCTCCTCCTACGTACCCCCTATTCTACTGTCATATTGAGAACCATGACAGTTGGCGCCCATCATGGGGCAGGTGTTGGGGTTATATCTATTGAGTATAAACCGCCCAGGAGGGGCCGGATTATACTCATTGTGAGTTATTCATGTTGAAGCCCATGAAGACAAAGAGTATGGCGCTTTACGGAGGAGATTTAACATGAAGGCCCAAGACCCAAAGGCGGATTAGGGCCCGTAGATGTAAACCGCCATATGATGTATGGCTTGTGTTGTAAGATAGGAAAGGGTAGAAACTGAGCCCGGACACGTTTATGAGCCGGCCGGGATTCTGTAACCGCCGGGCGTTAACCTGCGTATATAAGGGGATGACCCGGCGACGGTTTTGGGACAAGAAACATCAGAACAAGAACCAGGCTTAGTGTATTCGCTCCCTGGTCATCAAAAACCTAGCAATCCTCAAACTGGATTAGGCCTTTACACCGCAAGGGGCCGAACCAGTATAAACTCCTCGTGTCCTTTGTCCCGATTAACCCCTTTAAGCTAACTCGTCGCGATGGCTCCACGACTAAGTCCTCACACTAGGACATCTGCCGTGACAATTCCATGATAGTTGGCGCCCACCGTGGGGCTATCGCACGATGGTTTCAAGTTCTTAGAGGGCAACTTCGAAGGGCTCAAGGGATACACTGTGGGCCGGATGACCAAGAGTCGTCGCGGCAAGCTCTACATCGACGACCCGGACTGGGGCCCCGAGGCCGGCTCAATTGAGTACGGGTACCGGGTCCCCTTCGGCGGAGTCCATGTTTTAATTGGCAAGATTGGCGAACCGGGCATTGAGCCGGACATCTGCACCGACATCATCGAGACGGCTCAGCATGCGAGACCTGCCCGATTTCAGCCCGCCATGAAGCGTGCCTTTGTGGGACTCATTAATGGTGCAGAATCTGAATCGGTATCTAACGGTGAGACGGTTGTCTATTCAGATGACGAGTCATCCACCGGTGAGACCGAGTCATTGTACCAGTTGCAAGATGGCCGGGTTGGGGGCTGTTCCGATGGCGATAGTATTCCGGACCCCCTTGACCCGCCGAACCGGGTTGCAATCTTCATGGCCGGTACACAACCCGTGCTACGTTCATCAACGGCAGCAGAATTGATTTCCGGATCAACAGCGGCGACGGCTGCTGGGGCAAGAGGCCCTGTGCGCCCGCCGGCCCAGGTCTTAACTGACTTGGTGGACAAACTGACAGCATTGGTAACAATAGTGGTTAATCCGGCGGATCAGGATCAACATGATGCGGTGATCGCGAAATTGCGTGAAGAGATAGCACAGGACAAGGAGGAGTTGAATGCAGAAAATACCAGGATGGCTGAAGAACGGGCCGCTTTGGATGTTCAGGCGCAGCGGATTCAGGCAGAGTCTTACCGGCTCATGCTGGACCAAAACGCTTCAAATGATGCCATGAGAAGGAGGCATCAGACTCGTCTGCCCCCGGTTTATGAAGCAAGAAACCTCTTTAACACGCCTGGAGCAGGAAGCAGTAACCCGGCAGTAGTAAACCGGGTCGAAGCACCTGGGACGGGAACGCCGGTTCAGCCGCGCATGATGGATCCGCCTCGTCAGAACAACAATCCGCCTCAGCATGTGCCGACACCGCCGGGTCATTACTCTAACCCTTTGGATAACATGATTGCTGCAGTGTCGCGATTGGCGGCTCTTCCAGTTGAAGGCGAGTCTTCGGTGGCGGTTGAAACCCGGAGGGCTCGAGAGCTGTTACAGACGGCATTGGTTCAGCAGCAGACTTACTCTTACAGTCAGGAAAGGATTCATTCCACCCCTCGCCCAAGTCGGTGTTACAACAGAATATTGATGAACTGGCTGTGTCAAGCAGTGCGTGGAACCGTAAACTGCCGCATGGTCATGATCAGGCAGGCGGTGGTGCGGAGGCTCAGAACATCGTGGAACAAGGTAGAGCGCGTCGGGAGGCCGAGTTAGCGGCTCAGTACGCGGCCCGTCAGCCTACCCCGGTTTGTTCAACAACTTCGGTGGAGCCAGGGGTAACCTTTAAGAATTTGGGCGCGCCATGTTTAATGCCGGCTATTCGTAATGAGCGTCTGCCCAAGGATTTCAAGGGTCCTCACAAGATGCCTAACTACACAGCTGACTTACCTCCTGAGGTGTGGATCGAGAGTTATGAAATGGCCATGGAATTGCTGGATGTTAGCGAAGCTACGTGTGTTAAGTATTTCCCCTTGATGTTGGAATGGACGGCCCGTACTTGGTTGAAGGGGCTCCTTGCTAACTCCATCATATCATGGGCCGATTAAAGGCCCGGTTTATCTAGAATTTCAAAGACACATGCAAGCAACCTATGTCAATTGTGGATTTAGCCACTTGAGTTCAAGAAGAGGGTGAATCGACGACTCATTGGGTACGTCGGGTTTCAACAATCCTGCACTCGTCGGATCGTATCAATGCCGACTCAGCAGTCTTAATGTTGGAAGGCAACTATCGTTTCACGCCCCTGAAGCTGAAATTGGGATGGCTCAAACGTCACTGCAATGACATGGGGACACTCATGGCTGCTCTGGTTAAATATGCTAACTCTGATAGTACCAAGGACCCCGAGTCTGATGATGACAAACCGGGAAAGGGAAAGAAGAGCAGCAGCAGCACCAAGGGGCAGCAGCATAACTCGGCGGAGAATCAAGGTGGTAACGTTAAGCGCAAAGCTGATAATAGTTTGGACTTTGTGGCAAATACCAATGCACAGAATAATGGCCAGGGTCGTAAGGGTAGACCATCCCCATAGACCGGAGGACCAGGAATGAATCTTGAGCATCTGTTGAATCAGCCCTACCCAAGGCATGTTACACGTCAAAGACCGTATACTCATCTTTGGAAAGATTGTTACATCATGAAGGAGTTCAAGAATTCAAATCTTTTCCAAGGCAACCATGGACCGGGTGGCGGTTCAGGATCCGGTTCACAGGGTCCGGGTTACGGTGGCGGCGGTTCGAACTCTGGATTCCAAGGTCATCAAGGAAATCAAGGCAGTCAAGGCAATCAGGGTGGTTACCATCAACAGTCAGGTCAGGGAAATTAGCAGCAGCAGTCTGGGTATCAGAGTAACCCAAAACAGTTGAATGGTGGGCAGTACCACGTCTTCACCACGAGTTTATGCAAGAGGGATCAGAAGCTTCATAAAAGGGCAGTAAACTCCGTTGAACCGGCAGTTCCCCGTTATTTGCGCTGGTCTAAGCAGCCCATCGTGTGGAGTCGGGAGGATCACCCGCCCCGAGTTGATAATCCGGGTCACCTGGCATTGGTGGTTGCACCTCAAGTTGGGGGGTATAATTTCACCAAGGTGCTCATGGACGGAGGAAGCATCATCAATATCCTCTATTATGAAACCTTCCATCGCATGGGGTTAACAGATAAAAATCTTAAACCGTCGAACACTGTTTTTCCATGGTGTGGTACCTGGGAAGTCGGCATATCCGGTTGGGAAGATAGCTCTGGAAGTTGCTTTTGGAGATGATCATGATTCTAGATCAGACACATTGACCTTTGAGGTGGTGAAAATCAAGAGCCCTTATCATGCCCTGTTTGGACGGCTGGCTTATGCTAAGTTCATGGCGAGGCCGTGTTATGTTTATCTGCAGCTCAAGATGCCGGGTCATAAGGGAACCATCATGGTACATGGGAGTCGAAAGATAGCTTTGGAATGTGAAGAAGGTGATGCGGCTTATGCTGAGTCGGTTTGTGCAACAAGGAGTTTAAGTTTTATAAGGACAATGTTGATCCGGCAGATATGACTTCATTGAAAAAGCCAACTATAGAGCATGATCCGGCCTTGAAATTTAAATCGACTGATGAGACTAAGCTAAACGATTTTGTTCCTGGCGATTCATCCAAGCAGTTCAGCATCAGTGCTATTCTGGATCCGAAATCGGAAAGCGCGCTCATCGAGTTCATCCGTGAGAACCGGGACATCTTTGCATGGAAGCCTTCTGACATGCCAGGTGTACCAAGGGAACTCGCTGAGCACACTCTTAACATTGATCCTAAGTTTAAACCGGTGAAGCAGTTTCTCTGCCGCTTCAATGAAGAAAGGCATAAAGCTATTGGTGGGGAGGTAGCCCGGCTCTTGGCGGCTGGGTTTATCGTTGAAGTATTTCATCCTGAATGGTTGTCTAACCCGGTGCTGGTACTTAAGAAGAATGGCACTTGGCGCATGTGTGTGGACTACACGGATCTAAACAAGGCTTGTCCAGCTGATCCTTTCGCTCTCCCTCGTATTGATCAGATTATTGATGCTACGCCGGGTTGTGAGCGTTTGAGTTTTTTGGATGCTTATTCTGGTTATCATCAGATCAAGATGGCAGTTAAGGACCAGGAGAAGATAGCTTTTATAACTCCATTTGGAGCCTTCTGCTATGTGTCTATGCCTTTTGGGCTCAAGAGTGCCCAGGCGACTTATCAACGCTGTGTGCAGAATTGTCTTCATACTCAGATTGGGCGCAATGTTCATGCTTATGTGGATGATATTGTGGTGAAGTCCAGGAAAGAGGTGACGTTGATAGACGATTTGAAGGAAACTTTTGATAATCTCCGAGTTATAAGATGGTGCTTAACCCGGCCAAGAGTGTCTTTGGTGTACCGGCGGGTAAGCTCTTGGGCTTTCTGGTGTCTAACAGGGGCATTGAGGCTAACCCGGAAAAGATCAAGGCCATCACTTCTCTGGCTAAACCGGCGTGTATCAATGATGTTCAACATCCGGCGGGTCGTATTGCAGCGCTGAGCCGGTTTATAAGCCGGTTGGGGGAGAAGGCTATCCCTCTATATCAGATGATGAAAAAGACAGATAATTTTTTCTGGAGTGATGCTGCTAATACGGCGTTTGAGGACTTGAAGAAGCAGTTAGCCGAGCCACCTGTCCTTGCTGCTCCTATTGATAAAGAGCCATTGTTGTTATATGTGGCTGCCAATGCATGGGCTGTCAGTGTGGCTATTGTGGTAGAGCGAAAGGAGGCAGGCAAGGAATATCTAGTTCAACGGCCGGTTTATTATATTAGTGAGGTGCTTATTGAGTCCAAGCAGAGATACCCACATTGGCAGAAGCTGGTGTATGGAGTTTTCATGGCAAGCAGGAAGCTTAAGCAGTATTTTCAGGGTCATCCCATCACTGTGATCAGTTCTGCTCCTTTGGGAGATATAATCCAAAACAGGGAAGCAACTGCCCGGGTTGCCAAGTGGGCCATTGAGCTTGGGCCTCACGGGTTAAAGTATGTACCTCGTACGGCGATCAAGTCCCAAGCACTTGTGGATTTGATCAATGACTGGACAAAGTTGCAGGCATCAGAGGAAAAGCCGGATAACACATATTGGACTATTCACTTTGATGGGCCCAGGCCATTGGAAGGCTCGGGGGCTGGAGTTGTGCTAGCTTCCCCTTGAGGTGATAAATTTTGTTATGTTCTCCGTTTAATGTTCCCTTGCACTAACAATGCAGCTGAATATGAGGCCTTACTCCATGGTCTTCGAATGGCTAAGGAGATGAACTTAAGCCGGGTTAGGTGCTTTGGTGACTCGGATTTGGTAGCTCAACAAGTATCTGGTACTTGGGATTCCAAGGATCCACTCATGGCGGCTTATCGACGAGAGGTGGATGTTATTGCTGGTCACTTCAAAGGTTATCAAGTTGAGCATGTGGACCGGCGAAAGAATGAAGCGGCGGATGCGTTAAGCCGGTTGGGTTCTCAACATAAACTGGTACCACCCAATATTTTTCTTGACATCTTGCATAACCCGTCGGTCAAGTTGCCTACATAGGAGGATTTGGCTATTCCTGACCCGGAAGCTCACTTTGTGGCGGCTCTTCATGTTATCCCTGATTGGAGAATCCCGTATTTGGCATATATGACCCAGGGCGAGTTACCTGAGGATGAAACTGTGGCCAGGCAGATAATCCGGCGGTCCAAGTCAATGACCATTGTCAACAGGGAATTGCATCATTGTAGTGTCACAGGGCCGTTTCAGCGTTGCGTGTCTCTTGAAGAAGGTTGTGAGATTCTGCGTGAGATCCACGAAGGAGATTGTGGTCACCATGCCGGTTAAAAATCCCTGGTGGCCAAGGCTTTTTTTCACGGCTTCTATTGGCTGACGGTGCATGCTGATGCTGAGGAATTGGTCAAGAAGTGTGACGGTTGTCAGAAGTTTTCACGTTGAGCTCATGTTCCGGCTCAGGAGTTGAGGATGATTCCATTCACTTCGCCGTTTGCAACCTGGGGGCTGGATATGGTTGGACCCTTTAAGAGGTCTAAGGATAAGAAAACCCACCTTTTGGTGGCAGTTGATAAGTTCACTAAGTGGGTGGAGGCAGAGCCAGTCAGTAAGTGTGATGCAGCAACGGCGGTTCAATTCATGAAGAAGGTGATTTTCCGGTTTGGCTTTCCACACAACATCATAACAGACAATGGCACTAATCTCTCCAAGGTCCCTATGAAAGAATTTTGTCAACGAGAGCATATCCGGCTTGATGTGTCGTCAGTTGCTCATCCACAATCTAATGGTCAAGCTGAGAGAGCCAATCAAGAGATCTTGAGAGGTATCAAGCCCAGGCTTATGGTTTCTTTTGCAGAGGATGCCGTGTTGTTGGGTGGAAGAGTTACCTTCCGTGTTATGGAGCATTAATACCACCCCCAACAGGTCTATGGGTTACACGCCTTTCTTCATGGTTTACGGAGCAGAGGCAATTCTCCCTAGTGACATCCGACATGATTAGCCTCGCGTGGCGGCTTATGTTGAAGCGGACAATGAAAAAGCACGTCAAGAAGCATTGGACCTGTTAGATGAGAAGCGAGACATAGCGGCAGCCCGGTTGGCAATTTACCAGCAAGATCTGCATTGTTACCATAGCCGCCAGGTTAGAACCAAAACTTTTCAAGAAGGGGATCAGGTGTACCGGCTTATCTAGGATCAAACTGATATGCACAAGTTATCCCCACCTTGGGAAGGACCCTTTGTGGTCAGCAAGAATCTGAACAACCGGTCATACTACCTTATCGATGTTCGAGAGCACAAAGACTCACGTAAATCGGAGGAGGAGACCCACCGGCCATGGAATATTGCTCATCTTCGGCCTTACTACACCTCAGCCACAGGCTCTCCTTATGTACATATTTTTGACAATGTATATATTATGATCAATATAATAAACCGGCATCCTTGCTAAAGCGGGGCCTCTATCGGTTCTTCCTCAAAAAAAAATTGGTTACATGGGGGCTTCTGGTTTATGCATGAAGTTATGATTACCCTGATAAGCCAATTGAAAAAAAACTTGGGGGCTTACTACCCAGGTTAAAACAGGCCAAAGAGAGTCTGTTAAACACGGCTCAAACATAGGTACCCCTTGGGCACAACCCACAATATCATTTTGGGGCTTGGTCGTATTCGAACCATAGCTACACCTCTTGATTGGCGTAAGGCCACCAGGATAATCACTTGGGGGCTTGGTCGTATTCGAACCATAGCTACACCTCTTGATTGGCGTAAGGCCACTAGGATAATCACTTGGGGGCTTGGTCATATTTGACCATAGCTACACCTCTTGATTGGCATAAGTCCACCAGGGAAATCACCTGGGGGCTTGGTCGTATTCGAACCATAGCTACACCTCTTGATTGGCATAAGGCCACCAGGGAAATCACTTGGGGGCTTGGTCGTATTCGAACCATAGCTAACACCTCTTGATTGGCATAAGGCCACCAGGGAAATCACTTGGGGACTTTGGTCGTATTCGAACCAAAGCTTAAACCCTCTTGATCAGTGCAACACCACAATTATGACTATTTAAATCCTTCTTGATTCTTTAGGTTTATAATGCTTTATGAGTATAATTTATCCTGTGTTTATTAACCCGGCCTGGCCTTTGACTATAAGTCACAAATAAGAGGTAAACTAATATCCTGTGGTTATTGTTCCGGCCTGGTTTTATTCATAAACCGGCAAACAGATGATAATTACCCGTATACAAGTTTTGGGTTATCACCCTTATTACAATGGCCTGCTAAACCAGCAGTGTGATAACATATGACAGGTATGGTATATCTTACAATACATATGGTTATTTTTATGCCCAACAAGGGTTAAAAAGTATGTTATTGGGCATGATAACCCGTCTAGCGGTAAACCGCCAAGACATATCTTATTTATTAAATGCAGGAGCAGATTCCATGGAGGATTAACATTCTCATGCAAAGTAAATATGCATGATGGCATAGCAGACCAAGCATTTAAACTAGCCTATTACAAGGCGCTTTGATGCCCAAAAGGATAATTATTTTTAACAAGTGTTGCAGAATGCAGAAGCTAAACCGCCCACCGGTTTATGAATCTTCGTCAGGCTGACTTGAAGGTTGTGGATCATCCTGCGCCGGTTCATCCTCCTCCTCTCCACCCAGTGGCTGGAAGTCAATGGTTGCCCAATCGATCCCAGTTAGGGCCTTGAATACAACTTCATCACTTATAAGTGTGGAGGGTTCAACATCAGGGGCATAGGTATGCTTACGGATTGGCGGGATAAGACTTTGCACATCATAAGTTGGCGCATTAACCCGTTTGTTGTCGGCATCATAAATCGACTGGTAATGAGAAAGATCGGTCTCTTCAGCCAATTTGCTGGCTAATGGGCACATTTCCCTCGGTATGGCTCTGAGGTCATCATTATGAAGTCTGACCCGTCCTCCTTTATGCTTGGATAGCCGTTTCCAATATCGGCCGAGTATCCACGCTTTGGCCCGAGTTAATGCAGTAAGAGCACCTGCCTTGGCAGCCGATTTCTTCAATTCTTCAAACTGGGCAGGCATCATTGATAGCCTTTCCAACGTCTCCTTGATTAAGGTTGGGTGCGGTTTGTTATGAGAGGCGGTACAGATGATCCTTGTGCGCTGGTATATAATTGCTCCATAAGAGCATAGGCAGCCTTTAATTTCTTCTGCATGTCTGAGCCAAGATGAGTAATGCGAGATCCTGCATCATTACAAACATCAGTAAACCGACAGTTTATGGGATAATACATGTTTAAAGCTTAGGAAGAGGCTCTTTACCAAAAGCGGCGAAGTCATGGCGTTTATTTGCCGCTTCAAGCGATCAGCTCCTCATTACGGATTAAGGGCCGCCAAAGATCCTCAGCCCTCTTCGGCAGAGTTGCTTTCTCTATATCCCAGACAACCCGCTCGCTCTTAAGCTTTCCTTCAGTTTCTCCATGGTTGTTAAAGCGCTAGTCAACTCCTCTTTAGCCTTGGAAGTTTCTGCTTGCTGGGACTTAATATTTTCGTGAAGGTCGTCATTTGGGATTCTTTCTTGCGAAGATCAGCCTGCAAGAAACATTCAATTTATAAGTTGGCAGTATATATTTGAAGTCCCAAGCACATAACAGGTTATACACTTGGTACTAGGGGGCTAATGACTATTGCTTCTTATCAAAAATTGTTATAAGTCCCAAGCTCAATACAAGTATTATTCTTGGCACTTGGGGGCTAATGCATATTGGTTCAAGTTAAAGTTATGAATTTTTTTTGGCATCAATCAGTTTGGCCCAGCGGTTTACAAAGGTATTCAACAAGAATTTTTAACAGCATGAAGTCCCGGTTCGTCTTTGAAAAGATAAACCGGTCCTTTGGGGCATCACAGGCAAAATTGAAGCATTGTTATTTTACAAAGTCCCGGTTTATAGTAAAATTGTAAACTGGCCCTTGGGGGCTACTGGAGTTGATAGTCTAAACCGGCCAGAAGGAAGGAATGCTTATGCAGAGTTAGTGAGATTTACCTCATACCGCTCCTCTATCAAGTTCACTAAACCGGCTTCATAATCGCGGCTTGTGTACAAACGGTTTAAAAACCCAGAATGAATATCTTGGGCGTTGAGGTGGGTATAGCTTGCCAAATCCATTTTCCACTTGCCCTTGTCCATAGCAGCAAATTCTTCCTTGGCACTATGTTTTGACAAAGCGATAGGGTTGCCGGGGGTGGTGTAACCAAAGCCAGTAACTACAACATCATCCGTTTTGTCATCCGCAGCTTTGGCTGGGCTTGGCGGTTTATCAGCAACTTTGATTGGGCTTGACGGTTTATCATCTTTTAATCCTTCTGATTAAGAACCGGCATGGGACCTCTGGGCGGTGTTTACGAACCGGCATGTTCGGTAAACCCTATATTAAGCCCAATCAAAGATGAATGAGATGTTCCCTGATAGTTTGAATCAGAAGGATTAAAAGGTTGTCGAAAATAACCTGCCTTGGGATAAGATGTGTCAGGAATAGGTGAAACCTCTGGGCGGCGTTTACGAACCGGCGTGTTCGGTAAACCGGACGAAGTAACCACCTGGCCACTATGCTGGGTTGTGTGGTGAGCTTCGTGTTGCTTCTTCTTCAAAAGAAAGTTTGGATCCAAGTAAGCTAGGGGGTGAGAAAATCTTACTTTCCGGTTTGCTTCACAAGTTTTCTGTGTTGGCAGAGGATCTGAACTGGAGGAAAGAATAATTACCTCTACATCATCAGCATGGCTAGCTTCAGCGTCATCCTGATAATAGTCATTTTCAATGGGGTGTATGAAAAAGGAGCCAATAGAATCAAGTTCTACCTCTGATTCCGGGTTATCAAGATCATCATCGATGTTCAAATCGGTGGACTCGGCAGTTTTCTTCTTGGCAGGTTTTTTGATAACCTTATACTTGGGGCGAGGCGTCTTGGCCGGTTTATCTTGCGGTTTCTTTTTCCAGAACAGATCATCACCCTGTCAAAGATTGACAAAAGTTATAAGGGAATATTAAAAAGGATCGAATTAAAACAGGAGTTATGTATTTATTTGAAACATAGAAGGGACTAAGCCCTGTTTTACTACAAACGGCCACCGGTTCATCCAGTATCTTCTTGACAGCTTCAGTAATTTCAGCTTCAGTTAGCTGAATGTCGATGTGCCGTTGAGGATCTTTCAAGTCCCCTGTGGACTCGCACATTAAATCGGGGCGACGGCTTAAAGGCAGAATGCCCCAAGATATCCAGCAACGAACAAAGTCAATGCCTGTTAAACCGTTCGCCACAAAGGCTCGGAGCTTCGAAAGCTGTGGTGCACTCTTGGCTCGTTCCTTGGTGCTGAGTCGTTGGGGGAATGGATGTGTATTGGTAAGCCAATGAGCACGATAACCCGGCAGAGGATTCCCGTCAGCTGGAGACGTATCTCGGCAATAGAACCAAGTCTGATTCCATTCTTTGGGGTGACTATGATGCTTGGCATGGGGGAAGCTGACATCTTTCCTTTTCTGAATTGAAACCCCGCCAAGTTCAGTATTGGGCCCATCCATAAATTCAGTACGGCGGTTCAAATAGAAGAAGTCTCTGAACAGTTCAACGGTAGGTTCTTCTTGCAGATAAGCCTCGCAAAACACTTGAAAATTCCAAATATTGGACACAGAGTTAGGTCCAATATCTTGAGGGTGGAGTTGGAAGCTATGAAGCACATCACGGAATTTTTTTGATCCGGGAGGGCTAAACCCTCGACCCAGATGATCAACGAACACAATCACTTCTCCATCCTTGGGCTCAGGAGGATTTTCTGGACCGGGGACTCTCCAGTGGATGACTTCCTTTTTCGCTAAAGCGCCGGTTGCGACGCACCCGTTCAGTTGTTCTTCTGTAACCCGGGAAGGGACCGAGTTGCAAGCATAAAAAGATTTGGCCATTTATACGACAATCTGAAAGAAGGTTTTTGCCGGTTTAAGGTTCATGATTGACTAGCATAAAGCATCGCAGGTTAAGAGGCAGAGTGTTAAAGCAAGCATAATTGTTAAACTGGAGGTTGATGTTGTCAGAATTACAACGATAAGCGATTGGCGGTTTAAGAGGGGACTAATGGTACCTGGCGGGTTATCATTTTCTAAAGTTAAACCGCCTACATTGGTATTGAAGGTACATATCTGAAATAACAAAGTGATGGAAAAACAGGTTTCACAAGTTGGCATTATAATTTTGGATGTACCATGTATCAGAAAATGAAAGTATATTCAGACTTAAATATTGATACCAAAGCAGTTGACAAAGGTTCAGATTGGAGTTTCTGCTTAAACCAGATGCACTGATGAAACAAGAAGGACTATGGCCATCGCTATACAGGTTAAATATCAAGGTTTGAATCAAAGAGCCACTGCGCAGTGACAAACACCGATGAACGTTCAAACCCTGAAGACAGATTTACGATGGAAGAAAGGGAGGATTACTGATGCTGAGGGAATAGCGGAGAGGTGCCGCGATTTTCTGGTGCGTTCAGGGTGATGCTTGTCAAGACCGGATTTTCAATAAAAATAATTATTGAACAACCGACCCATGAAATCCAATATGAGGATAAATCCTCCATATCGGTAGACAAAACTTGGATACAAGAAGCCAGTAACATTACAATATTACAAGGGTCGGACTAAAGATGCCCAACCAATTATTACAACACGCCAATAATTATACATGATGTCGCATATGGCACAAGGTGTAGGGTGGAAATACTACTGACTTGGAGTATGTGTGGTTGGTGGAATAACACGATTAGAATTGGTTAATAAGTCTCTTGCCTTTGGCGGCTCATCGAGCGTCGAGGTGAGGCTCGATGAATTTATTTGGGTAGCGGAAGCGAATATTTTACAAGGACTAATCCGGGGTCGCATACGAGACTGGTGGGATTCCTCTAGGCGTCGGACTCGCTATCGAACTCTTCATCCATGAGATCGCCTTTCACAAGATCTGGCCAAATCAACAAGCCAGGTGAGTACTATGAAAGTACTCGCAAGACAGTTCAGACAAAAGATATAACAAATGGAAGCATGAAAGCGACATAGTTAATCTTAACAATGCTCAATTAAAGTAGTATAGAAAAATATTTAAAATGGGAGTCGGCTGTAGTCCGCTCGAAAACCCAAGGAGGCTAACTTAAAACCGATCGGATGTATGCAGGCGGCGCCTCGAAGGTGAATAAATAAGCAAAATATTACCACAGTCGGGCGTCTGAGCGACACCTCATAAAGGGCTTATATTGAAATAAAAATGCATGCGTGCCGCAGTCGGACGTCTGAGCGACATCACAGAAAGGGCTTATAATAAAAATAAGTAACATCTATGCCGCAGTCGGACGTCTGAGCGACATCACAGAAAGGGCTTATAAGAAAAATAAGTAACGACAATGCCGCAGTCGGACGTCTGAGCGACATCACAGAAAGGGCTTTCATCACAAAGATATAGCACTCATAATAAATATTCCACACATGAATATAAACGGGTTACTCCATCCACAGGAATAAACATTTAACCAGACTTAGTACTCATGTGATTCACCGGAGTATCTGTCACCAAAACTGACACTTGTCGAGATAAGATAATCTGAGAACTTGGACATGGATAAGATGATTCGAGGATTTATGACTCTGCAGAGTTTGTACTAAAATTACCCACAGCCAACGGATTTCTGTAGTCCTAAAGGACTAGTTCCATTTATGGTATTTCGGGAGAAACACAGCTAACTAGTACACACCCATCCTACCTCACGATGCCAGGAATCACCCTAGACATCGTCCAAGAAAAACTTTTGAGGCAGAGATCACAATCTCGAATAGCATGGGATCAAATTTATATTCAGCGCTCTAAGGGTGCCCCCTCTCGGTCCCAACCGGAAACACCCATGCCCCCTGACCGGATGACATGCTTTAATCCAGGGCCATGGAACCATCATCACGGCCTCTCCATTTGGTGTGTACCAGGAAAGCGGTTTGCTACTTACTAAGCCATATCCCTTGCGGAAAACATGTGGTAGTACGGGAAGGGAAATGGATGGGAACCGAACTGATACGGGTTGATACTGAAGTCAAATAGTATGGCATAAGACTGGCATGCTACAACACTGCCATCTTACCCATCCTCATGCCAACATATGGCCGTGCACATTCACATCCAACACGTATGGATTATCAAACTCACTTGCCTCAACTTTGCATGAAAAATAACATTCATCGGTATGCTCACAAACATGCCATGAAACTACTTAATGCAAACCTGCCAGAACACTCATCATATCAAAAGTTCAAACATGATTGCCTGGTTCAGAGTATTCGGAGCCTAGCTCGGTAAAGTTTGCGGTCCCGTCACCTCCTTCGGTATCTACGGTATAAAGAAAACATACGCGCTAACGTAAATACCGTGAGGTGCACAAAAATTACTCCAAATATTTTTCAAATAAATCTGATAACAAACTAGACAAAATTTTAAAGAGGACAGAAAAAGAATCAATCAAAAATACTTTTCTGATTAAAAGTTATAAGAGTTTTGGTCCAAGGACCCATCTGTAATGAAACGTAAAGTTTCGAGGGGTTCTGCGGAAAAAGTCGAGATAACGTTTCGTTTAAAAGAAACGGCTGAGATCGACAGCGGGCTCCACCCGTCAGGTTTGAATTTTCAAAGCGAGGGAAAAGCAGCGGCAGCGCGCCGAGAGGTGCGATGGTCGCCGGCGGCGATCCACGACGAGGTAAGGTGATCGGGGTGTACCTTCGTGATCAGTGCGCCCTTCCGCGTCTGTGGGTGGTGGCAGAGGTCGTCGGCGAGCACCACGTCGACGGCGGCCCTTGCTCCAACGGACGGCGGTTCGGACGGTCGTGGATCTCGCCGGAGAGAGCTGCGAGGCCAAAATTGAGGTGGGGGTTATCCTACTAGAGGTGGTACGAGGCTACGGGCGAAAGTAGGGCGGCGGAGGAGTTCTCACCGGAGAGAACGATGCGGAGCCGAGGCGGACGGAGGTGGCGGAGTCGAGGAAGAAAGGCCCTCGAGGCCCCTCCGGTGGCTAGGTGGGGTCGGTGAGGTGGTGGAGTCGTGCGGAGGCGAGAGCAAGCTCGGGGTGCTATATATAGCCGGCCCGAGTCGGTTGCCGTGGAACGGATAAGTCCGGCGAGTTGATTCTGGCGGCACTATGGCTGGGACGGTCGGCTTAGGAGCTTGAGCATCGCCTAGGAGGAGTATTGGAGCCGTTCCGTGTCCAACTCAGCAGCAGGAGGGCTGGTTCTGATCTGCCCTCGTGGAACGGCCGCCTGGCCCGTCGGCGGCGAGAGCACGCTCTTGCTGCGTGCCAAAGCCAGCGGCGATTGCCGCATGCGTCTTGCAGCAAGGAGGTGGCCACGCGGAGCCACCAGGGGCAACAGGCGGCGCCCGAGCGGCGTTGCCGCAGTTTGCCCCTGTCGTCCGTTCGCGGTGGTGCGGCCGCCCGCCAAAGCATGCCGCCTTGAAGGGCGAGGCGCCACCGACGCCGAGGCAGCATGGCGCCGTGTGAAGCTCCGGACAAGAGGGATAGGCTGCGAGCAACGTGCCAAGGGCACTTTGTGGACTCGTGTTGAGATTCTTGATGGAGATCGACACTTTGAACTTCTGAATTTTCTCGAAAGTGAACATAAGCGATTGCATGCAAGGTGTTCGGCAGAATGATCTAGGCATGTAGGGATTTTTCCTTGAGCTGGTTTTTGGTGGAGGGGCCTCTCATTGCATCTAGAGGCTGCCTGAATATTTGTGGAATTTTTGGAGTAATGTAGATATGAATTTCACCAAATTTGGCAAATCTGGTCCAAACTTGCAGGGACTATAATTAGAAATTTTTGAGCAGAAGAGGAGTGGATCTTGATAGTTCTAGGTTGTGGGTACCAAGGACTATCCAAGGAGTTGGTTTGAGGTCAAAATTCAAATGCATTAAGGTACTTGCTTTGCAAATTACCTAGGCTCAAAATAATAGACAGAAAAGATTTGGGAGAGAATTAATTGAAACAAAAATTCAGAAGAGGGTTGAACTAGTAGAGATAGAGTGTTTGGATTGCCCAAAGTGGAAGGAGATATATTTGGGAAGATTTTACCATGTGGTGTATGGCCAAATCATGAATGATTTCAAATATGGGAGAGAATGAAAAACTCCTGGAGTTTCTTTATGAAAGAAAAAAATAAACTTCAAAGATTTTTCTTGAATCCTTGAGAAGAGAGCAATTAGAGGAAAAATTTAAAAACTAAACACCAGAGTTGAAGGAGATGCAAAAGTAAAATATTTGCCAGAGGGAAAAAGCTTTTGATAGAGATTTTTTTGGAAGGGTTTTGGTGACCTCCTTCAAATCCAACGAAGTTTTGAAGAAAACCAAAGAAAACATTTTGGAGTGTCACAACACCTACCCCCTTAGGAAAAATCTCGTCCCCGAGATTCCAGTTGATCCTCAAATAATTGTGGGTGCTCCGCTCGAAGGAAATCCTCTCTTTCCCAAGTGGCTTCACTCTCGGTGTGGTTGCTCCACTGAACTTTGAAGAACTTGATGGTTTTCTGTCGGGTTCTCCTTTCTGACTCTTCCAAGATTTTTATCGGATGCTCCCGATACGTAAGGTCTGGTTGCACATCAATGTTTTTATGGGGTACTTGTTTCTCTGGGTTGCTTACGCACTTCCTCAATTGGGAGACGTGGAACACGCCGTGGATGTCGGATAATTCTTCGGGTAAGTCCAGTTGGTAGGCCACTGTGCCTCTTCGTGCTGCTATGCAGAAAGGTCCGATGAATCTTGGTGCTAGCTTCCCTTTAATCTTGGCAGGCCTCTCATAGGGGATACTCGTAGGTACACGAATTCACCGGGTTCAAAATTGACTCCTCGATGCGTTTGATCGTAATAACTCTTTTGTCGACTTTGGGCTGTCTTGAGTCGGTCCTTAATTACCTTGACTTTATCTTCAGCCTCTTTGAGCAGGTCTGGGCCGAAGATATGACTGTCTCCGGTTTCCGAGCCAATTTAGCGAAGGGTACGACATCTTCGTCCGTCTGTAGCTTCAAATGGTGCCATTTGCAGGCTGGGTGATAGCTGTTGTTATATGCGAATTCTGCGTATGGTACGCTCTCCTCCCAACTGGTCACATAGGTGAGGACACATGCTCTCGGCATATCTTCTAGAATCTGGTTTACTCGCTCGGTCTGCCCATACATGCAGGGATGGTATGCGATCTTGAATGCCACTGAGTTCCCGAGCTTGTTGTAAGTGATCCCAAAACCGGAGGCGAATTGAGTGCCTCTGTCCGAGATTATTTTCTTTGGGACTCCATTTAGGCAAAGCGATACGGGAGAGGTAGAGCCTAGCAAGCTTCGAGTGGTGTGTGTTGTCTTCACGGGGATGAAGTGAGCTACTTTAGTCGATCTATCAGTGATTACCCATATGGCATCATGTCCGTGTCGTGACCGAGGTAGTCCAACAATAAAATCCATTCCAATCTCGTCCCATTTCCACTCGGGTATCTTATTTGGTTGCAATAGCCCGGCCGATTTCTGGTGCTCGGCCTTGATGCGTTGACAAGAGTCACAACATGCAATAAACGTGGCTATCTCTCTTTTTATACCATGCCACCAAAATGTTTCCTGAAGATCTTTGTACATTTTTGTTCCTCCAGGATGGATTGAATATGGAGCGTTGTGGCCTTCAGCCAGGATTTGCTGTTTAAGGTCATGGATATTTGGTACGCAAAGCCTATTCCCGTACCACAATATTCCTTGCTCATCAATAATGAATTCGAGGCCTTGCCCAACTTCATCTTCCGTTTTATGCCTTCAATGCTTTGGGGTGTCCACGTTGAGCCTCTTTAACCTTCTCTATCGGGGTAGGCTGTACTTCTAAGTTTGACACACCGCCTTGGTGACCACCATCGAGGTTGAGCTTTGCAATTCCTGCTGGAATTCAGGTCTTAAGTCTGGCATACCGTCGTTGTCGGATCGGGGTTACGACTTCGAGCATCTGCTACAACATTTGCCTTGCCCGGGTGGTAGTGGATCCCAACATCATAATCCTTTACTAATTCCAACCAGTGTCGCTGCCGTAAATTTAGTTCTAGTTGTGTGAAAATATACTTGAGGCTTTTGTGGTCTGTGTATATTTCACAACAATTACCAAGTAAAAAGTGTCTCCATTCCTTGAGTGCATGAATAACTACTGCTAATTCCAGGTCATGAGTAGGGTAATTTTCCTCATGCTTGCGAAGTTGTCTGGAAACATATGCGACAACCTTGCCCTCTTGCATCAATACGCACCCGAGGCCCTTTCGAGATGCGTCACAAAATACCTCAAAAGTTTTGTGTATATCTGGCACAATTAATCTTTGGTCTTGTCGTCGGTTTCCTCTTGATTCTTGGAAACTTTTCTCGCAAGCTTCCGTCCATTCAAACTTCCTGTCTTTCTTGAGTAGTTGTGTCATTGGCTTTGCTATGGTGGAGAATCCTTCAATAAATCTTCGGTAGTATCCTGCCATACCCAAGAAACTTCGTACATCCGTCACGCTGGCTGGCGGCTTCCAATAAATCTGGCCTTGACTTTTTCGGGTCTCTGGCGATACCTTCTTGAGTCGATGCGTGGCCCAGAAAACCTACTTGCTTTAGCCAAAATTCACACTTGCTGAATTTAGCGTACAACTAATGTTTCCTGAGTTCTCCTAGTACAATCCGGAGATGTTCAGCGTGTTCTTCTGGTATTTTGGAGTATACCAGAATATCATTGATAAATACCACAACAAACTTATCCATAAACTTCATGAATACTTTGTTCATGAGGTGAACAAAATATCTTGAGGCGTTTGTTAGTCCGAATGGCATCACGGTGAACTTCGCATAATCCGTATCTGGAGGTGAAAGCGGTCTTGGGAATATCCTCGGTTCGTACTTTCAGTTGATGATATCCCGGTCTCAAGTCAATTTTTGAGAACACCTTGGCCTTAGCGAGTTGATCGAATAAATCATTTATTCGCGGCATCGGATATTTGTTCTTGATTGTGACCATGTTTAGCGCTCGATAGTCTATGCACAATCTCAGTGTTCCATCCTTCTTTTGGCGAATAAAATTGGTGAACCCCAAGGTGAGGAACTGGCTCGTATGTACCCTTTTCCAACAGTTCCTTTATTTGCTTCTTTAGTTCCACCAATTCGGATGGTGCCATTCATATGGTTTCTTGTATATGGGAGGCGGTTCCGGTGCTAGCTCAATGCTGAATTCAATCTCTCTATCTGGTGGCATGCCCGGAAGTTCTTGAGGAATACATCTGGAAATTCACACACCTCACGGCACTTTGCTCAATTCAGTAAATATCTACCTTGTTCAATCTCGGTTGCCGGCATATTTTTCTTTCCTTGGCTGAAACCTTTATGGTCTTCCCGTGGTGATGGGTGAGAATTACGGTCCTGTTGAAGCAGTCAATAAAACCTTTTTTGGTGGTTAACCAATCCATCCCTAAGATGACATCCAGCCCTTTATTTTCCGCTGCGATAAGATTTGCGTGGAACTTCAACCCTTCAAACTCGATAACCACATCTTGGCAATAATTCTGGGTAACTTGCTTGATTCCAGGGGACTTGACGATCATAGATTTTCCCAAGGGAAGCATCGAAAAATTATTTTGCAAAGCAAAACTTTTCGAAACGAACGAGTGAGAAGCTCCAGAATCAAACAAAACCATGGCAGTGTAATCGTGTTGATGTGAAACGCATCGAGTACGATATCCGGGGCATTTTGTGCTTCCTCTTTGGTCACGTGGTTCGGATGACCCTTCTGTGGTTGTTATTTGGGTTGAAATTGTTGCGCTTTGGTGCGAATTATTGCCTCCGTTGTTCGGCTTTGGGGCCGTGTTCCTTGGCTTGGGGCACTTGCTTGGCATAGTGCCCTTCTTCTCCTAAGCGTAACAGGTAACACACAGGCGGTATGTGAACTCCTTGTCCCTTGCGTGGAAATTCTTGCTTGGGCGTGAGGCGCTTGTCGTGGGTTTGGGTGTCCAGTTTTTACGAACGTCTGTCTTCTTTGTGGTGGTTGCGGGTGTGTTTAGACTGGTCCCTCTTCCGCTTATGGAAATCTTCTAAGTTGCGTCTCTCATTTTCCAAGGTAATGGCCTTATCTACCAGCGTCTTAAAATCTGGAAATGTGTGTACGACCAACCGACATTTAAGCGCGGTGTCGATCCGTCTAGGAACTTTTCCATCTTTTGTTTTCGACATTCGTTCCTCGTTGGCGTAGAGACAACAGGTAAAACTATTTGTTATATTCGGACACTGTCATTGTTCTTTGCTTGAGGTCATCAAATTCTCTCTCTTTGATCTTCATCAGACTCTTAGGAATATGTGCCCCATGAAAACCTTCTTTAAATTCCTCCCATGATATATTATTTTCGTTGGGGTGCATTTGTAGGAAATTGTCCCACCACAATGTGGTTGCTCCAGTGAGATAGTGCGGAGCATAAAGCACTTTATCAAGGTCTGAACACTGGCCAATAATTAATTTTCTCTCCATGTCTCGAAGCCAGTCCTCGGCTTCCAGAGGTTTGTCAGTGTGAGAAAATGTTTGGGGACGCGTCTTCTGTAGCTCGGATAACTTGGATTGCTGCCGATACTGTCATCATGGTGATTCCCCATATTGATGACTTGGTTCAAGATTTCCTGATGTTGCTGCTGACTTTGTTCGTAAAGACGGCACATCTGGGAAAGTGCCGCTTTCAACATCCTGTTGACTTGTCATCCCTCGTGTGAAATTGTTGCCTGGGGGTGTGCCATAATTTTCCTCTGTCGGAGTTGGCATGGAGCACGTCCGAGGACGAGACATAATTTACTCTGGGTATATATTTTGAAACACTCATAAGAAAGTGGAAGAAGTCGCAAAAATTAAGTCCATAAACGCATAAGGATGGCAAATAAATTAAAAGCCCAAGATTTTTTTTTCAAGGAAACAAGTCGATTGCGCACGGAGAAGGACTGCTCATTACATAACTTACACGCAAGCAGTAATTATACAATACATCACTCAGGATATGCGTACATAAATCCTGACATGTTATTTAGTCTAGTGCACTCCTCCGGATCCTACATGATGCATAAACAAACTACTTCTCACAGCCTATTTACATATAAACATATCGTACAAGTCGGTACATCGCATGGCGGCTAAGCGTACTTAGTCGAAGATGGTAAGGATTTCCCTTGGCCTGCCAAGGGTGAGGCGTAGAGAGGTTGGGGACTCAACCTCCTCTTCGGAGATAGGCTCAGGGCGAGAGGTGCTGCATGGAGTTGGTGGAGCAGGTGCCCTGTGTGGGACAACTCGAATCTGAGCGGGCACGAGGGTGGTGCAGAAGCGAACCGGAGTAGGTGCAATGACATGGTTGAATTCCTCCGTGGTAGGCCCGACGAGTAGCGGTGCGAGAAGTAGGAAGCGAACGATGCGATGTGAGGCGAAAGTCAGTGGCGGTGCAGCACGCAGGAGCTCCCTCCCGTTGGCGGCACAGCCATGGACTGAGTCCATGCGGGCAGCTACAAAGTCGTCCACCAGGTTGTCGAAGGCTGCCTCCAAAGCCCGGAGATACTCGATGAGCATCTCAAAAGCTTCGTCCCGTTCTCCTCTGGGGCAAGAGAACGCGTAGTGGCAGGTGTATGGAACGTGACATGGCAGGTAGCGGTAGCGACGAGTCTTCATTGAAGGCATGATATCCACGAGGCAGGCTATCGCCTCACGGGCTGCCATCTGTGGCGCGTGCTTCTCTGTGGGCATGGCTCTCCCCACGAACGGTAACGCTCAACTCATCCTCTCTTGAATTCCACCGCGGCTTGGTGCATGGTTAGACGGTCATTGACCTTATGCTTTGAGAGAGAGAAGATCTGGGCGCAGAGCTGGCCCCATCGCGACTTGGACGATGAAGGAGAGAAGCTTGTCAAACCGATCGGGCATGTTGGCGAACCTCTGCGACTCGCAGTCTTTGCTGGCCATCTTCAAAAGTAGGCAAAAATCCTGAGTAGTCAAATCATAAATTTATGCTTTGGTATCGGAAATTGACTACATTTGTAAAAATAATAAATAGCTCTATTATGCTAATAACCGATTAGCGATCGCACCTAGTGGCTTCCTACAGTCAGCCTGGCTCTGGTACCAAGCTTGTCAAGACCGGATTTTCAATAAAAATAATTATTGAACAACCGCCCCATGAAATCCAATATGAGGATAAATCCTCCATATCGGTAGACAAAACTTGGATACAAGAAGCCAGTAGCATTACAATATTACAAGGGTCGGACTAAAGATGCCCAACCAATTATTACAACACGCCAATAATTATACATGATGGCGGATATGGCACAAGGTGTAGGGTGGAAATACTACAGACTTGGAGTATGCGTGGTTGGTGGAATAACACGATTGGGGTGGTTAATAAGTCTCTTGCCGGGCGGCTCATCGAGCGTCGAGGTGAGGCTCGATGAATTTATTTGGGCAGCGGAAGCGGATATTTTACAAGGACTAATCCAGGGTCGCACGAGACTGACTGGGATTCCTCTAGGCGTCGGACTCGCTATCGAACTCTTCATCCATGAGATCGCCTTCGTCTGCATCTGGCCAAATCAACAAGCCAGGTTAGTACTATGAAAGTACTCGCAAGACAGTTCGGACAAAAGATATAACAAATGGAAGCATGAAAGCGACATAGTTAATCTTAACAATGCTCAATTAAAGCAGTATAGAAAAATAATTAAAATGGGAGTCGGCGGTAGTCCGCTCGAAAACCAAGGAGGCAAACTTAAAACCGATCGGTGTATGCGGCGGCGCATCGAAGGTGAATAAATAAGCAAAATATTGCCCGCGATCGGGCGTCGAGCGACACATCATAAAGGGCTTATATTGAAATAAAAATGCATGCGTGCAGCAATCGGACGTCTGGCGACATCACGAGAAAGGGCTTATAATAAAAATAAGTAACATCTATGCATGATCGGACGTCTGAGCGACATCACAGAAAGGGCTTATAAGAAAAATAAGTAACGGCAATGCCGCAGTCGGACGTCTAAGCGACATCACAGAAAGGGCTTTCATCACAAAGATATAGCACTCATAATAAATATTCAACACATGAATATAAACGGGTTAGTCCATCCACAGGAATAAACATTTAACCAGACTTAGTACTCATGTGATTCACCAGAGTATCTGTCACCAAAACCCGACACTTGTCGAGGATAAGATAATACAGAACTTGGACATGGATAAGATGATTCGAGGATTTATGACTCTGCGAGTTTGTACTAAAATTACCCACGACCAATGGATTTCCATAGTCCTGAAGGACTAGTTCCGTTTATGGTATTTCGGAAGAAACACAGCTAACCAGTACACACCCATCCTACCTCACAATGCCAGGAATCACCCTAGACATCGTCCAAGAAAAACTTTTGAGACGGGGAGATCACAATCTCGAATAGCATGGGATCAAATTTATATTCGCGCGCTCTAAGGGGTGCCCCCTCTCGGTCCCAACCGGAAACACCCATGCCCCCGACCGGATGACTGGCTTTAATCCAGGCCATGGAACCATCATCACGGCCTCTCCATTTGGTGTGTACCAGAAAGCGGTTTGCTACTTACTAAGCCATATCCCTTGCGGAAAACATGTGGTAGTACGGGAAGGAAATGGATGGGAACCGAACTGTCTGGGTTGATACTGAAATCAAATAGTATGGCATAAGACTGGCATGCTACAACACTGCCATCTTACCCATCCTCATGCCAACACATGGCCGTGCACATTCACATCCAACACGTATGGATTATCGAACTCACTTGCCTCAACTTTGCATGAAAAATAACATTCATCGGTATGCTCACAAGCATGCCATGAAACTACTTAATGCAAACCTGCCGTAACACTCATCATATCAAAAGTTCAAACATGCTTGCACGGTTCGTAGTAGTCGGAGCCTAGCTCGGTGAAGTTCTTGCGGTCCCGTCACCTCCTTCGTTATCTACGGTATAAAAGAAAACATCTGGCGCTAACGTAAATACCGTGAGGTGCACAAAAATTACTCCAAATATTTTTCAAATAAATCTGATAACAAACTAGACAAAATTTTAAAGAGGATAGAAAAAGAATCAATCAAAAATACTTTTCTGATTAAAAGTTATAAGAGTTTTGGTCCAAGGACCCATCTGTAATGAAACAGAAAGTTTCCAGGGGGTTCTGCAGAAAAGTCCAGATAACATTTCGTTTAAAAGAAACGGCTGGGAGACTGACAGGCGGGCTCCACCCGTCAGGTTTGAATTTTCAAACAAGGGAAAACAGAGCGACGGCGCCGAGAGGTGCGGTTGTCGCCGGCGGCGATCCACGGCGAGGTAAGGTGATCGGGGTGTACCTTCGTGATCAGTGTGCCCTTCCGCGCCTGTGGGTGGTGGCGTAGGTCGTCGGCGAGCACCACGTCTACGGTGGCCCTTGCTCCGACGGACGGCGGTTCGGACGGTCGTGGATCTCGCCGGAGAGAGCTGCGGGGCCAAAATTGAGGTGGGGGTTATCCTACTAGAGGTGGTACGAGGCTACTGCGAAAGTAGAGGGCGGCGGAGGAGTTCTCACCGGAGAGAACGATGCCGAGCCGAGGCGGACGGGAGGTGGCCGGAGTCGAGGAAGGAAGGCCCCTCGAGGCCCCTCCACTGGCTAGGCGGGGTCTGGTGAGGTGGTGGAGTCGTGCGGAGGCGAGAGCAAGCTCGGGGTGCTATATATAGCCGGCCCAAGTCGGTTGCCGTGAACGGATAAGTCCGGCGAGTTGATTACGGCGGCACTATGGCTGGACGGTCGGCTTAGGAGCTTGAGCATCGCCTAGGAGGAGTATTGGAGCCGTTCCCGTGTCCAACTCAGCACGGGAGGGCTGGTTACGGTCTGCCCTCGGCGGAGCGGCCGCCACGGCCCGTCGTGGCGGAAGGCGCTTCTGCGCGTGCCAAGCTCCACCCAGCGGCGATTGCATCGTCGCGGCTGGCAAGGAGGTACCGCCGGAGCCACCGGGGCAGCTTTGGGCAGCGCCCGAGCGGCGTTGCGCCGCGATTTTGCCCCCTTCGTCCGTTTCGGATTGGTGCGGCCGCCGCAAAAGCACGCCAGCCCAGGCGGGCGAAGCGCCACTGAGCGCCGAGGAACGCGCCAAGCACTCGTGTGAAGCTCCGGACAAGAGGGATAGGCTGCGAGCAACGTGCCAAGGGCACTGTGGACTCGTGTTGAAGTTCTTGGCGGAGATCGACCTTCGAACTTTTGAATTTTCTGAAAATGAATGTAAACAAAGCATTGCATGCAAGGTGTTCGACGAGAATGATCTAGGCATGTAGGGATTTTTCCTTGAGCTGGTTTTTGGTGGAGGGCCTCTCATTGCATCTAGAGGCTGCCTGAATATTTGTGGAATTTTTGTAGTAATGTAGATATGAATTTGACCAAATTTGGCAAATCTGGTCCAAACTTGCGAGGGACTATAATTTGAAATTTTTGAGCAGGAAGAGGAGTGGATCTTGATAGTTCTAGGTTGTGGGTACCAAGGACTATCCAAGGGAGTTGGTTTGAGGTCAAATTCAAATGCATTAAGGTACTTGCTTTGCAAATTACCTAGGCTCAAAATAATAGACAGAAAAGATTTGGGAGAGAATTAATTGAAATAAAAATTCAGAAGAGGGTTGAACTAGTAGAGATAGAGTGATTGGATTGCCCAAAGTGGAAGGAGATATATTTGGGAAGATTTTACCATGTGGTGTATGGCCAAATCATGAATGATTTCAAATATGGGAGAGAATGAAAAACTCCTAGAGTTTCTTTTTGAAAGAAAAAAATAAACTTCAAAGATTTTTCTTGAATCCTTGAGAAGAGAGCAATTAGAGGAAAAATTTAAAAACTAAACACCAGAGTTGAAGGAGATGCAAAAGTAAAATATTTGCGGAGGGAAAAAGCTTTTGATAGAGATTTTTTTTGGAAGGGTTTTGGTGACCTCCTTCAAATCCAACAAAGTTTTGAAGAAAACCAAAGAAAATTTTTTGGAGTGTCACAGTGCAGCGGCCGGAGTTGAGGTCGAAGATGAGGCTTCACGGCGGCGGCTGAGTTCGAAACGCTGGGGCGACACGAGGAAGACGATGAGACAAAGAGGCACGGAGGGGAAAAAGTGAAAATGACTCCTGGCTCTATTTATAAGGTGAATGGATAAGTGGCAGGCGCGGGAATCGAGGAGGTCGAAAAACAGATCTATAGATGTGTAGACGCCACGATTTTTGGAGATTCATTAAAAGTGATGCACTAAAAGATTTAGGTTCCGTGTAAAGTTAATGGCAGATGATGTCACGACAGATTATCATGGTCTTGGAAGATGATGTCACAGCAGGAGCTCGCGCACCATGAGCAGCGCGGCGTGCGCGTCCGTGGGCGCGCGACGAGCGTGAGACAATGAGCCGGTCGGGGTTAGCGATAGAGTGGAGGTGCGTCCGTCCCACCGCACAGAGGGGTGCAGCGAGGATGCTTGCTGCTCGTTTCCCGCCGGGCCGGTGGCGGTGTTGGCGGCGGGCGACGGGGAACGACGGGGAGGCCCGCCGACAGGGGCCGTCTGAGCGACACAGGCGGTGAGGGCGGCCTGGCGCTCAGCGCGGGCTCGACGCGCGTCCGCCATGGATGCGGTGGAGCGGTGGAACGTGGATCGACGGAAGGAAAGCTTCAGCGCACCCCTACCTGGCGAGCCAAATGTCGGATTGCGGGTTCCGGCAAAACCCTCGAGGTTCGAACACTGGGGTGCGCACGAAGATCTCTCCCCCTCTAGCTCACACACTCACCGCGATCTCAAAGCTCAGCACGTCGAACTCGCAGGACAAGGGACACATGGTTTATACTCGTTCGGGCCACTGATGTGGTGTAATACCCTACTCCAGTGTGGTGTGGTGGATTGCCTCTTGGGCTGAGGATGAACAAGTACAAGGGAAGAACAGTCTCCTGAGGAGAGGTGTCCTTGATCTTGGTAAGCTTGGGTGGTTGAGGATGATCTGAATGGCCCAAGATTAGTTGCCTCCTACTGTGGTAGCTAGTCCTATTTATAGAGGCCCTGGTCCTCTTCCCAAATGTAGGCGGGAAGGGATCCTACAACGACCAAATTTGAAGGGAGACAACAAGTACAAGCTATCCTGACTAAAGGTGGTCTTCGCCTACCAAAGGCTCTGGTGGTGACGCCGTCCTGGGCTCCATGGTGACCTCCGTCCTGCCGTCCTGCTGGTCTTGGTCTTGTTGCACCGATATGGAAACCTTTGCCTGATGCCTCGGAACTCCTCGCCTGCGCTTGCCTCTTTAGCACCAAAGAGGAAACGAGTACGCTGCACGCTCTGGCGCCTGCCTGGCCTTGGTTGTCATGGCTTGCATCACAGGGACCTCGCAAGGTGCCCCTCGCCTTGATCTCTCTGCCCCTCGCGAGCCAACTTGTGAGGCCGCCCCCCAGGAGGTCTTGCGTCGTCCGCCTCGCGAGGCTTGGCCCCTTGCAAGGGTCTTGAGTGCTCGTTGATGAAGATGGGTCGTACAGGACCGCTGGCGGAACCACGCCGTGGGCCGCAGGCAGGCAAGTCTGGGGACCCCCGTTCCCAGGACACCGACAACAGCCACTGGACAAGTTATCAGTACAGTGCTCACGGTCGAGCGGAAGAAGAAGGCAAAGCCTACAAGGTTCAGCACCCAGTGTAGTATATTTCTAAAGTCTTGACTCCATCCAAGAAGAGATATCTGCATTATCAGAAGCTGGTTTATGGGATTTATTTGACAGCAAAGAAAGTTGCACACTACTTTTCAGATCACTCGGTTTAAGTCGTCAGTGATGCTCCATTGTCAGAAATTCTGAACAACAGAGATGCAACTGGCCAAGTGGCAAAGTGGGCGATTGAACTCCTTCCATTGGATATCAAGTGCAAAGAAAGCAATAAAATCCCAAGCAATAGCAGATTTCGTCGCCGAGTGGAGCAAACAGCAACAACCGACTCAGACTCACTCGGAACATTGGACTATGTTCTTTGATGGGTCCAAAATTCTGAATGGTTCTGGTGATGTGGTAGTCCTGGTATCCCCGCGAGGTGACAAACTTAGTTATGTTCTCCAGATTCACTTTGATTCCTCCAACAATGAAGCTGAATATGAGGCACTTCAGTACGGGTTGCATATGGCCATTTCACTCGATGTCCGTCGCCTAATGGTTTACGGCGACTCAGATTTAGTGTTCAATCAAGTGATGAAGGAGTGGGACATCAGGAGCCCATCTATGACTGGATACTGCAATGCAGTGAGAAAGTTGGAAAAGAGGTTTGAAGGGTTAGAGCTCCACCACATACCCCGACTCAAGAATCAAGCAGCTGACGACTTGGCGAAGATAGGTTCCAAGAGGGAGCCCATTCCCAGCAATGTGTTCTTGGAGCCTCTTCACGCCCCGTCAGTTCAAGAAGATCCTTTCAGAGAAGAGCCCCCACAACCAAAAAGTCCTACCGATCTGATTGAAGTCGAAGTCCCAGCCGTAGTCGACCTGATCATGGAGGTTTTGGTCATCACCCTCGATTGGACGGTGCCATATATTGCGTACCTACTCATAAAAGAACTTCCAGAAGATGAAGATGAGGCCCGTAAGATTGTCCGTCGATTCAAAGCCTTCACCGTGATAGGTGGATGACTTACAGAGAGAGTGTTACTGGAGTTGCTCAACGATGCATCACGCCAAAAGAAGGCCAAATGATCCCCAGTGATATCCACTCGAGGACCTGTGGTCACCATGCATCCTCTCGGACCATCATAGCCAAACCATACCGAGCGGGATTCTATTGGCCACGAGCAAACGAGATGGCAGAAGAAATAGTTGACAAGTGTGAAGGCTGTCAGTTCTACTCCAACATGACCCACAAGCCTGCATCAGCCTTGAAGACCATTCCACTCATATGGCCATTTGCTATTTGGGGATTGGATATGGTTGGACCCCTAAGGACCGGCAGAAGTGGTTTCACACATTTCCTTGTAGTAGTTGACAAGTTTACCAAATGGATCGAAGCCAAGCCTATCAAGAGTCTCGACTCAAGCACTACCATCAATTTCATCAGAGAACTGACGTTCAGATATGGAGTCCCTCACAGTATTATCATAGATAACAGCTCCAACTTTGATTCTGATGAGTTCAGAGCATTCCGCGCCTCCCAAGGAACTCGGGTCGACTACGCGCCCGTCTCGCATCCGCGGTCGAATGGGCAGGCATAGATAGCAAATGGTTTGATCTTCCAAGGTCTAAAACCCCGGCTGATGCGTGACCACAATCATGCGGCAGGGGCGTGGGTAGACAAGTTACCATCGGTCCTTTGGGTTTGAGAACAACACCAAATCGGTCGACTAGTCGGACTCCTTTTTTCATGGTCTATGGGGCTGAAGCCGTGCTGCCGAGTGACTTGCTTCACAACGCGCCTTGAGTTGAACTTTTCTCAGAAGCTGAAGCAGAACAAGCTCAGCAAGATGCTATTGACCTTCTGGAAGAAGAAAGAGAGATGGCATTGATTCGATCAACCATTTATCAGCAAGACCTCCGTCGATTCCATGCCAGAAACATGAGAGGTTGAGCATTTCAGGAAGGAGACCTGGTGCTCCGAGTGGATCAGCAACGGCCTCACAAGCTTGCTCCTGCTTGGGAAGGTCCCTTCATCATCACCAAGGTGCTGCACGCGTTTGGAATGCGGACCTGCTCCGCCATTTTTATACTTAAACACTCGAGTCGACGAGTTGTAATAAGAATCATCCAGTTTGCTTATCAAAGACAAAATTTTTGTAGTACCTTAATAATTGTTATCATGTCTATTTATATGTTCAAAATCCCCCAGTGGGTGGCTTAGTTGCGGACCTGATTCGCCTAAGTTTTAGAAACTACTCCGAGTGGAGAGCAACCCTCTCACTCGGGGGCTTAGCTGCAGTCCTGTACTCCCCTAAGTTTTAAAAAAGCCTACGGAGTGAAGAGCAACCCTCTCACTTAGGGGCTTAGCTGCAGTCCTGTACTCGCCTAAGTTTTAAAAATCCTACTCGGGGGCTTAGCTGCAGTCCCGTACTCGCCTAAGTTTTAAAAAAATCCTACCGAGTGAAGAGCAACCCTCTCACTCGGGGGCTTAGCTGCAGTCCTGTACTCGCCTAAGTTTTTAAAAAATCCTACCGAGTGAAGAGCAACCCTCTCGCTCGGGGGCTTACCTGCAGTCCTGTACTCGCCTAAGTTTTAAAAACCCTACCGAATGAAGAGCAACCCTCTCACTCGGGGGCTTAGCTGCAGTCCAGTACGCTCCATCCTGATCCACAAGGACGACGAGGTACACGTCGTGTGCAGACGCTCATTCCCACAATCCTTTCGTCAGAACTGCGTCACAAATTCAATGGCAGTTCCGAGTTAAGAATCAAGTTTCACTTGGAGTCAAAAGATTCAAAAGCGGCAAAGATGAAGACAAGAATATTGAAAGAAAAACCAAGTTAGGATAAATCCCACGAGGTTCAGAACTGCAGATAATAGTGCTCAGGCACCAGGCCCGAAGGAGTTTAACGGTTACAAAATCACTCAGCATTCCGAGGCAAATTTAAGCAAGGCATAAAGTTTGTTTACTTCGCAGGGGGAGGGCTGGTAGGCTCGATGAACTCGTCCAAGTCGATTCCATCTTTCAATGCGAGTGGCTGCTTCAAGGAAGGTCTCCATGAAGGACTCTAAGTGAAGCTTCTTAGTGTTGGCAACTTTGAGCGCTGCTAGCTTCTCTTCCTTGGCCTCGTTGCAGTGGACGCGAACCAGAGACAGAGCCACATCAGCTCCACATCGGGCGGATGACTTCTTCCACTCCTACACTCGACCGGGAATCTCGTTGAGTCGAGTCATCAGAGACTCGAGGTCATTTTGGAATGTCACCCTTGGCCAAAGTGCCGTGTCAATCCATGACACCGCCACCTTCAGTCGTGCGAGGTAGTCCATGGCGCTGGCAAGTCGAGATTCCAGTCGGAGCATGTTCATGGCAGCTTCATCCTTAACAAGGGAGTTGATGGGATCCAAGCTCGTCTCAATTCGCCCAGTCTCTTCCTGGAAGTTTTGGCAGAATTCTGCACACAGAGAGAAATGACGAATCAACTGTTATATAAAGAGTCGACAATGGCAAATCAGTTGGACAAGAGGAAGTACCTTCAAGCATAAGGAAGAGCTTCTTGGCGGGTCCTCCCAGATAAACCTCCAGCTCATCCCTCTTCTGGGTAAGGTCTCCAACTTTGTCAGTCAGAGCCACCTTGTCCTTCTTCAGTTGCACGACTTCTTTATTGGCTTCACTGATGGCGTTCTCCTCTTCTACCTTGCCGACTGAAGCCAGCTTCTTGTCGGCAAGTTCGGTTCTTTCCCGCACCGTTTTCTCAGCTGCGGCAAGATCAAGGTCCTTCTGCTCCAGCGCCTGCTTCATTTTCTCTAAAGAAATAACATTCTTCAGTCGAGCTTGGAGTTGTCTGTTTTCACTACACACATCTGTTCGAGTGGGGTCACTCGGTTCAAAAGGTGAAAAGTAAAGCGGACAAAACAAACAGTCGACAAAGTGGATACCTCCCATGGCAGTCGCTTCTTCCTTGGCCTTCTGCAGATTTTGCTTTGCCAATTCCATATCAAGATTGAGCTGAATCTGTTTCTTCTCCAAGTCAGCAAACCGAGCCCCGAGCTCACAAGATCTCTGCAGTCAAGGGACAATCAGTCGACAGAAACAAAGATTTGATCACTTCCGAGCAATAGAACACAAGTTTAATTTGGTACTACAAAAAGAGTTATCAGACTACCATCGAATCATACATTCAAGAGTAGTCTCGGGGACTATACCCTGTCGGATGTGGGGTTCCGGCAAGCCCTTAAGGTTCGAACACTGAGGTGCGCGCGAAGTCTTACCCTCCTACCGATCTATGCTCTAGCGTGCTAAGATCTCGCGGACGAGCTCTACGAACTCGCAACACAGAAAGACACGAGGTTTATACTGGTTCTGGCCACCGTTGTGGTGTAATACCCTACTCCAGTGTGGTTGTGGTGGATTTCCTCTTGGGATGATGATGAACAGTACGAGGGAAGAACAACCTCCTGAGGTTGAGGAGTTCTTGTGTGTATGAACTTGTGGCGTGAGGATTCAATGCCTCTACTATGGTGGCTAGCTCTACTTATATAGGCCCTGGTCCTCTTCCCAAATATCGAGCAAGAAGGGAGACAACAATGGCGAGCAAATTTGAAGGGGGACAGCTAGTACAAGCTATCCTGACAAAAGCGGTCTTCGCCTGCGAAAAGCTCTGGGGTGACGCCGTCTTGGGCTCCACGATGACCTCCGCCTTGCCGTCCTCCGGTCTTGGTCTCGTTGCACCAATATGGCAACCTTTGCCTGATGCCTCGGTACTCTTCGCCTGCGCTGGCCTCCTTAGCACCAAAGAGGAAATAGGGACGTTACGCGATCGGCGCCCGCTGGCGCCTCGCCGCACCCACTGGTACCGTTCGTCATATGGCTCACGTCACGAGAGCCTCGTGAGGTTTACTCTTGCCTTGATATCTCCACTCCTTGTGAGCCTGCTGCCTAGGGCTCCTGCAGGAGGTCTTGCGTCGTCTGCCTCATGAGGCTCCTGGACCCTCGCGAGGGTCTTGGGTGCCTTGTTGACGAAGATGGGCCGTATGACCTGCTGCTTAGCCACGCTGCGGGCCGCAGGCAGGCAAGTCTGGGGAGCCCCGTTCCCAGAACACCGACAGTAGCCCCCGGGCCCAAGGTGAGCTCGGGCTTGGCTTCGTGGCGAAGCCAAGGGTCAAGTTCGGAGCACCACGGGCCCCAAAATCCTGTGGCCTCGATCGATGCATGGCGGTTGATTGGACGTGGGCGTCTCCGCTTCCCCACGCTGCCTCGGCAACTGCTTGTCCTGACAAAAGACTAGCGCAAGCAGCACTTGCCTTCATTGCTTCTTCCTCGCCTCGCTCTAGATCCCCTTTCTCGCTCTTTGCCGCCGCTATCTCCAGATCTGCTCCATCCTTGCTCTGCATCTGCCGCCCATGGCGCCGCGCAAGGTCAAGGCTTCCTCGTCTCCAGCTTGGTATGAGCCGGCCCTCGAGGTGCCCACCATCATGGACAAGAGCCTCGCCTCCATGCGCCTACTGACAGCGGGCGAGAGCAACTAGTGGGGGAAGACGGAGCTCCGGCTAGCATCTCGACGAGCGAGCCTAAGGGAGCACCTTCTTCCCCTTCTTCTCGAAAGCGGCGTCATTTGTCGAGTTGGTTCCTCCTTCTCGATTTCTTTTATGAAGTCCTCGACCACTACGCAGCGTTGCATCTCCATCCCAACTCTGTCCTCCTCCTGTCCATCTTTGCCTATTACTGCGAGGCGTACCTGGGCGTTATGCCGTCTGTGGCGCTCCTTCGCCATTTCTTCTTCCTCCACGGCAGCGGTGAGCACACCTCTAAGTGTGCTAATTACGTTGCGTGCGGCAAGGCCAACTCGATCTCAAGCACCGGGAAGAGGGCCGACAACATCAGATCCAAATGGGTCATGATGGATGCTCAGCGCGCCGACCCGTGTCTGATGTTGCCAACAGCGGCGCCCCCTCCCAACGGGGGGTGGCCCAAGGCGGAGCTTGTCGACGAGCGGGCATCGTTGGTGTTGGGGCAGATGATGACCGACCTGAGGCCGGGCAACGCGAGGGCGGCCAAGGTAACGGGGGCGATGCTCCTAAGGGAGTTCTTGACGTTGCAGGTTGCCCCACTCTAGGCGTGCACGCGCCCCCTCTGGGAGCTTGAAGAAGAGGAGAACAAGACCCTTTGAGGCACAGGGGACCTGCTGGCGATGGCGAATTGACACCGCCCTGCGCCTCATAGTCGGGGACAACCATGAGTATCCACCTAGCGCTTCGTTCCCTGTTCCAGTAGCAGGGACCGGAGGAATTTGTCGCCTCCGGGCCCGACCTTTAATGCGTCTTGAGGCTGGTGCCATGCGCCTCCGGGAGTTCCTACGGCGCAGAAACTGGTGGAGGTGTCTTATGGTGAGTCCTGCGGAGAGGGAGAGGAGGAGGACTCGGAGAAGACCCTGGAAGAGGTGGGGGAGACTTCCCCCCCGATCAAGGCCGAGATTCTCTGGGCCCTTCCTGATGATGCCGAGGCCGATGCCTTCCAAGGGGAGAGGGAGCAACCCCTCATCCCGACGAAGGGTAGGTTGTCGCTCATAGCCTGTGGTGCCGCCTCCGCCCTGGCACCTCCTGGGTTGGCTCCGGCTCTGCCACTCCTCCGCCTGCTGCCGCCGGAACCCGAACGCCTGCTCCTCAGGTCCCGAAGCTGTCATGCTTCAAGCTTCTCAAGCGGTCAGTGGAATACGTTGCAGTGGATCGGTAAGTGTCTCAAGCTTCGCCTTGCCCTTGCTTGTACTCGTCGTTTCCTGATACTCGCCCTTGGTTGATCAGGCCGACATCTTCTGCAAAGAAGAGGAAAGAAGACGCAGCGGCCGTGCCTCTCGCGGAGAAAGGAGGCAACAGCGCCCGCATCTCCCCGGCCCGATCGTCCTCGCGAGGCCAAGAGGAGCATCGCCAGGAGTCAGCCCGTGGCCTCATTGGCTCGGAGGTGCCAGATTTAGTGCGGTGACGAGGTCCCAGCTGCTCCGAAACCCGCAGTCTCCCAAGCCTTGGTGATGATGTCGCTTCATCCCACTACTTCATCTCCAAACCCTGGTCCTTCTTCTCCTGCTGCCGTCTTGGAGCGTGCCCTTGCGGATATGACCCAGCTGCAGGCGGATGTCCTGAGCGCGGACCCGCGCCTGGTGGCCGGGCGTCTGGAGCTGGCCTCTGGCTGGCTTCACTTTGACCTGCCAGTTCGTGCGGCACTGGGCCAGGCTGCCGCAGCTTCTGAGAAGGAGAAGCAAGGAGCTGTCAATGCTTCAGCCGATCGCGAGGCGGCGCTAAATGATGCCAAGGCCGCCCGCGACCACTGCCAAGTGCTGGAGGGCGAGCTGTAGAGCCTGCGCGACAAGCGCACCGAAGAGGTGCGCTACCGCCAAGCGAAGGAGGAGGAGACGAAGGCCCGGGAGGAAGCCGTCAAGAACCGTGATGCAGAGTTGGCGGAGGTGGGGAAGAAGCAGGCCGAAGCGCAACCCGATTGGAAGAGTTGGAAGCGGAAGATGAGGACGAGGGAGGCCGATCTTGGACGCCAAGCGCGAAGTCGAGCAGAAGACCGCGTGGCCTTTGGCGATCTCGAGAAGCGGTTCGCAAGGTGAAGACGCTCTCTGAGCACGGCTTTCGAGAAGCCTCTGGACACCGACGAGGACGGCCCCCACCAGCTGCTTCCACTCGTGGTGAAGGCGCTTGAGGAGGTCGTTGATGGTCTTGGTCCCATGGCGGAGGCGTGCTCGCGTCCTGTCTTCAGCATGACTTCGATCTTTAGCCACTGCACCTTCGCGACTCCAACGCTTGCCTTGACGAGCTGCTTTGGAGCACATGGTGAAGATCAAGACGAAGCGGCCGCCGCGCCGTGCAGGGTGATTAGGTGGGGCCTTCTTTGGCGTGGAGGTTCCGTGGCTTTGTCTCCTCTCCTCTGTCCAGCGTCGTCGACATTGCGGCTGGTGGTGAAGACAAAAGGCTCACAAGGGAGCGCCTTCCGCAGGCGACGGCGACGTCTAGAGGTGACCCGCGGCCATTCTTCCTGTTCCGTTCCTGCAACATGCAACAGGCCTCGTGGAGGCGTTTAGACATTTATTTGGTATTGTGAGGACAATATGCTTGTAATATTTGCTTTGAGATTTCGCGATTTCCTTCCTATTTGCTTTGCGTTCTGCGTCAGAGTTCGCCCCACAGATACCTCAACCGCCGTTGGGGCCAACCGGAGACCAGGACGGACCAAGGAGTGAGGGGCTACGTGACCAGTTAGGCTCTGAGTCGTGATGCTCGAGTCCCCCTTAACGCCAAACAACAGCATATAGGGAGAGTTCGTGGGGGTAGATTAATGTTCTACGTCGGCAGGGCCCGGCCCCGCGCATACCTCTACCGCCATTGGGCCGGCCGGAGACCAGGACGGACCAAGGAATGAGGGGCTACGTGACTAGTTAGGCTCCTGAGTCGCGATGCTCAGGAGTCCCCCTTGACGTGCAAACAATTGCCACACCTGCCCTCGCCAAGGCCTCGGGAGGGGCGCGTCACGGTTCTTGACGGCTTCCTCCCGGGCCTTCATCTCCTCCTCCTTCGCCTTGCCCTTGCTTGTACTCGCCATTTCCTAATACTCGCCCTTGGTTGATCAGGCCGACATCTTAGGCCAAGAAGAGGAAAGAAGACGCAACGCTCGTGCCTCCCGCCAAGAAAGGAGGCAACAGTGCTCGCATCTCCCCAACCCGATCATCCTCGCGAGGCTAAGAGGAGCATCGCCGCGTGGAGTCAACCCCCATGGCCCCGCTGGCTCCGGAGGTGCCCGTACTTGGCGTGGCTGACGAGGTCCCAGCTGCTCCGGAACCCGCGGTCTTCCTCCCACTGCTGCATCTCCACTCCCTGGTCCTTCTGCTCCTGTTGCCGTCTTGGAGCGTGCCCTTGCGGCGATGACCCAGCCTGTGTGTATCGCCCCGAGCGCGACCTGCCTGGTGGCTGTGCATCTGAGCTGGCTTCGGCCGCTTCACTCGACTGGCAGTTCAGCAAGGCGCCAGGGCTGCTGCCACGGCTTCCGAGAAGGAGAAGCAAGGAGCCGTCAACGCTTCAGCTGACCGTGAGGCAGCGCTAAATGACGCCAAGGCCGCCCGCGACCACTGCCAAGTGCGGGAGGGCGAGTTGCAGAGCCTGCGTGACAAGCACACCGAAGAGGTGCGCTGCCGCCAAGCGAAGGAGGAGGAGATGAAGGCCCGGGAGGAAGCCGCCAAGAACCGTGATGCAGAGTTGGCGGAGCTAGGGAAGAAGCAGGCCGCCGAGCGCAACCAGTTGGAAGAGTTGGAGCAGAAGATGAGGACGAGGGAGGCCGATCTGGACGCCAAGGCGCGAGTCCTGGCAGAAGACCGCGTGGCCTTTGCCGATCTCGATGAGAGGTCTCGCAAGGAGCTGAAGACGCTCTACGAGCACTGCCTGGAGAAGCCTCTGGACACCGACGAGGATGGCCCCGCCGAGCTGCTTCCTCTCGTGGTGAAGGCGCTTGAGAAGGTCGTTGATGGTCTCGGTCCCATGGCAGAGGCAGAAGCTCGCGTCTCTCTTCAACAGGCCGACTCGCGTCTTTAGCCACCTGCACCTTCGCGACTCCAACACTTGCCCTGACGAGCTGCTGGAGCCTGTAGCTGAAGATCAGTACGAGGCAGCTGTCGCGGCCGTGCAGGATTAGGTGGGGGCCTTTCTGCGGAGGTTTCGTGGCTTTGTCTCCGCTCCTCTGTCTAGTGTCGTCGACCTTGCGGCTGGTGGTGAAGACAAAACCGCTCCTTCCGCAGGCGACGGCGACGTCTAGAGGTGACCTACGGCCATTCTTCCTGTTCCGTTCCTGCGACATGCAGGATGCCTCGTGGAGGCGTTTAGACTTTTATTTGGTATTGTGAGGACAATATGCTTGTAATATTTGCTTCGAGATTTCGCGTTTTCCTTCCTAATTGCTTTATGCGTCAGGTCGGCAGAGCCCGCCCTCACAAGATACCTCAACCGCCATTGGGCCGACTGGAGACCAGGACGAACCAAGGAGTGAGGGGCTACGTGACCAGTTAGGCTCCTGAGTCGCGATGCAGGAGTCCCTCTTGACGCGCAAACATCATATAGGGAGAGTTCGTGGGGGTAGATTAATGTTCTACGTCGGCAGGGCCCGGCCCCGCGCATACCTCAACCGCCATTGGGCCGACCAGAGACCAGGACGGACCAAGGACTGAGGGGCTACGTGACCAGTTAGGCTCCTTAGTCACGATGCTCAGGAGTCCCCCTTGACGTGCAAACAATTGCCATACACGCTCGCCGAGGCCTCGGGAGGCGCGTCCACTTCTTGGACGGCTTCCTCCCGGGCCTTCATCTCCTCCTCCTTCGCCTTGCCCTTGCTTGTACTCATCGTTTCCTGATACTCGCCCTTGGTTGATCAGGCCGACATCTTCGGCAAAGAAGAGGAACGAAGACGCAGCAGTCGTGCCTCCCGCGGAGAAAGGAGGCAACAGCGCCCGCATCTCCCCGGCCCGATCGTCCCCGCGAGGCCAAGTGGAGCATCACCAAGTGGAGTCAGCCCCCATGGCCCCGCTGGCTCCGGAGGTGCCGGTACTTGGCGCGGCTGACGAGGTCCCAGCTGCTCCGGAACCCGCGGTCTCCCAAGCCCTGGTGATGATGTCGCTTCCTCCCACTGCTGCATCTCCACTCCCTGGTCCTTCTGCTCCTGCTGCCGTCTTGGAGGGTGCCCTTGCGGAGATGACCCAGCTGCAGGCGTATGTCCCTGAGGCGGACTCCGCCGGTGGCGGGCGTCTCAAGCTGGCTTCTGGCTGGCTTCACTCGACTGGCAGTTCACGCTGGCCGGGCCAGGCTGCTGCCGCCAAGCTTCCGAGAAGGAGAAGCAAGGAGCCGTCAAAGCTTCAGCCAATCGCGAGGCAGCGCTAAATGACGCCAAGGCCGCCCGCGACCACTGCCAAGTGCTGGAGGGTGAGCTGCAGAGCCTGTGCGACAAGCACGCCGAAGAGGTGCGCTGCCGCCAAGCGAAGGAGGAGGAGATGAAGGCCCGGGAGGTAGCCGTCAAGAACCGTGATGCAGAGTTGGCGGAGCTGGGGAAGAAGCAGGCCGCCGAGCGCAACCGGTTGGAAGAGATGGAGCGGAAGATGAGGACGAGGGAGGCCGATCTTGACGCCAAGGCGCGAGTCCTGGCAGAAGACCGCGTGGCCTTTGCCGATCTCGATAAGAGGTCTCGCAAGGAGCTGAAGACGCTCTACGAGCACGGCCTGGAGAAGCCTCTGGACACCGACGAGGATGGCCCCTCCCAGCTGCTTCCTCTCGTGGTGAAGGCGCTTGAGGAGGTCGTTGATGGTCTCGGTCCCATGGCAGAGGCAGAAGCTCGCGTCCTGTCTTCAGCCGCGCTGACTCGCGTCTTTAGCCACCTGCACCTTCGCGACTCCAAGGCTTGCCCTGACGAGCTGCTGGAGCATGTAGATGAAGATCAGTACGAGGCGGCTGTCGCGGCCGTGCAGGATTAGGTGGGGGCCTTGCTGCGGAGGTTCCGTGGCTTTGTCTCCGCTCCTCTGTCCAGTGTCGTCGACCTTGCGGCTGATGGTGAAGACAAAACCACTCACGAGGGAGCGCCTTCCGCGGGCGATGGCGACGTCTAGAGGTGACCCGCGGCCATTCTTCCTGTTCTGTTCCTGCGACATGCAACAGGCCTCGTGGAGGCGTTCAAACATTTATTTGGTATTCTGAGGACAATATGCTTGTAATATTTGCTTCAAGATTTCGCGTTTTCCTTCCTAATTGCTTTGCGTTCTGTGTCGGCAGAGCCCGGCCCCGCACTTACCTCAACCGCCATTGGGCCGACCAGAGATCAGGACGAACTAAGGAGTGAGGGGCTACGTGACCAGTTAGGCTCCTGAGTCGCGATGCAGGAGTCCCTCTTGACGCGCTAACAGCATATAGGGAGAGTTCCTGGGGGTAGATTAATGTTCTACGTCGGCAGGGCCCGGCCCCGCGCATACCTCAACCGCCATTGGGCCGACCAGAGACCAGGACGGAACAAGGAGTGAGGGGCTACGTGACCAGTTAGGCTCCTGAGTCGTGATGCTAAGGAGTCCCCCTTGACGTGCAAAGAATTGCCATACCTGCCCTCGCCGAGGCCTCGGGAGGGCCGTGTTACGGTTCTTGACGACTTCCTCCCGGGCCTTCATCTCCTCTTCCTTTGCCTTGCCCTTGCTTGTACTCATCGTTTCCTGATACTCGCCCTTGGTTGATCAAGCCGCCATCTTCGGCAAAGAAGAGGAAAGAAGACGCAGCGGCCATGCCTCCCACGGAGAAAGGAGGCAACAGCGCCCGCATCTCCTCGGCCGGATCGTCCTCGCGAGGCCAAGTGGAGCATCGCCGCGTGGAGTCAGCCCCCATGGCCCCGCTGGCTCCGGAGGTGCTGGTACTTGGTGCGGCTGACGAGGTCCCAGCTGCTCCGTAACCCGCGGTCTCCCAAGCCCTGGTGATGATGTCGCTTCCTCCAACTGCTGCATCTCCACTCCCTGGTCCTTCTGCTCCTTCTGCCGTCTTGGAGCGTGCCCTTGCGGAGATGACCCAGCTGCAGGCGTACATCCTGAGCGCGGACCCGCGCCTGGTGGCCGGGCGTCTGGAGCTGGCCTTTGGCTGGCTTCACTCTGACCTGGCAGTTTGCACGGCGCTGGGCTAAGGCCGCCCGCGACCACTGCCAAGTGCTGGAGGGTGAGCTGCAGAGCCTGCGCGACAAGCACGCCGAAGAGGTGCGCTGCCGCCAAGCGAAGGAGGAGGAGATGAAGGCCCGGGAGGAAGCCGTCAAGAACCGTGATGCAGAGTTGGCGGAGCTGGGGAAGAAGCAGGCCGCCGAGCGCAACCGGTTGGAAGAGTTGGAGCGGAAGATGAGGACGAGGGAGGCCGATCTTGACGCCAAGGCGCGAGTCCTGGCAGAAGACCGCGTGGCCTTTGCCGATCTCGAGAAGAGGTCTCGCAAGGCGCTGAAGACGCTCTACGAGCACGGCCTGGAGAAGCCTCTGGACACCGACGAGGACGGCCCCGCCCAGCTGCTTCCTCTCGTGGTGAAGGCGCTTGAGGAGGTCGTTCATGGTCTCGGTCCCATGGCGGAGGAAGAAGCTCGCGTCCCGTCTTCAGCCGCGCTGACTCACATCTTTAGCCACCTGCACCTTCGCGACCCCAACGTTTGCCTTGACGAGCTGCTGGAGCCTGTAGCTGAAGACCAGCACGAGGCGGCTGCCGTGGCCGTGCAGGATCAGGTGTGGGCCTTGCTACGGAGATTCCGTGGCTTTGTCTCCGCTCCTCTGTCCAGCGTCGTCGACCTTGCGGCTGGTGGTGAAGACAAAACCGCTCACGAGGGAGCGCCTTCCGCAAGCGACGGCGACGTCTAGAGGTGACCCGCGGACATTCTTCCTGTTCCGTTCCTGCGACATGCAACAGGCTTCGTGGAGGCGCTTAGACTTTTATTTGGTATTTGAGGACAATATGCTTGTAATATTTGCTTAGATTTCGCGATTTCCTTCCTATTTGCTTTGCGTTCTGCATCGGCAGAGCCCGGACCCGCGCATACCTCAACCTCCATTGGGCCAACCGGAGACCAGGACGGACCAAGAAGTGAGGGGCTACGTGACCAGTTAGGCTCCTGAGTCGCGATGCTCTGGAGTCCCCCTTGACGCGCAAACAACATATAGGGAGAGTTCGTGGGGGTAGATTAATGTTCTATATCGGCAGGGCCCGGCCCCGCGCATACCTCAGCCACCATTGGGCCGACCGGAGACCAGGACGGACCAAGGAGTGAGGGGCTACGTGACCAGTTAGGCTCCTGAGTCGCGATGCTCAGGAGTCCCCCTTGACGTGCAAACAATTGCCATACCTGCCCTCGCCGAGGCCTCGGGAGGGGCGCGCGATGCCCAGGTCCGGGGGACCTGGTTAGGTGGCGTGTGCTTGGGCGTGACCCGAGCGCAGCCCCCGTGCCCAGCCCCCATGCACGGCTTTCCCGAGGGGAGGCGTTGCGGTAAGGTTGGGCGTTGAGCTCTGGGCTCCCTGAGGTTGGCACGACGGTGGGGTCGCCCTTAGTTGTTTATCACCAGCGCAGAGCATAGTGGTTCCGCTTGTGCACGGGTACAGCCGCTCCTCTGCAGTGTCGTCAGCCAGCGCGGAGCATGGTGCTTCCACTTGGGCGTGGGATGGGGGCCCCCCTCCGGGAGGAGCCCCCGAGGCGTGTACAGCCCCGCCCTGACACGTGGCTTGCACGGCAGGGCTGCAAGGTGTATCTGGGCACTCATCAGCCAGCGCGGGACTCACGAGGCCGTACCTCAAGGCGGGTTGCGCCTAGTCTTGAGTCTTGGTGACTGTGTGTTCCTGCAAGGCAGTTAGATGCAAGCACTCTACATCCTTAGATCCCGGCCCTCGAGCGAGCTCAGCCGCCGCTGGTATGCCAGGTCGTGATGCCGTGGTCAAGGCCAGGGGGTGAGGGCTGGAGAGCCAGTAAGAGCTCCTGAGTCGCGATGCTCAGGAGCCCTCCTTTTAACGCGCAAGCGAATTGCATGAGATGAACATGCCCGTGGCAAGTGATAGCCTTTGGCAGGTTAAGCATGGAGAGCAGATCAACTTGGATAAATGCAGAAAAATACATGCCACTGGGTCCGGCCCGAGCGGCTTGGGGATGATGCAGCCCGAGGGGCGCCCCCAGCAAAGTAAGCTAAAGACATAAGCAAAAGGGATACATGCCACAGGGACGGACCCATGTGGCCTGGGAATAATACAGCCCAAGGGGCGCTCCCAGCTTAAACGAGCTTGGAAGATGTCACCTAGTTCTGTAGACGAAGTAGAGTTGGTGCAGCTGAAGCCGCGTGTTGAAGGAATGGCTCCTCATGAGCCACCGGGACCCTGAGCCTCGGGAGGATCTGGGGGTTCAGGAGGTTCCCTGAAGACCGTCTCCATCTCCTCCAGGACGGCGTGGAACCTGGCCTCCTGAGCCGCTAGGACTTGCCGCATGTTGTGCTGATGGGCCGACGCCACGCTCGGCAAGCCGAAGGGCATGCGAACGTAGCTGTGTGGTGGGCCCTCGCAGCGGCCCACATGCGATGGCCAGAAGCGCTCCTGAGACGCGGCCCTGTTGAGCCCTGGGACATCGACGCAGACTCGCAGCCCGGCATCCTCACCTGGATGGGGAGCTGCGCCTTGTGAGCGGTTGTGGCCGTGCATGGCTCTTGCTTCTTGCAGTTCCTGGGTGATCTTGGTGATGAACTCCTGAGGGGTGGGCACTCCTTGCCCTGTGCTCTCCTGAGGGTCACGCGCCGAGAAGCACGCTTCCAAGTGGTGCCCAAGCGCCTCCCTCGTGAGGTTGGCAAGGTCTGAGGCTCTCCAGAAGAGAGCCCCCGAGCCCTGCCTGCGGAGGGCGCCGGGCGTGCATTCCTATGCGATGGAGGGAGGCGCCCCTGGAGCGGGCGCTGATCCGGACGAGGCTCCTTCCGTGACGCCATCCTCCTGAGGTACTGCACGGCGCTGCAGCTTCTTTTTGGGGTTGGTCTCCGGAGGGCCTTCACTTCTGCTGCCGGGGTCGTCGATTGCTGCGGCTTGAAAGGCCCGCTCAAGGGAGCACACCGCATCCCTGTCTTCACACGGAACCTAGATGATTCCTCCACTTCCTGGCATCTTGAGAACGTTGTAGCCATGATGAGTGACCTCCATGAACTTGGCCAAGGCTGGATACCGAGGATGGCATTGTACTGCAGGGGGATGTGCGCGACGTCGAAGTCGATGAGCTCGGTGCGATAGTTCTTGCGCTCGCCGAAGGTGACAGGCAGGAGGACCTGCCCTATTGGTGTGGTGGTGCTGTTGGTCACTCCTGAGAAAGGCTTGGTTGGCTGGAGCTGCTCATATGGCACTTGGAGGTTGTCGAACGTGTCGGCCAGACGGAGACGTTGAGCCTGCGCCGCCCGTCGATGAGAGTCTTGGTGACTTGCACATTGTTGATGGCCGGGAGCACAAAGATAGGGAGGGCGCCCGGTGATGATCGCGCAATTGAGCTGATCTGCCGAGCTGAAGGTGATGGCACATTGGGACCACCTGAGCGGTAGCGTGGCCTCGAGCTTGGGGAGCACTGCGTTCACCTCATGGCGAACTGTTTGAAGATGCGCTGAGAGGCTGGGGCCTGGGCACCCGCCCAGGATGCAGGCGATCGCACGCGGCTCCTGGAAGCCCCCAACCCCCTCGTCCTGGTGGTGGTCGTCTTTCCTCCTTGGTGGCGGCAGCGGGGGAAGACCGGCGTTGCCCTGGGGCGATCCTCACAAGGCGGGTCCCTCCAGGCGCCCTCGCGAGGTTGGTCCTGCCAGCGGTCCTCACGAGGCCGGTCGCGCCACTCCTGGCGCGGGCCACGGTCGTCCCAGCGTCCGCCTCCGCGGCCGTAGCCCCGGTCGTTGCGCTCGGGGCGTCGACCGTAGCGTCCTTCCCGTATGGCTCTGAGCTCTTGACAGTCGCTAGTGTTGTGGGTGTTAAGGTTGTGGAAGGCGCAGAACGGTCGGCCGTTCTTGGATGACTCGGGCTGATCTCTGCCTCGCTTGGTGTCGGGCTCCGCTGCGAGTACTACTGCCTCTTTACGCTTCACGTCCTTGGCCTTGGCCTTCTTCTCCTCTGTTCCTGCAGCTGGCAACTCAAGGAGAGAGAGCCGCCCCTCCTCAGCTCTTGCGCACTTGGTCGCTAGGTTGAAAAGCTCCTGAGATGTGCAGAGCTCCTCATGGATAGAAAGCTCTTCCTTCATCTTGACGTCATGGACGATGTCCGAGAACGCGGAGATGATGGCTTCGTCTGTGACCTTGGGGATCTTGAGGCGGGTGTTGTTGAAGCGCTGGATGTACTTCTGGAGGGTCTCTCCTGGTTGCTGCTTGATGCGGCGTAGATCACCCGCGGTCGGTGGGTGGTCGCGAGTGCCCTGGAAGTTGGCGACGAAGCGGTCGCGCATCTCGTCCCAGGAGGAGATCGAGCCGTGCTGCAGGTTCAGGAGCCAGGAGTAGGCCCCATCCTTGAGAGCCATGGGAAACCAGTTCTCCATGACTTTTTCATTGCCGTTGGCTGCTTTGAGGCTCAGCTCATAGAGCTGCCGGAACTCCGCTGGGTCGGTGGTGCCGTCGTAGCGAGGAGGCAGATCTGGCTTGAACTTGCTTGGCCACGCGACGCTACGAAGTTCGGGGGTGAAGGCGCGGCAGCCGGCCGTGGTCGCCGGGGCCCACTTCTGAGGTGGAGCTTGGTCTTGGCGAGGTCCATGTTGCGCTACTGTAGGCGGCACGCGGTCTTGATGAGGTGGCGTGGGGAGCGCCGGTGCAGCTTCTCGCGGCCGCGGGATTTCTTGGGAGCTTCTTTTTTTCACGCAGAGCGCCGCACGATGGAGTCACGTCGCGCGCGCCTTGGTGCCAAGGCACTGTCTTGGGGTTGAGGTGGCGGAGGCATGCCATGAGCCCCGTCGCCCGCGGCTGGTTGAGGGGGAGGTAGAGAGTGGGACGGCGTCGGAGAGCCCCTTGCGGCTCGGACGAGCTCGGCGACGCGGTCGAGCCACTCCTCATAGAGGTCGTCGACGGGGCGGTAACGCAGGAGCTCGTTCGCCATGATGAGCGTGGCCCGCGCGTCCATGGGAGCGCGGTGCACGTGAGACGAAGAACCAGCAGGGGTAAGTGATGGAGTAGCGGTGCGGCTGTCTTGCCGCACCGAAGGATGCAGCGAGGATTCCTGTTGCTCATTCCCCGCCGGGCCGGTGGCAGCGTTGGCGGCGGGAGACGGAAAACGACGAGGTGGCCCGCCTACGGGAGCCGTGTGAGCGACGTAGGCGGAGAGGGCAGCCCGACGCTCAGCTCGAGCACGGCGAGCGTCCGCCATGGAAACGACGGAGCGATGGAGCAATGAACTGATGGAAGGGAAACTATGGCGCAACCCTACCTGGCGCGCCAAATGTCGGATGTGGGGTTCCGGCACACCCTTAAGGTTCAAACACTGGGGTGCGCGCGAAGTCTTTCCCTCCTACCGATCTACGCTCTAGCTCGCTAAGATCTCGCGGACGAACTCGACGAACTCGCAACACAGAAAGACACGAGGTTTATACTGGTTCGGGCCACCGTTGTGGTGTAATACCCTACTCCAGTGTGGTGGTGGTGGATTGCCTCTTGGGCTGATGATGAACAGTACAAGGGAAGAACAGCCTCCTGAGGTTGAGGAGTTCTTGTGTGTATGAACTTGTGGCGTGAGGATTCGATGCCTCTACTGTGGTGGCTAGCTCTACTTATATAGGCCCTGGTCCTCTTCCCAAATATCGAGCGGGAAGGGAGCCAACAACGGCGGGCAAATTTGAAGGGGGACAGCTAGTAAAAGCTATCCTGACAAAAGCTATCTTCGCCTACGAAAAGCTCTGGGGTGACGCCGTCTTGGGCTCCATGATGACATCCGCCTTGCCGTCCTGCGGTCTTGGTCTCGTTGCACCAATATGGCAACCTTTGCCTGATGCCTCGGTACTCTTCGCCTGCGCTGGCCTCCTTAGCACCAAAGAGGAAATAGGGACGTTGCGCCTTTGGCGCGCCCCTTTGGCACCCGCTGGTACCGTTAAATCATGGCTCACGTCCACGAGAGCCTCGTGAGGTTTGCCTTGCCTTGATATCTCCGTTCCTCGTGAGCCTGCTGGCCAGGCCACCTGCAGGAGGTCTTGCGTCGTCCGCCTCGCGAGGCTTGGACCCTCGCGAGGGTCTTGGGTGCCTTGTTAGCGAAGATGGACGCACGTGCTCGCCGCTTAGCCACGCCAGGCCGCAGTGCAAGTCTGGGACCCCGTTCCCTGCATCACCGACACACCCAGTGGGTGCACTTAGCGTGCCCCCACTGGTTCGACTTTCCAATCGACTTGGTCCGCCTAGTCGAGAAAAAAAAGAAGACAGTTATTCTCAGACCACAGCCGACTGTCCGGAGTCGACTGCGGTCTCGGGGACTACACCTAGTGGGTGCACTCAGCGTGCCCCCACTGGCCCTGATTTCACTTGACAAGACCTGTCTAGACCGAGTGGAAGAACTGTAAAGAGACATTTTTTATCAAGACCTCCGCCGAATCACACATTTGACGGCGGCCTCGGGGGCTACACCCAGTGGGTGCACTCTGCGTGCCCCACTAGTTCAAAGATACAATCGACACAATCTGGTCGTCTCAAGTGGAAAAATTACTCAGCACAAGTTGAAACACCCAGTGGGTGTACATATGCAAGGTGCACACTGATAATAGATGCACATTTAAGGTTTTCAGGTAGCATATCCTAACAGAACAAGCGTCAAGATAAAAGATTAGTCAGAAATCAGCTAACCTAAACATTGGTCTGGAGTGCTGAGCTGGCGTCATAGGCAGCCTGGCTGGCCTCATGCACCACTTTCATCTGCTCCATCATAAGGCATGTCTGGCTTATGGCTTCCTTGGCAGCGCTCACTTGATCCTCTAAGACATGATGGGTGGTGAAAAGTGGAGTTGATGGAACAGTGGCAGCAACCTGAGGATCTGAGGCATGGACTTGCGCGGGCGAAGTAGGAACTTGGACAGTCGACGCCGAAGGATGTTCAGTCGACACTGGATCAACAAAGGTAACAGAAGCTCGATTAAGGTCTCCGGACTGCTAGGTCGTTGGTTCTAGCACTGGCATCGTCTGAGGTGCCTTGCAGGCTGGAAAACCCCCTACCTGAGGTCCTGCCCCTCCTTCCCGTATGCTTCTGGGGCATATCTTCATCGTCGTCTGGAAGCTCAATAACATTCTGTGGCGCTGCAAAGACTCGACCACAAGGTTTCAGTCAACTGATAAATCAATTAACAAAACGAAGGCAAGATTGCAGAAGTCATACCCGCTTTGGAGGTGGCCGCGTCTGCAGTCTCCTCGTCATCCTTGTAAATGTCCATGGAGGTCGCAGAGGTAGCAGCGCTGAAAGTTTTAGAACTCACTCGGTCAAATAGGAGAATGAGTCGACCGGAATACAAAAGTTTCCAAACGACATAAAAGCAAAGAGTTAAAGCAAGATTCTTACACAGAGGCAATGGGGAAGTCCACTTTGATCTTTGGCAAGGCCTTTCGAGTCTTTGTAGGCGCCACTTGGGCTGCTTCGGGGCCTTCTCCGTCGGTTCAGGAGTGGATGTCCGAGTGCGCTTCAACACTTGCACACTCGACACACCCGCTTTACCGCGCCCACCCGCTGGGTCGTGCGTCTGCTTGGAGCGTCGTTCAGAATGAGGCGGTGATTCGACTTCCTCACCACTGCTCGAGTCGTCATTGTAATCGTCGCTTCCATCTTCAGATCTATAGTCAGCACTCTCGCCTCCGCTCGCCTCTCCCTCCTGGACCTGCTCTCCATTCGGCATGGAGTGCATCTCGGTATAGATCTGCAAGGAAAAGGAGTACACAAGCATCAGTCAGGTTCAAGAATAATTACAAATCGGGACAAGAAGACACTCGACAATAAAGGTCAGACCTTGTCTGGTTCATTGGTAGCGTCGAGTGGTGGAACCCTCCTAGACCCCCTGGGGTTGTCTTTGTTTCCAGTGATGCCCTGCAACCACTGCGCCACTGTCTCCTCGGTAACTTCCTCCGGGTGGATCCGAGTGGTGTCTTCAATACCCGAGTACATCCACATAGGATGATCGCGGGCTTGGAGTGGCTGGATGCGTCGATTGAGAAACACCTCAAGCAAATCCATGCCAGTCACACCGTCACGGACTAGTTAACTACCTGTTCGACTAACATATTCACCTCTGCTTTCTCTGCTAGAGTCACTTTCAAGGAAGAGGGCTGCTGGACTCGATCCATGGAGAAGGGAGGAAGGCTAGTCGACTGGCCAGGAGTCGGCCGGTCCTTACAATAAAACCAGGTCGACTACCACCCTCTAACTGAATCGGGAAGAGTCATGGCTGGAAAAGTACTCCTACCCCTCGTCTGAATCCTTCGACCTCCGCACATCTGAATCACATGCGTCCTCTCATCACTCGGATTAGCCTTTTTTACAGACTGGGAGTGGCAGGTAAATATGTGTTTGAAGAGACCCCAATGCTGTCGGCAGCCCAGAAAATTCTCACACATGGAAACAAATGCAGCAAGATATGTGATGGTGTTGGGGGAAAAGTGGTGAAGTTGGGCTCAGCAAAATTTCAAGAAACCCCGGAAAAAAGGATGAGGGGGCAGAGAGAAACAACAGTCAACATAAGTCGCAAGAAGGACGCACTCACCCTCCTCCGGCTGTGGCTCAGACTCATTTCCCGGCAGCCTCCAAGATCCGTGGGCAATCAAGCCCCCTTCAACCAGATCCTCCAGATCTTCCTTCTGGATCATGGACCGAATCCAGTCGCCCTAGATCCAGCCGGGCGGGAGGCCGGACCTCGACGACGTCCCCCCCGGCTCGTCTTCTTGCCCTTCGCCTTCGTCGTCGCCTTCTTCGCGCGCTCCAGAGCCACCGTCTTGTCCTTTCCCGTCGCAGCAGACTGCACAAGGATGGGGAGGCAGCGTCGAGGGCGGAAGCGAGCGCGGTGGAGAAGCATAGGAGGAAGGAGGGGAACGAGATGCACTGTGCAAAATACATCGGCCCCGGCGCCTTATATAGGCCCGCTTCCAGTGGCTGACTTGTGGGCCCAAGCAATCCTGTCAAATCCCGCAACAGTCGCGCACTCAGTACGTGGCGAAAAAGGTGGTGCAAGAATCGAGGCGCCCCTGCCTAATCCGTTCCGTTTATTGTGGTGCCCTCCGTCCAGCGCGCTTCTACAAATTTCGAATCCCGTGAGATCCGGGAACGTCAGTGCAACCAATCGCGCCAAAGATTTTGCACCGTTCCGGCACTCGAAGCACATCACTATAAGTTCACTCGACAAACTCTGAATGGATCAAGGTGACTGAAAATGAAGTTAAAGGTTCAGCATGGTTCGTTGACCCAAGTAAAATGCCTCCGCTCTCACGATTGTTAATGTTGGCGATGCACTTCATGGATGCCTTGGTGGATCTCCCCCTGGATTTCATATTACTCATCTTCGTGGACATGTTTTCAAATTCTCTGTTATATCTAAGGCTGTCAGATTTATGATCTACAAGCTACGTTCTTTCACATGCCCTCAATTCCCATGTTTTTTCCATCTTTGGGGTTTTGGCGGCCCTACTTGGATCTGTGAATTTAATTCTTGGCTTCAAGAGCTTGATGAGGAATGGACCACCGTCTCTCGCTCACCCCCACGGCGCAACCTCTCCGGTGCTAATCTCACTCCGATCGGTCACCGTCCAACTCCGGCAGCCCTCACCACTAACGGCCGCGCGTCTTCCTCGGATCGGGCGCCGAACCCTCGCCAACCATCACCTGCCAATACAAATTCAAACACGCCCCTCACCAGCCCAGCCCACCCCACCTCACCCTCAGTCCAGCCCATTAACCAACTAGTTACCACCGAGCCCTCTGCTCCACCTAGCCTATGTTGCACCCCTGACGCTACTCGACCCAACAACACTCTGGCTCCAACGCATGTAGCGGCCCACCTCCTTTTTTGCAGCAAATGTTTATCTTATGGACACCCCCGTTTATCTTGCAAAAATCAAATCCGCTGCCGCAGCTGCTATCGTTATGGTCATCTATCTCGTTTTTGCCTCTATCTCCGGAACAAACTCCAAGTGTATCGGGTTAAATCGCAACCACCTACCAAACCGCCTACCGATACCAATAGCCAGGCAGACGACTCGTCTCCCCAAAACCCCTCTGCCACCTTTTCGCCCGTCAACTCGCCCTGCGAAACCATCCGCTCGCCCTCATTACCCTGCTCTGCTCCATCCACCTTCTCGCTTGCACCGCCCACCTCCTCCACCGCCATGGCCACGTACCCATGTGACCCGCTCCCTCTTCTCCCTCCTGATACCGTTGTGATGGAAGCTAACGGGAATCACCGCCGCTGTACCTACCACTTCCTTGGTGGCGAGCCCCTGGTTAAATCTGGGGACTGGGCCATCATCTCCCTGGCCCCGCCGCCGGACCCCGCCCAGTTTGAGACGGATGCCATGCTCATCCGCCACTTCCTCGACCACGAGCGCGGTTTCCGCATTGTGGAGATCTCACGCTGTGGCATGGGAGCGACCTTCGTCCACTTCGCCCACACCTGCGACATCGACACCGCCATCGCCAACAGCCCGTATTTCATTGGCGACTCCGTTCTCCGTGTTCTCCGCCATGACATAGGTATCAACCACCATGACTGCACCTTTACCCATGATGCCTGGATTATGATGGTCAACTTCCCCCTGGAGGCATGGCGCCCGGATAAAGTTAGAGAGTCTGTTGCGGGTTTTGGTAAATTTCTAGTTTGGAACAGAGATCTGTCGAACCGTGCCCGTATTCTGATCAAAGTGCGTGTGCCTGATCTTCTTGAGATTCCTGTGAGCCACGTTATATGTGAGAGTCTGGATGACTTTGGTCACGGTCAATCTTGGACCTGTGCAGTTTACATTCTTCAGGCCGATCTCCTTGGGGCCATGGGTGGTGATGAGGATCCCATCCCTCCCGATGGTGTTCTGCACCCCATGCCTCCTGCTCCTTTTGGAGGTATTTGGCACGATGCTGACTTCATGGATGATAACCACCATGCTGCACATGCTGCACCAGCTGCTCACCATGCTCCTGTTGATATGGATGAACCTATGGTGCACCCCCCCCCCCCCCCGCTAAGTCCTGAGCACCATGAACCCCCCTTGCAACCTGCTATTGAGGCCACAGATTGCTTTCTTGTGCTTCAAGACATGGTGTCAAAAATCATGGCCACCGCACCGACCATTTTGGAGCAACTTGCAGACACTACTGTTTTAAGTACTCGATGCCAGATCATCAATATGGAAGAAGAACATGGCTATGTCAAGAAATGTTTGCAGACTGTCACCACTGAAGCTCTCCCTACTCTTGCTGCATCCACTATTGTCATTGTTGAATATGTTGATGAAGTACAACCTATCATACATGATCCCCTGGATCTATCCACTGTCCAGCAGCCACATGAGTATACTCTCTCTGATGCAGCAAGCCATGCCCAAGAGATTTCTGTTACTATGCAGCATCCACAAATGGTTACTACCTCTGATGCTCCTAGTTCTGCTCTGATGATATCACCTGCTGTCAACAAAAGAAAGAAGGTTAATGCCCCACTAGACGTCCAAGATCGTCGTCGCAGCCGTCGACTTGCTGGTCTCACTGTTGGTTTCAAGGATCAGGCTGCTGCTAATAAAGCTAAGAAGATGAGCAACTGCAAGAAGAACCTGTCAGCTGACTTTGAATTTGAGCTCAGGGACCCACAGGCAGCGCCCCCACCAGAACTCCCACTAGCTACCATTCAGGCCATTGCCACTATGCAGTGTCAGATACCTCCTAAGGAGGTCTCTGGAAGTCTCCTGAACTCTGCTGCAGATCATGAATAATTTAGTTTTTATATGCAGTTGGGTTTGTAATATCAAGCCCAGTTATGGCTCTAGGCCCTTAGTTATCCTTGGCAGTTTATCTTGCTTTTGTTACCCATATGTTGAACTTTTATTTCTGGTTTGTAAGGAGCTATGCTCCACTGTGAGGCACTATGGTTTGAAGAATTTTATTTGCTTATCAGCTTTATTTATAAGGTGTCTGAATGGTTATGTTATGAATGATATCCTATTATGCATGTTGAAATGGAAATCTGTTGTTGGAGCTTGCTTAACACATCAGCCCCATGATCTGCCAGTATTTTCAGAGATGATTAACTCACTCTCTGCTCATGACCCCTACTCCAATCAGTTACTCTATGAATAGGCATTGGAATATACTTACTTGGAATGTAAGAGGAATAAATTCACAAACTAGATGGGATGATCTGCGTGCAAGAATTGATGAAAGCAATTGTGGCATTATTTCTATCCAGGAAACAAAAAGACACAACTTTGACCTTCCATATTTGAGAAATTTCTCACCCAGGAGATATAATCAATTTGCCTACAGCCCATCTACTGGCCTATCCGGTGGCATCATAACTATATGGAATGGCAGTCTTTTCTCTGGGACTATGATTGATCAGTCTAATTTTCAAATCACTGTCAAACTAACCTGCAACTTATCAGGCCATGTATTCCATATTACAAATGTGTATGGCCCATGCAGTAATGATTTAAGGGCTGACTTTTTTCATTGGTTGGACACTATTGATGCTTCCAATATGGACAACTGGATGTTAGTTGGGGATTTTAATCTTATCAGAAGCCCACTGGACAGAAACAGACCTGGTGGTGATACAAATAACATGTTAATGTTCAACAGTTTGATTCAGCAGCTGGACTTAGTGGAGGTCCCCCTCAAAGGCAGGAGTTTTACATGGTCCAATATGCAAGACCTTCCTCTGTTAGAAAAGATTGACTCGATTTTCACTTCTGATAATTGGACTATTTCCTTCCCCAACACCTTAGCTCATCCTCTTGCCATAGTGACATCAGATCATGTTCCTATCCATATCCAAATTGGCAGTGACATACCCAAAGCATCCATATTCAGGTTTAAAAATTATTGGCTTGAATTTGACGGTTTTTATGAAACTGTGGTACAATGCTGGAACAGAAATCACCAGCTCAACAGCTCTGCCAAGGATGTATCTGCCAGGTTTAAATGTCTCAGACTTGGCCTAAAAAACTGGAGTAAAAACCTATCCAGGCTTAATTCCACCATTGATGCATGCAACTATGTTCTTACATTATTGGATGGAATTGAGGAGCAAAGACAGCTATCTATTATGGAGGCCAACTTCAGGAAAATACTGAGAAAACATACCAGCAAATTACTTGAGGCTAAAAGAATTTATTGGAAATCCAGGTTCAAGATGAGGAGTGTCAGACTTGATGATGAAAATACTGATTTCTTTCATGCCATGGCTACACAAAGTTTCAGAAAAAATTACATTACCTCCATTCTCAGTGAAGATGGCATTTATTGTCAAAGTCATGACCACAAGGCTGCAATTATTTAGCAATCATACAAGGACAGACTGGGTAAATCCATCAATCCTACTATGTTATTCAATCTGGATGAATTAATACAACAACATGACTTATCTGCACTTGATGCTCCTTTTACTATGGATGAAATTGAAAAGGTAGCCAAAGAATTCCCTGCTGACAGAGCACCTGGTCCTGATGGGTTTAATGGTATGTTCCTAAAAAATGCTGGAATATTATAAAACAAGATTTCTATACTATGATTTGGGATTTCTTTGAAGGAAATTGTGACATCCAAAGTATCAGCACTGCCTACATTACCCTCATTCCAAAAGTTGCCAATCTAGAGAGTATGAATGATTTCAGACCGATTTCTCTGGTTAGCTTACCTCTTAATTTTTTTACAAAACTATTGACAAACAGGGCCCAAAATATCATTACATCTGTTATTCATCAAAACCAATATGGTTTCATCAAAGGCAGAAATATACAAGACTGTACGGGATATGCTTTTGAATATCTCCATCTTTGCCATCAATCAAAAAGACCCATTATCATCCTCAAACTTGATTTTGAAAAGGCTTTTGATAAGATTGAATACAAGGCCATTATTGCTATGCTTAAAGCCAAAGGTTTTGGACCAAGGTGGATCAATTGGGTATCCAAAGTTCTTAACTCTGCTTCTACTGCTGTCTTACTCAATGGAGTTGCAGGGAATAAAATTATGTGCAAAAGAGGAGTCAGACAAGGAGATCCATATTCTCCCCTACTATTTGTTTTAGCAGCTGACCTATTACAGTCAGTAATAAATGCTGCTTGGGCTAATGGGGAATTATCACTACCTATAAATCATGCTTATGGACAAGATTATCCAATCATTCAGTATGATGATGACACTCTTATGATAATGCTAGCTCATGCTGACCAAATTATTCATCTCAAATATCTATTAAACCTCTTTAGCCTCTCAACTGGACTTTTTGTAAACTACAGCAAATCTTCCATGATCCCCATCAATATTGACCAGCAGACTGTATCTGATTTGGCTAATTCATTTGGATGTAAGGTTGAAAGTCTACCTTTCACATATCTTGGACTACCCCTTGGCACCACCAAACCATATATTCATGATCTTATCCCTGTTATCTCAAAAATTGACAAGAGGCTGTATGGGGTTGCCAGATTTATGAAGCATTCTGGTAGGCTAACATATGTTAACTTAGTTGTTGCTTCGATGCCCATATTTGCTATGTGCTCTCTTAAAGTACACTACACCATCCTGGATCATGTGGATAAATCTATCAGGAATTTCTTATGGTATGGCAATGACATTAACAAGAAAGGAAAGTGCCTTGCTAGCTGGGAAATGATATGTAAACCCAAAGACCAAGGAGGTTTGGGAGTGCTCAACCTCAGAATTCAGAATCAAGCTCTCCTTATTAAGCACCTATATAAATTCTTCAATAGGGCTGATATTCCCTGGGTTAATCTGATCTGGAATGCCTACTATGATTCTAATGCAGTTCCAATTCCTGGTAACAAGAAAGGATCATTCTGGTGGAAAGATTGTCTGAAATTCTTGGACCTATTTAAATCTATGATCATCTGTCAAGTCAAATCTGGCAATACTTCTATGCTTTGAAATGATAACTGGGATGGCAATGTCATAAAACTTAAATTCCCTGAGTTGTACTCTTTCACCCTCCAGGAACATATTTCCATTAAGATAGCCAAAAATATGGAAAACATATATGAGTTATTCCAGCTTCCTTTGTCAATTGTTGCACACCAACAGCTTCACAGCTTGTCAGGTCAATTTAACAATATTAGGGAACACAATGACAATGATAAGTGGATTTTCCAATGGGGTAACAGTACTCACATGACTAAGAAGATTTACAACTTTCTTATGGGACAACATGACACTGCTGAACCCATTAAGTGTATCTGGAAATCCTGCTGCCTCCCTAGACATAAGTTCTTCTGCCGGTTGATGCTAAATGACAGAATAAACACATGTGAGTTGCTTACCAAGAAATCATTTCATTTGGATTCCACTTCTTGTGTTTTATGTAATGATGAAGACATGGAGGACAGAACCCACGTACTATTCTCATGCACATTCAGTCAAAACTTCTGGTGGAATATTAGCATTGAATGGAACACTGATCTGTACATTCATGATTTGATTTCTGATGGCAAGCTGAGATATAACATACCATTCTTCATGGAGATTGTGACTATAGGATGCTGGAGTTTATGGAATCAGAGAAATGGACTGATATTTGAAAATATACCATGCTCCATCGCATCATGCAAGTTTGATTTCATCAACACTTTCAAGCTCACCATGTTGAGAGCCAAACCTAGCCTTAAGGATGGCATGTCATCCTGGATATACAACATTTGAATACTTCTGTATTTTATCTTTTCTTTTATTTTCTGTAAACTCTTTCACTCTGGTTGCTCTCCCAACAACCATTCTACTATGCACTTTTATTCCTTATAATGAAAATGACACACAGTAGGGTTTTACCCTACTGTTTTGTGGTCAAAAATATATATAAGATAATCCAAAGTGGATAACATGAAAAAATGCAAGTTGGCCCATGATTTTCATTATATTTGTGAAATACATATATATTTGTACGTAAAATAGAGCATACTTAAAATACAATGCATACTACCTAAAAAATACTATATATACTACCTAAACATTCTTATATACTACATACTACGCGTACGTACTCTTTGATTGATAGATACTACATACAACATACAAATCCGAAGTGGTGGTAACTACCACTGGTGGTATATGTATTTATATATAGACACACACACACACACACACACACACACACACACACACACACACACACACAAACAGTATTCTGATCACGGGATCAGAATATTATTCTGATCACAACATGAACTTCCTGAGTTACACACCTGAACTTCCTTGTGTAGGAACCCGACCTTCGGGCTATCTTCGCAACCGTGTCTCCCCGCGCGAATTATTCTGGTTAGTCATGTTCTATATGATGTAAGTGTAATCTACAAATGGTTTTTAGCAACTAAATGCCCGTTTTATATAGGAATCTCGCTCGTTGGCGGATTTGGCTCTCGGGTCGTGATGAACTTGCGTTTTTTGCAATTTTACTGCCTGAGTTGTTCGACGTGAACTTCCCCATGTGCTAGGTCGAACTTCCGCCAACATTACCCAAATGAGGCTTGCGATATACCGTTGGAAAGCTATGGACACGAGTATCATGACCCAAGTTAAATTTTTGGTAAAATGTAAGCGGTTTAAGAGCAGTTTTAAAAACCATTTTTTCTTCATACAAAAAATGTGAATTGTATTTTCGATCGCATTTCTAAACGGTTTATCGGAATGATGCAAATAATATGGCGTTGGAAAGCTGCTGCAAAAGCGCTCATTCCACATGTTGAAAGTTTTCTCTAATTCCCTATGGTTAAAGAGTAATTTGGAAAATCATAAAATTTCGCAAACCGAACAACCGAGTTCGTATTTTTGATGCCATTTCTAAACGGCTAATCCAATTGAAGCAAACGATATGGCGTTGGTAAGCTTATGAAAATGCGCTACTTTTTCATGTTGAAAGTTTTTTCTATCTTTCAACGGTTTAAGAGCAATTTAGAAAAAAGTACAAGTTCCATCGAGTTTGTATTTTCGAGATAAATTTTTAACCGTACATCCGAATGTAGCAAATGATATGGCGTTGGAAAGATTCAGGAAATGCAAACCTTTATGGTATATATTGTTTCTCTAAATCCCTTAGGGTTTTAATTAAATTTTGAAAATGGCTAAAAATGTATTTTCGCCGTAATTTCCGCAAACTTTGTCGGAAGGGGGCGAACAATATACCGTTTAAAAGCTAAGGAAAATGCAAAAACTTTTTCATGTTGATGGTTTTCTCTGATCCTAGCTGTTTGCAAGTAATTTCGAAAATGGCGAGATCATTCGTTCTACCTTTATCACGAACAGATTGTTCACAAATTTACCGCGTGAAGAACTTGAACTTCTCGGCATGTCTACTTGAACTTCACTATGTTTTTCACATCCTTTTTTTTATCGTAGCTCTCCATCCACTCACCGGAATTGAGCAAGTGATATACCTATGGAAAGCTACTGTAATACCGCAACTTTCCTGTGTTGATCAATTTTCCATACTCGCGACGATTTTAAATGTTTTTCATCCAAAATTCATTCAGTGTAGTAGTTGAACTTCTGCTATTTTCACGTTGAACTTCTGTGACGTATTTTTGTTTGTAATTTTCTCATCCATTCGTAAGTGTTACACAAATGATATTCGTTTTGTACAAACCTCTCTTAGAATATTTTTTTAAGTTTCCCTGACTGAGGACTTGAACTTATAACAACAACAAAATTGGACCTTGCCTTTTCATTCATTTTTCTCATATTAAACACACACCATGTAGTACATGAACTTTTTCCGTTTATATAATTGGAATTTTTTATTTTCTTTTTGAAATCAAATTTCTCCCAAGTAATAACTGGACTTCTTTGTGGACTGAGAGAATTTTTTAAAACACAAAAACAATTTCTTTTTTGTGTTTTTGAACATGGAAATACAAGGTGAACCTCTCTCACAAGAATTTTTTAACTTCCCCTAACAGAGCACTTGAACTTCTTTCAACAAACCTTTTAAGCTTTTATTTTTCTATACATTTATTCTGACCTAAAATGCATTCCTTGCAATACTTGAACTTCTCGTTGTTTTCACTATGAACTTATGCCACATTTTTGTGTAGACGTTGAATTACACGCAATTGAAGGTCGGGCGTCATTTTTTGCCATTTTCAAACATGTAATTGGAGGTCGGATGTCCCACAATATAAATTCTGAACCGTGCACATAGGAGCACGTGATCTTCTTGCAACAAACATTTTAAGCCTTTTGTTTTCTATTCTTGTATTCTTATCTGAAACGCATTCCGTGTAGTAGTTGAACTCCCCACTGTTTTCACCTTGAACTTTTGTCACGTATTTCTGTTCAACCTCTCTCACAAGAATTTATGAACTTTCTCGGTCCGAGCACTTGAATTTCTAGCAACAAAACTTTCGACCTTTGCTTTTTCATTCCTTTTTTTCATGCAAATGCATATCGCGTAGTACGTGAACTTCTGGCAGTTATCAAACTGAACTTCTCTCGGTTACGTGAAAATATTTAAGTTTTTTATAGACATTGAACCACTATTCCTTCTTTATTTGAACTTCATTTGTGTTTTTTTAGAAATGTGAAAATTGGAGGGTTTTTTAGAAACATCGAACTTCTTCGTTGTTTGAAATTGAACTTACTGGTTTTATTCTTTAGTAACTAGAAAAATCTGATTTTTTTCAAATATATATCAAACTCCTTCGCTTTTTCCAATTGTATTCTTGGTTTTATTCTCTAGCACGTGAAAATCTGAGTTTTTGTATATACATTGAACTCCTCCGTTTTTTAAAATTGAACTTCTTGGTTTTAATCTTTAGTATTGGGGAAATTCTAAATTTTTTCAAACATCAAATTGCTTCACTTTTCTAATTAGGACTTCCTGGTGATATACATTAGTAACGGGAAAAGTCCTAGTTATGTAATAAATATCGAATTGCTCAACCATTTTGTTATTTAAAACATGAACCTCTTGGTTCTTTTAGTTTGAGCTTCTAGTTTTTTTAAAACTGGGAAAATCTATTTAATTTTTTTAGTTGTTCCTTTATTTTAATTTGAACTTCATTTTATTCTTAAATATAAAGAAAAATAATCCGAGTTTTTTTATAAAACTTTGAACTTGTCTATTATTTTAATTTGAACTTCTTATTTATATTCTATGATATTTGAACTATTATATTTTAAAATTTGAACTTCTTGGTTTTTTATTTCTGAACTTCCTGTTTTCATTCTTTAATAATGAGGAAAATCTGTATTTTCTATACACATCGAACTGCTACTTTTTTTAATCTGGACTTCTTGGTTTTATATCTTTTAGTAATGGAAAAATATTTTTTTAATAAACATTAAGCCACACCGTTTTTGATTTTAATTTTTTATTCGGTTTTCAATGTCGAGATAATCTATGGGATTTTTTGTATACCCACTATATTTTCTTCGAATTTCTCAATTTATTAAATTTGACTTCCAGAGTTGAAATTTTCTAGGTGACAATTTTATTATTTTTGGTATCATATCGAACTACCCTGTTATTTTAATTTGAAGTTCCTGGTTTATTCTTTAGTAATTAGAGAAATCCGAGTTTTGTAATCAACATGAAACCTATATGTTTTGTTAATTTCAACTTATAGTTTTTGTAGAGACAGGGAAAATCTGACATTTTCGAAATATCAAGATGTGGTTTACTACATTTTCTAATTCCACTTTTGTTACTATATGTTAACCTGACCTTCTTGTGGGTTTTTTTAGAAACCTGCAAAATATGTTTATATTAGACTATTTTTTTCAACTTTTTGTTAAAGTTTTCAAGAAGGGAAAAACCATGGGATCTTGTTTTCTTCAAACATATGTGTGTATGTATCTTTATTTTTTTTTTCATTTTCTTCAAACTTGCCATTTTATTAAATCTGAACTTCACGTGTTAACATTTTTTCTTGGTGAGGGTTGTTCTATTTCTTTGGTATAAAAATAGCATACATTATTTTAATTTGAACTTCTAGGTTTTCCTCGGCAAAATGGTCGGGGTCACCTTTTTCTTTGATGAAATTCTTTCTTTGTATATACTTCTCTAGATGGTACCTTTGAACTTACAAGCTTCTAAACATGAACGTCAACATGTTTATTTTATCTTATTTTTCACTTTGATTTCTTCTTTTATGAACATCAATAAAGGTCAAGTTCAAAATGATGGAAATCATAGTTTTATAATAACATTGTGCTGCTCTGTTATTTAAATTCGACTCCTAGGGTTTTTTAGAAACGAGGAAATTTCGTTTTCTTATTTAAAAAATTGAACTATTTTGTTATTTCATTTTGGCCTTCTTGGAGGTTTTTAGAATTTGGAAATTATATCTTTGTTACAACATCATACACCTCTGTTATTTTAATTTTAAGTTTTTAAAAAATATTAACAACACATGGCCCACTACAGGTTTTATTTGCATTAGTTTTACTATATTTGAACGTGCCCTTATTTTATATTTGAACTTCTCACATGAAACTAATGTTTTTATTGTACAAAGTATGTGTTGCCAGCTACATTGGTGAGACATAAATGCATAATTTTGTGTAGAAAAACATTGGATCCCAAAGCACTCTATACCTCTCAAAAGAATGTGTCATTAACCTTTTTTCTCACACAAAATGTCTCTGAAGTACATAGACAGAAAGGAAACATGAACGATTTCCACAATTTCTATGTCTCTCTCTCCATGAAACACAAGCCTCAATAGAAGCACACAAGAAGAATTAGCACTACAAAGTGGTGATGGATTTTGGAGAAGAAAAGCTAGAAGTTCTTTAGGCTGGGGGAACTGTCAGCCAAACCAAGAGAACAAAACGCATCATAGTAGCATGATAGAAGAGATTCTAAACTGTTAAGTAAGGCTTTTTTCCTTTTGTTCATGCTCATGGGCAGCGCGCGAGCACTCAAACTACGTGGTGACCTGATGGCAGCAGCAACAACAATGAGTTTCTGGCTGACGAGAGGAGGAAAGATGCCGGCCTCGTCGGAGCATCATGGCAGTGTGATCCGAGTGCTGCAGCGGCGAACGTCCTGGGGCTGCGTCGTTGAACGGCACGAGGTGGTGAGGTTGAACGGCTTTTGTGCTGCCGCAGCCACCGGAAGTAGGTGTGGGAAGGAGCTCCCGAGAGGTAGAGAAGCAGAAGAGGAAGGCAGAGGGCGGGAGGAGGCTCACGGGAGGGGAGGATTGCGGGTTGGCAGGAGGGGAAGGACGTGGGGTTGACCAGATCTGTGTCAGATCAACTGGAGCCCCCTAGGTTGATGGTGCTCGTGGTTCACCATCGGTGGCGGCGCAGAGCGGCGCGTGGAGGTCGAGGAGCAGGGGCGCGGTGCAGAGGAGACCGAAGGTGGCAGCTGCGGTGAAATTTGGGGGAGGGAAACGATGGTGGCGGGGCGATCTTGTGAGGGCGGCGGTGGTGGCAGGGCGATCTGGTGAGGGCGGCGGCGGTGGCGGACCAATCTGGTGAGGGTGGTGGCGGTGGCGGTGTGATCTGGTGAGGGCCGATGGCGGCGCGGGCCAGGGAGGGAGGGAGGCGACGGTGGGATCGGGAGAGGTTAGGGGAGGGGAGGAGGCTGCGATGGGATCGGGGGTGGGGGTCGTGGGCAGCGGGTGTTTTTTTCTAGTACCGATCGGGGTCGGGTGTGTTTGCGATCTCAATAGCATACCGTCGGCCCCTATATAGGCGTGACATGATCCAAATAACTTTTCTGATCTCAGGATCATAATAGCGCGATTCTCTCTTTCTCTCTCTATATACAACCGGTCTATTCTGCTAATATTAGCAGAATAACTATTCTAATAACACTTCCGCACTGCACGCTAAACGCGAGGGCACTGCACTTTCAGTAGCACGGGTACTGCAATACAGAGACTACTGAACTTCGTGTCGAAAAAAACTACACATGGTGTTTTTTCGGTACCTCTTTTGCTCTAGTTTTTTAACCGTTTATCGGAACGAGGTGTGTAATATAACATTGAGAAGTTATGGACTAGACAACTTCGCCATGTTGAACATTTTCCAAGATTCCTCATGGTTTAAGAGAAGTTTTGAAAATGGTGTGGCGCACGACGAGTGGTAGCGAGCGTTTTTTCATGTTTTTTTTTCTAGACCGCTCATCAGAATGAAGCAAATGACACACCGTTGGAAAGATATCATCGAGGTGCATCTTTTTCATATCTAATATTTTCTCTAATGTGTTACGGTTTAAGAGCAGTTTTAAATTTAGTAAATCGCGGAATTTTGTTTTTTCGAATTTTTTGCAATTTTCGTATTGTTTTTGCTCCAGTTTTTGAACCGTTTGTCGAAACAAAGCGTGTGATTCGCTGTTGGAAAGCTACAGACGAGGCACAACTTTCACATGTTGAAATGTTTTTGAGATTCCTTACGGTTTTTAGTTAATTTTGAAAATCATGTGGCTGACGACAAGAGGCAGCGGCCGTTTTTCACGGAATTTTTACAAACCGCTGGTCGAAATGATTCAAATTATATGCCATTGGAAGGATATTTATGAGGCGCAACTTTTTCATGTAGAACACCCTCTTCGATCCCTTACGGTTTAAGAGCATTTTTTTATTTTACCGAAATGCGGACACTCTGTTTTTTTGCGACACCAAAATCGTCGTATGTACTGCATCAAATAGAAAACCACACTGCTTTAGACTGAAAACCACACTGCATCATATGGTCAAGTGAACTTCGTGATTTATTTTGTCAAACGTAAATTTTTCTCAGACGAGTTTTTGTTGTCTTTATTTAGTGAACCGCAACACTACCGAAAGTGAGCCGCATGAGTTTTTGTTGTCTTTTTTCTGATCTTTTTTCTATGGACAAGAGTGGACCGTAGACGAGGGCAAGTGAACCATATCAAAGGAAAAGTGAACCACAACACACATCTAGGTGAACCGTATGATCCTTTTTGTTCTTCTCTAACCTTTTTCATAGGCTTATGTGGACTACATATTTAATGGCAGTGTACCGCTTCATTATATTTTTCAAACTATGTCCATATTCAAACTTCCTCAACAAACAAGAATGGAGTGAGCTGCAATGAATGCACTGCGCAATAAGGCAAGTGAAACCAAAGTGACCTGCAAATACCTTTTAAAGTTATTTACAGAAATAGAGTGCACTGCATGAACCTTTTAAACACATTTTTTCTTGCCGCCCTAGGCCGGCCGAGCGCGCCCAGAAGTTGTTGTTTCTTTTTCATTTTTTGAACCGCACATGCCCATCAATCCATACTGCAATTTTGATCGTGGAGGACTGCGCACACTTTTGGTCGACTCCGACACGGCTTGCAAAACCTCAAAACTCTGAAAAAACGTGCGGACTGCATAGCAAAAATCTATTTTTGTGTCTGTGTTTATGTCTGTGTTTTCTCGAACAATAAAACGAACTTCAGAAAAAATGACGATATTCTTTTTTCTCCTTCGTACATGTGCTGCACTGCACCTCGATACAATTTGCACTGCAAAACGAGAAAACAATCAATTTCTGAACTGCATCCGTGCGAGGCCATGGCGCACGCAGGCATTGAAACGGCCATGTCATCGGACCATGTGTGAGGCCATGGCGAACTACATCCGAAGGCAACAAAAAGAAGCAGCAAAACAGCCAATTTCTGAACTGCACAGTGTGTTGTTGCCACCGTTCATCTTCAGCTCCATGATTGAAGGAGGTTGGCATCCTGCCTACCCTTCCGGCGAGATGAAGGTAGGGGATAGAGGAAGGGCTGCGGTGGAGGCCCTGAGAATCGCCCGAGAGCAGCCACTGTTGTGGGATCCTCTAGCACGTCGTGGGAGCGAGGGATCTTCGCTTGGCTCCTCCGGGTCAACGGCGCGATGGTCATGGCTGAAAAGAGTGCCAGGCAGGGAAGACAAAGGCCGAAGAGGGGGGGAGGAGGGGGGTGCCAGACGGTGTCCCGATGTGTGGAGGCCTAGGTGGCCTGAGCCGCGCGCCCATGCGTGGATCTCGCCGTCGCCGCGACAGTGAAGTAGCTAGAGGAGGCAGGGCGGCCTCATGCAGGGGTGGGCGAGGAGGCGGCTCGCGGGAGGCCTTGCCGGCTCTGAACCATCGATGGAGGGCCACGTGGGGCCGCGGGTGTCTGGATCCGGCGTGGGGAGGGAGGAGGCGCACTGCAGCGGAAGAAGGTGGTGGCGGCGGCGAATCGACGTAGAAGGTGTAGGGAGTTGGGGTGTGAGATGGGAGATAGGAGGCCACTGGTGGTGCCCGTGGCTGCCTACGGGGCTGGGACAGCTGGATCCTGCGCGGGCAAGGCCCTGATCTCCAATTGGGTGCCCGCGGTGGACAGATCTAGGACTACTGGTGGCCGGGGCTATGGGGGAGGGGTGCGGCGGTGGTGGCGCTGTAGGTGGCTGGTCATGGCAGCGCGCCGCCGGGGAAGGAAGGTGGTGGTAGGGGAGGTGGGGCGTGGTGGAGATGGTTCTGTGGGGGTGGTTGGGCGTGGAGTGGAGTTAGGGAGAACGTGGAGGAGTTGAGACAAGCGAGTGGTGGTGTTATCAGAATAACACTCTTAAGGGGTGTTATCATAATAGACCCACCCTATATATATAACACTAATTCTTATTCTGCTAACACCCAGGCAAACACGCAACGAACCGCACTAAATAAACCAACAGATGTGCCCACTTCTGCTTGATCCCAATCCCCACTCCCTCCCACCCCACCACGACCGCACGAACCTCCCGATCCACTCCCCCTTCTTCAACCTCCTCACCGCGATGTCACCACCAACCCACTCCCCTGCTCCCCCCACGCCGCCGCTGCACCACCACCTTCCCCGCTTCCCCACCACACCTTCTGTTGGGCGCCACCCCACCCCCGATCCACCTTCTTCCTTCACGGCCGCCAGATCTCTCTCCTTATCCACTGGCTGCCTTACGCCGCCGACCCCTAGTCGGCTGTCGATCCACCACGGTGCCACAGGCTTCTTGCGCCCCTGCTCCTGATCGCCCATGGCTGGATTGCGCCACCCTGCCATGCATCGCGGGCGGCCTGGGCTCACAGCGCCCGTGCCCTTCATCGTCAGCGGCCTTGGATCGCACCAGCAAGCAGCTCCCCACGACCCCCGGAGTCGGACCCTCTCCTCCCCTGTCGCGCGACTCTTCTCTGCTCCTCCGCGCACCTCCTACCATCCTCACGCGATCCCGCCAGCCTGATCCACCCCTCCCCTCTATCTTCCGACGTCCCATTGCTCAACTCCCAATGAGGTCCCAGGTGCCCGCATGATGAAGTACAGACAACGACACCGTGTAGTTCTTTACATATCCCCTTGTAATTTTGTGAGTTGCAGTAAGGAACCGATGTTCGATTCGATCCCCTGGTGCCGCTTGATTTTTTTGAGTTGCAGACTTTGCTGTGTAGTGCTCGTGGAATTGCAGCTCACAAAAATTCTTCTTTGTATTTTTTCAGATTTTGGATATGTGTGGATTCATTCTTTGTCAGCAAAGATAGTTCCCGGTGTCAGACTTGTTCTCGCCAAGGTCGAGGATCATCGGGCGAGAAGGAAAAGCGGGAGGAGTCCTGGCCACCCCTCACCAGCTTCTACTCGCCACCCAAAGTGCTACCTCAAGAATCAAGCAGTCACACAAAGAACCCCCGCAGCTCTCCTCCCCGATATGCAGATCGCCAGTAGGGCGCCACTTCCATGCCACAGTTCATTTGGGCCGTCAAATGTCATCCACACCATAGATCCTAGAGCCATGGTCTAGCAGTCGAGTCTGCCTATTGTTGCAGCCCGTCCCACAGGCACCTGCAATATGCATCGCACCCACCTTTGTCAAGCTCCGGCTCCCCTTGGATCGAGCTGCCACCGGCGAGGTTTCTTCCAGATGTAGTGCGGCAGTTCCATGGCAATCTTTATGCAGTTCGATTCAATCTCCCCTACCGTTCCACACCCTCACGTCCGTCCCTGGAGCAACACGGGTTGGGTGGTGCAGTGCACTGAGACTCCGCGTGCAGTGCATATTGGGCATGATGAAGGGTGTGTAGTTCGGTGTTCACTTTGTTCTTGATAGCTTTTGTGCAGCTCATGGCCGACAGCAATATGCAGGTTTGATTCGAGGAGCATGCAGTTTGGTTCTGCATCAGGGACCAACGCTCCCGCGCCTCCAAACGTGCTCCTCGCTGGGATTTTTTTGCCTGAGAGGACAAACACAACATACGGTTTTTGATGATTTTATGTATAAAAGTTATGTGGACTCGTTTGAAAATTGTTTACAAAAGAAGTTTATTTCGAATTGTGTTGTGACTCATTTCCCACGACCATGTGGTTCGCTTCTTCGCAAGTGTATAGCTTGCCAATGTGGAAACCCAAAACTCCAAACAGAAAAAAGAAAGAAGGAAATGCAGTGCAAAGATGTGTTAAATGAAAAAATGGTAGAGAAACGACAACAATAGTAATGTCGTTCACTTGACCATTTGATGTTGTGCGGTTTTCCAACTGAAGCAGTGCGGTCGGTTCTTTAATGATGTTCATCTTGTAAGTGCAAAAGAAAATTGGTACGGAAACGACAAAAAAAGTAACGCGGTTCACTTCTCCGTACTTTCGCGATTTACTTATGCCCGATGTGAAGCAGACTTCACTTCTTCGTCTGAGAAAAATTTACGTCCGACAAAAGAAAAATGAAGTTCACTTGACTCCCTGATGCAGTGCGGTTTCCAATCTGAAGCAGTGCGTTTTGTTGTGTGATGTAGAACACATGTCAATTGGGGTGTCGCGAAAAACAGAGTTTCCGCATTTCGATAAAAATAAAATTGCTCTTAAATCGTAAGGAATTAGAGAGTGTGTTATACATGAAAAGGTTGCGTCTCGTCGTTATCTTTCCAAAGGTATATAGTTTGACTCATGTCGACCATCGGTTTGTAAAACATTCGCGAAAAACGGCCGCTGCCACTCGTCGTCTGCCGCACGATTTTCAAAATTAACTAAAAACCATAAGGAACCTAAAAAACATCCCAACATATGAAAGTTGCACCTTCTCCGTAGCTTTCTAACGACGTGTCAAACGCATCATTTCGACAAATGGTTAAAAAATTGGAGCTAAAATAGTACCGTAAATTGCGAAAAATTAAAAAAAACACAATTCTGCGATTTAATAAATTAAAACTACTCTTAAACTATAGCGAATTAGAAAAATAATAAATATGAAAAAGAAGCGCTTCGACGATATCTTTCCAACGGTGTATCATTTGCTTCATTCCGACGAGCGATTTATACAAAAACATGAAAAAACGCTCGCTGCCGCTCGTCGTGCGCCGCACCGTTTTCAAAACTGCTCTTAAACCGCGTGGAATCTCAAAAAGTGTTCAACATGGTGAAGTTGCGCCTAATCCATAGATTCTGAACACTATATTACACGCCTTGTTCCGATAAACGGTTAAAAAACTAGAGCAAAAAGGTAATCAAAAAAACACAACAGTGCTTTTTCACACGGTTCACTCGCCAAGTAATCTTTAAGACACTTGGTTCAGACAATGACGTGCACTTCGTTGAGCATCCAGTGCAGAAGTGTTTTCAGAATAGTTTTTCTGCTAATATTAACAGAATAGACCGGCTGTATATATATACATACATACATATATATATATATATATATGATAGCACTATTCTAATCCCAGGATTAGAATAGTTATTTGGATCACGTCAGGCCCTATATAGAGCGATCTGGTTGTTCCCGAACTTCCCAACCCGCTACAGAAAAAAAAATCCCGGCCCACCATCCCACGACCGCTCGTCCCTGACCTCCCCTGATCCCCTACGATCCACCGCGACGGCGCCTCCCTCCCCTGGATCCGGCGCCTCTCGCCGCCGTTTCCTCGACCCCGGCGCGCCTCTCCTCTTGCCGCCTCCTCCATCTCGCCGCCCCCGTTCGTTCACCCTACAATGCGCCGCCAACATGCATCTCGCCGCCACCGCCACCCTACCTGGATCTCGCCGCCGCGTGCCTCCTCCACCACGGGCGCGGGCTTCCTCCCCCACGGCCGATGTTCCTCCTCCCCAACAGCCGCCGCCTACCGTCGCCCCCTCGGCACCTGCTCTCCGTCACGACTCTCGTCGCCACCCTCCAGCCCCGGCACCTCCTCTGCTGCCCTTTCTCTCAGATCCGCCACCATCCCCGCCAACACACACCGCCTCCCAAACTCTTGACGGCCAACCACCCGCCAGCAACCACCTCTGCCGATGCCTCGGATCCCCACCGCGGAGCAGTTCCCATGCAGGTCTCCCCCGTGCTACTGCAGTTTGACTATGCTGTCGCGCGAAGTTCATCGATCAGAGCTCCGGTCGGATCCGTCGCCGGTGCATTGCCTTGGTCAGTCTGCAGCGCTGCCCTGCATCTCCTCCTGTTCCGGCTGTCCATGACCACCTCTCGTGTGCCTCCTACTCCCAGGTCACTGCCGTTGGGTCAGGATAGGATCCTCGTGTGTACTGCGCCCAGCCGTCACCGTGCACTGCTCCACATCGTCACCGTGAAGAGCTTCCAAAGCTTTCCTACATGTTGATGTATCCCGCATGCACATCTTCAACCTCCTTCATGTATCTTCTGTGTTTAGGAAAAGTGCTCAATGAAATTTATATTCCGAGAACTTCATATATTATTGTGTGGAAAGGTCATGTGTTAGAATTACCTAGTAAGTGAAAAAATGGCAGTGTGTTCATCTTCTTTCAGTCAGTGTTCATATGTGTTCAGTACATGTTCAGACATGTTCTATTTGTTTCCGCAACTCTTATGTGAAATGTCTCTACGCTAAGCACATCCGCAGGGTTGTGGCCTGCTGCCGAGTTCGTGTCCTAGTGATGTGTGCATGTGGTGATGGTGTGAGTGCGTCTTTGTATGTCTCATGCACACGAATCTGAAAAGTTTCAGATCTTGTAGCCTACTCGTGTGCACTACAAGTGTTTGTGTTTATGCCCCAAGGAAGAAAACATGTTATTTTTAACAGAGAACATAATTTAAAACACACACTTGGGCAACCAAGCTATCTATGTTTTTCTATCACAAAATAAATTATGCTAAGGCAGATTCGAAACTTCATATATCGATTACAAAAATATTTGCATGGGGTTCCAGTTTGTTTGTTTGTCGATTTAAAACTTCATGAAGTTCGATGTATGCAAAAAAGAATTTTGAGCAAAGAATGATTTGCCCATTAAAAAAATATAGAAGTTTAAATTAAAGTAACAGTGTAGTTCAAAATTTTAAAAACTAAAATTTCGCTTTAAAAAAAATAAAATCCTAGAAGTTCAATTTAGAAAAAACAATCATTTGATTATCATCATCTCAAAAAAAAACTCGAGAAGTTCAGTTTAAGGACCCCTAAGAAGTGTTAATTTAAAAACTCAAATTTTCCTCGTTGCTAAACAAATAAAAATTGAGAAGTTCAAAATAAAAAAATAGAGAAGTTCGACGTATATAAAAAGCTCAGATTTTTTCTCTTTACTAAAGAATAAAATGAAGAACTTCAAATTAAAATAAAAGGAACAACTAAAAAAAGTTTACAAAGTGTTGATCTTTATTAAAAAATCTAGGATTTTCACAGATATCCGTATTTGTTAAATTATCAATGATGAAGTTCATATTGAGAAGGTAGTCAAATTTGGTATTTATTTGAAAATCGAAAACAATTCTTTACTCAAAAAATATAAAAAGCTGAAGTTCAAATTGAAATAACACAGAAGTTCAGAGTTTATTAAAAATTTACCTGTTCAAAAAATAAAAAAACACAACGCCATTTTTTGCACTTTTAAAATCAACTCATAAATGGAAAAAATTGTTGCTAGAAGTTCAGGTGCTCTGATCGGGGAAGTTCAAAAATTCTTGTGAGAGAGGTTGAACAAAAATACATGACATAGGTTCAAGATGAAAACAGTGGGAAGTTAAACTACCACACGAAATGCGTTTCAGATAGGAATATAAGAATAGAAAACAAAAAGCTTAAGAAGGTTTTGTTGCAAGAAGTTCATGTGCTACTCATGGTAAAGTTCGAGATCTCTAATGTGAGTCGTCCGACCTTCAGTTACATGTAAAAAACAGGCAAAAAATACGTTGTTTTACGCATTCAAAAATATATTTTGAACCGTTGCGAGTATGAAAAACTCATCAACACAAAAAGTTGCGTGTTTTTAATAGCTTTCCATCGGTATATCATTTGCTCAATTACGGTAAGTGGTTTGAGAATTACGGGCGAAAAACATCACGTCAAAAAACAGAGTGAAGTTCAAACAGACATGCTCCAGAAGTTCAACTACTTCACGCAGTGCATTTCCGTTCACGATGAACGCAGAAATCATGATCTCACCATTTTCTAATTTACCTCGAAACGACGGTAATATCATTTGTGTAAGTTCAAGTCCTTGGTCGGAGAAAGTTAAAAAAATTATTGTGAGAGACGTTTGTACAAAAGGAATATTATTTGTGTAACACTTATGAATGGATGAGAAAATTACAAACAAAAATACGTCCCAGAAGTTCAACGTGAAAACAGCAGGAAGTTCAACTACTACGCTAAATGAATTTCAGATGAAAAACTTTCAAAATCATCGCGAGTATGAAAAAATGATCAACACGAGAAAGTTGCGTGTTTACAGCAGCTTTCCATCGGTATATCACCCGCTCAATTCCCGTGAGTGGGATGGAGAGCTATGAGCAGTGAATGAAGAGCTACGAGCAAAAAAATCACGTGAAAAACAGAGTGAAGTTCAGGTACACGCACCGAGAAGTTCAGATTCTTCAAGCGGTGCATTTTCGAAGAATCTGTTTCGCGGTAGAAGCAGAACGAATGACCCCGCCATTTTCTGAATTACTTGAAAACGACTAGGAATTAGAGAAAATCATCAACATGAAAAAGTTTTGCATTTTCTGTAGCTTTTCAACGGTATATTATTTGCCCAATTCCAATAAAGTTTGTAGAAATTACGGCGAAAATACATTTTTCGCCATTTTCGAAACTGACTTAAAACCGTAAAGAATTGGGAGAAACAATACATACCAAAAAGTTCTGCATTTGTTCAAGCTTTCCAACACCATATCATTTGCTGCATTCCGGCGCACGGTCAAAAAATTAGCTCGAAAATACGAACTCGGTAGGACTTGGACCATTTCTGAATTACTCTTAAACCATTCAAAATTAGAAAAAAACTTTTAAAATAAAAAAGTAGCACATTTTTATAAGCTTTCCAACGCCATATCATATGCCTCCATTAGATTAGACGTTTAGAAATGACGTCGAAAAAACGAACTCAGCTGTTCGGTATACGAAATTTTATGTTTTTTGAAATTACTCTTTAACCATAGGGAACTAGAAAAAACTTTCAACATGTGGAAGGAGCGGTTTTGCAGCAGCTTTCCAACGCCATATTATATGCCTCATTCTGATAAACGGTTTAGAAATGCGATCGAAATTACGATTCACGTTTTTTGTGTGAAGAAAAAACGGTTTTCAAAACTGCTCTTAAACCGCTTACATTTTGCAAAATTTTTAACTTGGGTCATGATACTCATGTCCATAGCGTTCCAACGTTATATAAAAAGCCTTATTTGGGCAATGTTGCGGGAAGTTCAACCTAGCACAGGGGGAAGTTCAGGTCGAACAACTCAGGCAGTAAAATCGCAAAAAACGCAAGTTCTTCAAGACCCGAGTGCAAAATCCGCCTATGAGCGAGATTCCTATCTAAAATGAGTATTTAGTTGCTAAAAATCTTTTGAAGATTACACTTACATCACATGGAACACGATTAACCGTAAAACTCATCAGAGAAGGCACGGTTGCCATAAGATAGCCCAAGGTCGTTCGTATGCAGAGAAGTTCGTGTAGCGTTATTCAAAGTGTGTCGTTGTGATCAGAATATTATTCTGATCCCGTTATCAGAATAGTGTTTATATATATATATATAGGGTAACGCTATTCTAAGCGTGAGTGTAGAATAGCTTATTCTACACCCCCTAGTAACGCTATGTACAAAATCTAGTAAAATGGTGTACAAAATGTGGTAATTCGGAAAATATTTTTTTTTATCATCGAAGTTTGTAATTTACTATATCTTTACGAAAATTACTATATTTTATATAGTGTGTTACTGTATTTTGTATGTACCATTACTGGGGTGTAGAATAAGCTATTCTACACTCACGCTTAGTTTAGCGTTACTATATATATATATATGTATGTATATATATATATGTATATATATATATATATATATATATATATAGAGAGAGAGAGAGAGAGAGAGAGAGAGAGATAGAGATAGATAGGCAACAAGGTCCAAATCAAACATTGCGAAGATAACTCATGAAGATAAACCAATGTTGAAGACAAATCAATTTTGAAGATAATGCAATATGACGCCAAACAAAAATCTTCAAGAAGGATTGGTGGTGGCGTTACCCGCCGTATAGGAAGTATTAGACCAGACATGGCGCAGAATTATCATGGCGCTCCAAAGTCAAATTCCGCATTAATGTATTCACACTTAGAGTGTATTTCTTCATGAATTGAAGACATACATTACTTTGTGTGTTGCGCACCTAAGTCATCAACATGAGTAAGCGTTAGGATGTGTGCCCATTCACAGGATATTCGAGGATTCTAAGATATTTAGCTCACACTGCAGCTTGCAAAACCTTTTCTCATCCAAGGGCTTTGTGAAGATATCTGCTAATTGCTCTTTAGTGTTGACGTGAATGATATTAACGTCTTCCTTCAACACATGGTCTCTGAGAAAGTGATGACGTATCTGAATGTGCTTTGTCTTCGAGTGCTGAACTGAACTGTGAACAATCTTGATGGCGCTTTCATTGTCGCAGTAGAGGGGCACCTTTTTCATGTTGATGCCATTCATCTTGATGCCATAGTCCTTGAGAGTTTGCTTCATCCAGAGAAGTTGAGCGCAACAAGATCCAGCAGCAATATATTCAGCTTCAGCAGTAGAGAGTGATACACAGTTCTGCTCCTTTGAAGACCAACAGACAAGAGACCGTCTAAGAAAGTGACATGTGCCTGATATAGCTTGAGATCAACCTTGTCACCAGCATAATCAGCATCTGAGAATCCAACTAGATCAAACTCTGAGCCCTTTGGATACCATAATCCTAGCGTTGGGGTGTGAGCCAAATATCAAAGTATTCGCTTCAACGCGAGGTGATGCGATTTGATGTAGGGTAGAACCCTAGATGCATGATCTTTCACAATTGGAGCGGATCCTATGAAGAACATGAGGGTAAAGACGAGGGGAAAATGAAAGAAATCACTCAAAACCAACGAGATTCGATTACACATGTGCTAGATCCTCGAAACACAAAGAGATACACGATCCACGATAAACAAAGGACGATACAAGTAGCAAGTTCTTCTCCGTGCAGAGGTCTTGAGGGTCTTCCCGTTAGGGGTCTTGATTCAAATATGGATCTTCTCCGTAGAGGCCGTGGTCTCTCTCGGTGGAGTAGATCCGGATGGATGAGCAAAGCTCTACCTCTCAATTGAGCTATCACTATGCTGACCCTAGAAAGATGGAGGAGGAAAATATATAGTCTAAGTGGACGAAGGGGTACATGGGCCTCGGCCCAACACGCTGTCAACACACAGGCGTCGGACGTCCGACAGTTACCGGTCATCCGGTGGCTCGTGAGGGTCCGGACGTCCGGTACTTGTCGGAAGTCCGACGTTTTGGCTCGGGATGGCCGGTCTCGGATTTTCGGCCGGCGTCGGTCCTCCGGTGGTCTCCATACTTCCGATGTTTTGGCTCTGTGATGGTGGCTATGGTCATCCAGAGGGGCTCGATCGTTCGGGGGTTGGAACTTGTCGGACATCCGGTCGACGTTGGTCGTCCGGCCACTAGAGGGCCCTTTGGCTGGGACTTGTTTGCTGGTTCATGCTCCAGGAGTCGAACGTCCGACAAGTCTCGGTCATCCGGTGCCTGGAGATTTCCTGGCAGTTCCTTCTCTTAGCCATTGTACTTGGTGTCCTCGCCGGCTTGTCCATTGGGTGTAGCTGTTCCGTGGCTTCCCTCCAAACACCTGATCACACATAGGGTCTCCGCTTGAGGTAGTAGCCATGTCTCATGTGTAGAAAGTGGTAGTTTGGAGAGGAGCGAGTTCACCTTATCCTCAATGGCCTTTGCTCGAGCTCTTGTCATTGGTCCAAGTGGTGTCGTGGGAGGTGTAGGTAGTAGGTCCACTTGGATGAGCTTGGGATGCTCTGCATCATCCCCCCCCCCCTTGGGAAAGAACCGTTCTCAGATTGAAAGCTTCATCACCATGGTAGGGAGAGAGATCTTTGACACTGAAGACGTCGCTCACGTTGTACTTGCCACGCGGGAGGTCGATCTTGTAAGCGTTGTTCTTGTAGCGTGCTAGCACCTTAAAGGGTCCGTCGGCTTGGGGTAGAAGATTGGATTTGCGTCCGGTGGGGAAGCGGTCCTTGCGAAGGTGTGGCCACACGAGATCTCCAATGTTGAATATCATGGGTTTCTTGTTGATGTTGAGCTTGGTCGCGAGTCGTTGTACTTGGCGCTTGATGGTGCTCCTTGTATCTTCATGCATCTTCTTGAGCTAGCTCACTCGTGCACTCGCGTCCATGTTGATGCGCTCTTGTAGAAGTAGGGGAAGAATGTCCAATGGGGACAACGGGTTGAAACCATAGACGACCTTGAAGGGGGACTTGCCGGTCGTCTTATGCCTTGCACGGTTGTAGGTGTACTCGGCGATGGGTAGACACTCCTCCCACTCCTTGATGTTCTTCTTGATCAACACGTGTAGTATAATGGAGAGCGTTCGGTTCGTCACCTCCGTTTGGCCGTCGATTTGGGGATGGTATGCCGAAGAGAACAAGAGCTTGAGTCTGAGCTTGGCGCATAAGGTCTTCCAAAAGTAGCTCAAGAACTTGACATCGTGGTTCAAAACAATAGTCTTTGGCACTCCATGTAGGCGCTAGATTTCCCTACAAAGATATTTGCAACATGTGAAGCATCGTCTATCTTGTTGCATGGGATGAAACGAGCCATCTTAGAGAATCGGTCCACAACAACAAACACAAAATCTTTGCCATTTCTAGTTCTAGGAAAACCGAGCACAAAGTCCATACTAATATCTTCCCATGGGTGATATGGAATAAGAAGTGGCATATAAAGACCACAGGATTGAGCTTTAGACTTAGCTTTGCGACATATTGAGCATCGGTTGGTGAAGCGTGAGACGTCACGGAACATCTTGGGCCAATAGTAGTTCTTTGAGAGCATGGCGAATGTCTTGTCGCGTCCGAAGTGTCCGATAGTCCTCCTCCATGAGATTCTTGCAAAAGTAACAAACGAAAAGAAGACTCAGGGATACAAATTTTGTTAGCTGTCATAAGATAATCATCTTTGATGTAATAGCGTTCCCAAGACGTATGCGTCAAACATTTGGCATCAGGAATAGCAAAAGTAGGATCATGCGCATATAAGTCTTTGATGTGCTCAAAACCAATGACATTCAATTCAAGTTTAGTAACAAGCATGCATTTGTAGGAAAGCGCGCCCGCCACAACATTTTCTTTGACTTTGATGTACTTGATGACATAGGGAAAAGACTCAATGAATTCACTCCACTTAGCATGACGCTTGTTCAACTTAGTTTGACCCTTAAGGTACCTGAGCATTTTATGGTCCGTATGAGTGAAAAATTCATGGGGGCGAAGGTAATGTTACCACTCACGCAAAACTCATACTAAAGTATATACTCTTTATCATAGATGGGATAATTGAGTTGTGCTCCAGAAAGTTTCTCACTAAAGTAAGCAATTGGCGCTTCTCTTGCATTAACACACCTCCTATGCCATTACTGCAAGCATCGCAATGAACTTCAAAAGTTTTGTCAAAATTGGGTAATGCAAGCACGGGAGCATGAGTAAGCAAATTCTTAAGTTCATTAAATGCGGTATCTTGAGATGGTCCCTAAACAAAAGGTGCATTCTTCTTACTGCAAAGGGGATGCAATGGTGCTAAAATACTTAACAAATCAACGATAGAAACTGGCTAGACCAAGGAAACTTCGCACTTGTTGCAAGTTGGTTGGTTGTGGCCAGGTTTTAGTAGCATTGATCTTAGATTCATCTATATGAACACCCTTAGAAGACATAACGAAACCCAAGAAAACAAGCTTAGCAACACCAAAAAGGCATTTATCCATATTAGCATAAACGCGCTCTTTTCTAAGAGTTTGCAACACAGTTCTAAGATGGGTGACATGATCTTTGAGAGATTTGCTAAACACAAGAATATCATCGAAATAGACCACAACAAATACACCAATGTAGAGCCTAATAACAAAAATGTATGACTCTCATGAATATACCGGGTGCTTCGGATAAGCCCATTGGCATAACAAGCCATTCATATAAGCCAAACTTGGTTTTAAAAGCGATTTTCCATTCATCACCTTCTTGGATGCCTATTTGATAGTAGCCACTTTTAAGATCAATTTTAGAGAAAATTGTGGCTCCGCTAAGCTCATCTAGCATGTCGTCTAAGCGTGGGATAGGATAGCGATACCTAACCGTGACAGCATTGATAGGACGACAATCGGAACACATGCGAATGTACCCTCTTTCTTGGGGACAAGGATTACCGGGACGCCACATGGGCTCAGCTTTCTCGTACATGGCCGTTGTCGATGAGTCGTTGTACTTGCCGTTGGATCTCCTTGGTATCCTCGGGGTTGACGCGGTAGGGAGCCTTGTTAGGAAGAGGTGCTCCGGGGATGAGGTCGATGTGGTGTTCGATGCCTCGTAGTGGAGGTAGACCCAGAGGTAGCTCGTCGGGGAATACATCTTGGAATTCCTGCTATAAAGAAGATAACACTAAAGGTAGATTGCGAGAGGCGTTATTTTTGGGTGCTTCGTCCTTGCACAAAAGGACATAGTGCATAACACTTGATGGGTTCTCACACAGTTCTCTCATCTCACTTTTGGTGGCAAATAACACTAAATTCTTCTTGTCGCTCATCGTGGAGGCACTCGATTTGGGCTTGTGGTGCTCCCTTTCTTCGTGGTGGTTCGCTCTCCCACTATTTTCTATATGATGGTTGGTAGCTTGCTTGTCGGCGATCACTTGGCTTGGAGACATAGGTCGTAGCATGTACTCTTTCCCTTTCATCTTGAAGCTATAGCGATTGGTACACCCGTTGCGGATGACACCTCGGTCAAATTGCCATGGTCGTCCAAGTAGGAGGTGACAAACGGACATAGGAACAACTTCACACTCCAAAGTGTCCTCGCGTGCTCCGATTTTGAAGGAGACTTGCACCATGTGCTCCACTTGAATCGTGACAGAGTCGCTTAACCATTGGACCTTGTAGGGATGAGGGTGCTTCATCTTGACCAATTGGAGCTTCGAGCATAGTTCTTCACTTGCCAAGTTATGGCAACTTCCTCCGTCGATGATGACCTTCACGGACCTTCCATTGATGTCGGCCTTAGTGTGGAAGATATGACATCTTTGGTCTTCGTCTTGTTGATGTTGAAGTGTCAAGACCTTGGAGACAACGAGAGCGGGGCTCGAATCTTCGTCACAAAAGACTTGATCATCTTCATCCTCATTCACTTGTCGGTGCATAGCCACATTCTCAAGGGCTTTCGTTTCTCCTTCACTCATGGAGTCGTATGTACCATCGCCGTTGAGAATCATGGTGGCGCTTGATGGTACATTCGAAGGACTTGTGGCCTCGGCCGCCACATGTGAAGCATTTGATGGAACTTGTCTTGATGGTCTCATCTGGTGGAGTTGTAGATGATGAAGCTCTCGGCTTGAAGTTGCTTGAAGTAGTAGGACGACTTGAGGTTGTCGGAGTTTTCTTGTAACTTGACTTGTCGCCATTGCTTGTAGAAGGCTTGGTTGAGGTTGACGGTGTTGGAGTCGTTGAAGCTTGGGTGTTGGAGAAGCCATAGGACTTGGAAGAGAACTTGGCATACTTGAAGGCATCTTGCACTTGTCGCTCCACTTTGGTAGCTTGATGCACTAGCTCGATGAGGTTTGAGTACGGTTGGAAGTCGGCGATCTTCTTGATAGGATGATTGAGTCCATTTAAGAAACGTGCCTTAGTTTGCTCATCATCTTCCGTGACATTAGCTCGTATCATGGCAATATCCATTTATTTGTATTACTCTTCGACGCTCTTTGGTCCTTGCTTGAGGAGTTGTAACTTATCGAAGAGGTCGCGGTTGTAGTAGGTTGGCACAAAACGTGCTCTCATGACATCCTTCATTTGCGCTCAAGTTGTGATGGGTGGTTCACCTCTTGCCTCACGGTGCTAAAGGAATTGCTCCCACCAAATGAGGATGTAGTCTTGAAACTCAAGGGATGCCATGGCGATCTTCTTCTCTTCCTCATAGTTGTGCAAATGGAAGATCTTATCAACCTTCAATGCCCATGAAAGGTACTCTTCGGGGTCATTGCTTCCAGAAAACTTGGGCATGGTGAACTTGAGTTTGCTGTAGCGTTTCTCTTCATTGTGTTGGGGTCGAGGGTGATGATGTCCTTGATGAGGAGGATTGTCTCCCTCAACTTGCTCTTAGCGTGGAGGATTTCCATTGTCTTCTTGCTCTTGGCGAACTTGTGCTTCTTGTCGAGCTTGTTGTTCTTGTCTAGCTTGTGGAGGAGCTTGAGGAACTTGACGATGCACTCGTGCTTGATAAATCCTCTCTTGAACTTCATCACGAAGTGCTTCTTCTTACTCGCGCCTATGGCGGTTGCGTGCGGCAACAACGCGACTTGTGTCATGGAGGCACGTTGCGCCTCAAGTACTTGAGCTTCTCGCCGTTGTTGTTCTTGACATTGTGCCTCGGCATCTTGTTCGTCTTGGTGTAGGCACACTCTCTCGTCCTCTTGTTGGTGTAGACGTTGTCGTTCTTGTGCTTGCGCAAAGGTAGCTTGATTTTGGCGACACTGATGTGCTTGCTTGTCAAGTTGTTCTTGTGTACGATCGCCGTTTAGAGGATTACAATTTGCTTGACGGTTTTGGCGCGCGGCTTGGCGAAGAGTGTTTGACGTCGGTGTACTGGAGTTATTGGAGGAGTGTCGACTTGAGTGGCTCCGTCTTGAATATGATGACGAGGTAGAAGAGCAGTTGACCAACAGGGCACGAATCTCGTCCATTCTCTTGCATTGTTCTCTTGTTTTTGTTTGTCGAGCTTGTTGTCAGAGTAGTCTCTTGTACGTTGCTCAGAGAGACGCAAGTCAGTGGCGAGGTTGTCGATGCGGTCGCTCAATGCTTGTTGTTCTTGATGCAAAGCTCGTTGTGCACCGGAAAGGTGGCTCTTGTTGACGTAGGAGGTCCAGTCGTTGTCTTGCTCGATGAAGAGTGGGTTGGTAGAAGAACTTGGCCTATCCATCATTCCAAGCAAATATGTGATTTGGAGAAAGAGAAGAACTTATACCAAATGTACCTTGACCGATGTTGAAGATGGTTCAATGATCACTCAAATGTGTAACAAGGGAATAACACAACTGGTACCAATTCTCGTCGGTTCTCACACCTACACAAGTAGAAGCCTTTGGTGGAGCTCGGTTAGGATGGTGGCACAAAATTTATGCAATTGTTAATGAGACTCAATAATGTTGGAAAAGATTCACAAATTTGCAAATGCAACAAGTAGACCAATAGCAAGATATGGTACACGGAAACACACACACGAATAGATATAGGGGTCGTGCAACCAAGGAATGAGCCAAAATGTGGAATCCACGAAAATGCTCTTGTTGCACAATGCTAGAGAGATGCTAGCTCGATTGCACAATAGGCGGATACGAGACTTGTGCACAACCTACTAAGGAAAAGCAACGACTTCTATCCCAAGTATGCTATATGTATGTTGTTCCTATGATACGATCCAAGATGATCGAGTATGACAATCTTAATGTAGTATGATGCCATGGTTCTTGCTTAAAAGCTCGTTTCTTATCTTTTCCTTTTGCTTAAAAGCTTGTTTGGTTCTTTCTCTTTTGAGCTCTTTCTTTGGCCACTTACGCAAAACTTTGCGAACCGAGATAGCAATTGTGTATATGCTATGAAAACCTTGTGACACAAGAGATGATATCAAGATACTTGTACCAAGATGATATGGTATGTATGCAATGGGAACTATGATCACTAATGTGCACAAGTGACGTTGCAGGCAATACTCAAAGGCTAGTCTCGATAGGAAAGGTACGCAAAATGGGCTATGGGGTTATCAATGTAATGGCAAGGAGTAGACAAAGATGTCGTCGAAGTTACCATCAAGGGTTACTCGTTTCTAAACAAGGACAGATGACGGTGAAGTGTTCGTAGTCGATGACGAGTCCGTGGCGAAGATGAGCGGCGGTGATGTTGATGTCAACCCGTCCCTAAGTTGCCGAAATGCAAATGGAAACCGCAACTCAAATTCTCAAAGAACAAAGTGTGTCAAAATTGTCGGTGTGCAATGGTGGTTGCGGGAAGAGGTGGTGGTTTCAGGAGTGTAGTTATTGGAGTGTTGGTGCGAAATGTGGAAATGGAAATGGAGTGGTAATGTGGAAGTATAGCGGTGGCTAAAAAAATTCGGGCAAAAAATTTCAGTTTCGTCAAGAAACGTCAGACGTGAGGTGGTGGTCGCACGATTAGATCGTCGGACGTTCGGAGACTATCGGGCGTTCGGTGCCCGGGCGATTTCGGGCACAGGATGAACTTCTAGGGTTCGTGGTGGAGGAGCAAAATTGGACGAATTTGTGGATGGAAACGGGGAAAAAGATGGTGGAAAGCTAGATCTACCTGCTACACACGAAATCCACGGATCAAATCCAACAAAACTTCGTCACACCAACAAATCACAAAAAAATTGGGGGGCTATTTTTGGTGGGGAAATTTCGAATTTGGGGGAAGAACACAACCAAACAAGGCTAGAAAACAAGGGTAGGGGCTCCAAATTTGTGATCAACCAAGGCTCATGATACCAAGATTATGTAGGGTAGAACCCTAGATGCCCGATCTTTCACGACTGGAGCACATCCTATGAAGAACACGAGGGGAAAGACAAGGGGAAAATGAGAGAAATCACTCAAACCAACGAGATTCGATTACACATGTGCTAGATCCTCGAAACACAAAGAGATACACGATCCACGATCAAGAAAGGATGATACAAGTAGCAAGTTCTTCTCCGTGAGGAGGTCCCGAGGGTCTTCCCATTAGGGGTCTTCAATCCAAGATGGATCTTCTCCGTAGAGGCCGCGGTCTCTCTCGGTGGAGCAGATCCGGATGGATGAGCAAAGCTCTATCTCTCAAATGAGCTATCACTATGCTGACCCTAGAAAGATGGAGGAGGAGGAGGAGTATATATAGTCTAAGTGGATGAAGGGGTACATGGGCCTCGGCCCAACACGCTGTCAACACACACGTGTCAGACGTCCGACAGTTACCGGCCGTCCGGTGGCTCGCGAGGGTCCGGACATCCGGTACATGTCGGAAGTTTGACGTTTTGGCTCGAGATGGTCAGTCTAGAATTTTCGGCCGACGTCGAACGTCCGGGGTGCTGATCGTCCGATGGTCTCCATACTTCTGATGTTTTGGCTCTGTGATGGTGGTACCGCTTGTCCGGAGGGGCTCGGTCGTCCTGGGGCTAGAACATGTCAGACGTCTGGTCAGCATCGGTCATTCGGCCACTGGAGCGCCCTCTGGCTGGGACTTGTTTGGCTAGTTGATGCTCCAGGCATCGGACGCCCGACAAGTCTCAGTCGCTCGGTGGCTAGAGATTTCCTGGCACCTCCTTCTCTTGGTCCTTGTACTTGGTGTCCTCGCCGTCTTGTTCGTTGGGTGTAGCTGTTCCATGGCTTCTCTCCAGACACCAGATCACACATAGGGTCTTCGCTTGAGGTAGTAGCCATGTCTTATGTGTAGAAAGTGGTAGTTCGGAGAGGAGCGAGTTCACCTTATCCTCGATAGCCTTTGCTTGAGCTCTTGTCATTGGTCCAAGTGGTGTCGTCGGAGGTGCAGGTAGGTCCATGGGGATGACCTTGGGATGCTCCGCATCACGATTCCTTTGGTGCCGCTTGGAATCGGGCACACAGGCAAACACTAAGCATTATATCTGGCCTAGATGCACAAAGTACAATAAAGAACCAATCATGGAGCGGTATACCTTTTGATCGAACTCTTTACCATTGTCGTCGGAGCCCAGTTTATCTTTGGTTGGCATTGCCGTCGTGCATCCTTTGCAGTCTTGCATTCCAAACTTCTTCAGGCAATCTCTGAGTTATTTTTCTTGTGATATAAACATGTCATTTCTCTGTTGACGGATTTGAAGACCAAGGAAGAATTTCATCTCTCCCATCATAGACATCTGATATTCCTCTCACATCATATGCCCGAGCTCATCACTATATCTTTTGTCAATGCAACCGAAGATAATGTCATCCACATAGATTTGCCATACAAACAGTTCTCCATCATATGTCTTCGTGAAGAGAGTGGGATCCAGAGAACCAGGTTTGAAGCCTTTGCTCTTCAGGAAGTCTTTGAGTGTGTCATACCAAGCTCGAGGTGCTTGTTTGAGGCCGTATAGTGCCTTGTTGAGCTTGTAGACCATATCAGGATGCTTTGGATCTTCAAAACCAGGTGGTTGAGCTACATATACTTCTTCTTCGATTTTGCCGTTGAGGAAAGCGCTCTTCTCGTCCATTTTGATACAGGAGGATGTTGTTGTGGTTAGCATAGGCTAGCAGTATGCGAATGGCTTCAAGCCTAGCCACAAGAGCAAGGGTTTCATCGAAGTGAATTGCCTCAACTTGTGTGTAACCTTGAGCAACAAGACGAGCTTCATTTCTAACAACTTTACCATGTTCATCTTGTTTGTTGTGATAGATCCTTTTTGTGCCAATAATATTGTGCTTGCGAGGATCAGGACATTTGACAAGCTCGCAGACATTGTTGAGCTCAAATTGTTGAAGCTCTTCATGCATAGCTTGAATCCACTATGGTTCCATAAAGGCTTCATCGACTTTCTTCGGTTTGGATATGGAGACGAATGCAAAGTGCCTATAGAAGTTTGCTAGTAGCGTAGCTCTTGATCGAGTAAGCGGACCAAAAGCGTTGATGCTATCAATTATCTTCTCAATCTGAACTTCATTGGCCACACGAGGATGAACATGGCGAAGATTTTGCTGTTGCTGATCATTTTCTTCATCTTCATCATTGTCTTCAGGCTCATCATGGTCTTCACGTTGAGTAGGAGCTGGAATGACAATTCCCTCTTCAGCCTATTCCTCGGTGGGTATGATTTCTCCAGTTCCCATTAGCTTGATAGATTCACTAGGAGAAGCTTCATCTAGCACATTTGGCAGGTGCTCTCTTTGCGAGGCATTAGTCTCCTCTAATCGCACATCCACAGTTTCGACCACTTTATAGTGAAAGAGGTTGAAGACTCTGTATGTGTGCGAATACTTTCCAGAACCGAGCATAAAACCTTCATGTGCTTTTGGTGCAAATTTGGAAGTGTGATGTGGATCCTTGATCCAGCACCTAGCACCGAAGACAGTGAAATAACTTACGTTTGGCTTCTTATCAGTGAGTACTTCATAAGATGTCTTCTTGAAGAATTTATGAAGATGAACTCTATTGATGATATGGCATGCGGTATCAATGGCTTCAGGCCAGAACTTTCTTGGAGTCTTGTACTCATCAAGCATCATACAAGCCATCTCAATAAGGATCCTGTTCTTGCACTCCACGATGCCATTCTGCTGATGTGTGTATGGAGCAGAGAGCTCATGAGTGATGCCTAGTGTATCTAGATAAGTGTCGAGGCATGTGTTCTTGAATTCCATGCCATTGTGACTCCTGATGTGCTTGATCTTGATGCCATTGTCAGTCATGGTGCGATTGGCAAATCGTCTGAAGACATCCTGCACTTCAGTCTTGTAGAGAATTATGTGCACCAAAGTATATCTAGAATAATCATCAACAATCATGAAGCCATAAAGATGTGAAGTGGTAGTAAGGGTAGAGTAGTGAGTAGGGCCAAATAAGGCCATGTGTAATAGTCCAAAGGGACGTGAAGTCGTCATGATTGTCTTCGAGGGATGTTTTGCCCTAGTCATCTTCCCGGCTTCGCAAGCACCACATAGATGATCCTTCTTGAACTTGATGGCCTCGATGCCAATGATAACATGATATGCTTCTTCTTTACGAGAGTGTGCAAGTTCCTCATGCTCGCATGTCCTAGCCTTCGATGCCAAAGCCAACACTCTGAGGTTTTAGGTAGAAGACACACGACAAGCTATGGTCTTGCATAGAAATCTACCATATACAGATCACCTCTTCAATAACCTTCTAAGACTAGAGATTTGTCAAAAGCCATAAGCACAAGGCATCGATATTTTCCAAATATCACAATCATGTCAAGATCACAAAGCATTAAGACAGACATTAAGTTGTATCCTAGGGATTCAACAAGCATCACTTTGTCCATGTGTTGGTCCTTTGAGATAGAAACTCTACCAAGACCCAATACCTTGCTAAAAGTGCTAGTTATCGACTAGAAGGGTGGGGGTGAATAGGCGATTTTTATGAAAGCCTTCGAAAGATGCAAGATCTTCAAAGACAGACAACCAAACAACACCTATACGATATGCAACGAAAGATAAGCTACGCTAGGCAGACCATAGTCAAGTAAAAAGTACAATGAAAGCACGAAGACTAGTGGCAACTTGGTAGAGCAGATCAGAATGGAAGACAGTATGAAGCCAAACATGTGAAAGTCTTCACATAGTGAAGTCAAACAGATCAGGCAAGCAAGCAATGACTTCACGAAGACAAATTGAAATGTAAAGGAGTTAGGGGATACAACCAGTTGTTTGATGAAGACATTGATTTGGTACACCAGTTCCAGTTGTTGTGACAACTGGACGTGATGTAGGGTGGAACCCTAGATGGCCGATCTTACATGAAAGGAGCGGATCCCTACGTAGAATGCGATGAACACGAGGGGAAACATGAGAGAAACACGAGGGAAACACGAGAGAAATCACTCAACCAACAAAGAATAGATCACACATGCACTAGATCGATGAACACAAAGGTGAGATACAAGATCCAAAGTCAACAACGGACGATACAAACGGTAACCGGTTCTTCTCCGTGAGGAGGTCTTGATGGGGGTCTTCTCCATGAGGAGGTCTTGAATCCAAGGTGATCTTCTCCGAAGAGGGGCCGCAGTCTCTCTCGAGGAGGAGATCCGTAATGGATGAGCAAAGCTCTATCTCAACTATGAGCTAAACAATGGAAACCCTAGAAAGAGGAAGGGGATGGAGTATATATAGTCTAGGGGGCGAAGAGGTACATGGCCTTCGGCCCTTTACTGCCGCAGACAGGCGGAGCCGGATGTCCGGGCGTCGGGCCGGATGTCCGGAGCTTCAGGAGGCGCCGGATGTCCGGGCTGGTGGCCGGATGTCCGGGTTGTTGGCGGCAGATCCTGTCGATTCTGTTGCGTGGTGCCGGATTTCCGGGCTTCCGGCCGGATGTTCGGGCTGGGGCCGGATGTCCGGGCTGGACGCCGAATGTCCGGACCCTGTAGACATGGGCGGCAAGGCTCCTGCTGGTGTGGTCGCTTCAGGGGCCGGATGTCCGGGGCCTGGAAGGTGAACTTGCCTTCTTTTGTTGGTTCTCTTCATCCATGGACTTGGCGGATTGTTCGTCTTCACGTGCATCTTCGTGAGGGTCCTCTTGACACCTGATCATGCATAGCATATCGGACTTAGGTAGTAGCCATGTCTCGAGTGGATCATATGTGATATCACTAAGGAAGTCACCTCGTTCTCGAGAGCTCTAGTTCGTGCTCGTGTCATGGGTCCTCTTGGCTCTTGATGAGACGATGGGGATGATCATGGGATGCTCCGCATCATCTCCCCTCCCTTGGGAAAGATCCGACCTCGGATCGAAATCCTCATCACCATGGTACGAGGAGAGATCTTTGATGTTGAAGATGTCGCTCACGGAGTACTTGTCGTGTGGGATGTCGATCTTGTATGCGTTGTTGTTGTAGCGTGCAAGCACCTGGAAGGGTCCATCCGCTCGGGGTAGTAGCTTGGACTTGCGTTCATTGGGAAAGCGATCCTTGCGAAGGTGTAGCCACACAAGATCTCCAACATTGAACATCATGGATTGCTTGTTGATGTTGAGCTTGGTCGCAAGTCGTTGTACTTGGCGCTCGATGGTGATCCTTGTATCTTCATGCATCTTCTTGAGGAAGTTGACTCGGGCACTCGCGTCCATGTTTGTGCGCTATTGTAGCGGTAGAGGTAGAATGTCCAATGGGGACAATGGCTTGAAGCCATAGACGACCTCGAAGGGGGACTTGCCGGTAGTCGAATGTCTTGCTCGGTTGTAGGCGTACTCGGTGATGGGTAGGCACTCCTCCACCTCCTTGATGTTCTTCTTTATCAACACACGTAGTAGAGTGGAGAGTGTACGGTTGGTCACCTCCGTTTGGCCGTCGGTTTGTGGATGGTATCTCGAAGAGAACAAGAGCTTGATTCCGAGCTTGGCGCACTAGGTCTTCCAAAGGTAACTCAAGAACTTGACGTCGCGGTCCGAGATAATCGGCTTTGGCACTCCATGAAGGCGCAAGATTTCCCTACAAAACAAATTTGCAACATGTGAAGCATCGTCTATCTTGTTGCAAGGAATGAAATGAGCCATTTTGGAGAAACGGTCCACAACAACAAAAACGGAATCCTTGCCATTTCGAGTTGTAGGAAAACCAAGCACAAAGTCCATGCTAATATCTTCCCATGGTTGATATGTAATTGGAAGTGGCATACACAGGCCATGGATTGGGCTTTAGACTTAGCTTTGCGACATGTAGAGCATCGGTTGGTGAAGCGATTGACATCGCGAAACATCTTGGGCCAAAAGTAGTTCTTGGAGAACGTAGCAAATGTCTTGTCGCGTCCAAAGTGTCCCATGAGTCCGCCACTATCAGATTCCTGCAAAAGCAACAAGCGAAGAGAGGACTCGAGGATGCAAAGTTTGTTAGCTCTCATAAGATATCCATCTTTGATGTAGTAGCTTCCCCAAGATGTGTGCGTCAAAAACTTAGCATAAGGAATAGCAAATGTAGGATCATGCTCATACAAGTCTTTTATGTGCTCAAAACCAATGACATTCAATTCAAGTTCAGTAACAAGCATGTATATACGGGAAAGTGCATCCGCCACAACATTTTCCTTACCTTTAATGTAGATGACATAAAGAAAAGACTCAATAAATTCACTCCACTTAGCATGACACTTGTTCAACTTAGTTTGACCCTTAAGGTATTTAAGTGTTTCGTGGTTGGTATGGATGATGAACTCATGAGGGCGAAGGTAATGTTCCCATTCACGCAAAACTCGCACTAAAGCATATAACTCTTTGTCATAGATGGGGTAATTGAGTTGCGCACCGGAGAGTTTCTCACTAAAGTATGCAATGGGGCGCTTCTCTTGCGTTAACACGCCTCCTATGCCATTACCACTAGCGTCGCAATGAATTTCGAAAGGTTTGTCAAAGTTGGGTAATGCAAGCACGGGAGCATGAGTAAGCAAATTCTTAAGCTCATTGAAAGCAATATCTTGGGATGTTCCCCAAACTAACGGTGCATTTTTCTTACTCAAAGCATGCAAAGATGAAGCAATGGTGCTAAAATCCTTCACAAATCGACGGTAGAAACTGGCTAAACCAAGAAAACTACGCGCTTGTTGCAAATTGGTTGGTTGGAGCCAAGTTTTAATAGCGTTGATCTTAGATTCATCAACATGAACACCCTTAGAAGATACTACGAAACCCAAGAAAACAAGCTTGTCAACACCAAATAGGCATTTTTCCATATTAGCATAATGTTGCTCTTTTCGAAGAGTTTGTAGCACGGTGCGAAGGTGGGTGACATGTTCTTTGAGAGATGTGCTAAACACAAGGATATCATCAAAGTAGACAACAACAAATTCACCAATGTAAGGGCGAAACACATAATGCATAAGACGCATGAAAGTACCGGGTGCTTCCAATAAACCCACAGGCATGACTAACCACTCATATAGACCAAACTTGGTTTTGAAAGATGTTTTCCATTCATCACCCTCTTGTATGCGGATTTGATAGTAACCACTTTTAAGATCAATTTTGGAAAAGATAGTGGCACCGCTAAGTTCATCAAGCACATCATCAGGGCGTGGAATGGGGTACCTATAATGAACGATGATAGCATTGATAGGTCTACAATCGGAGCACATGTGAAAGCTACCGTCTCGTTTTGGCAGAAGAATGACTGGTACGGCACAAGGACTCAAACCTTCACGCACATGTCCATGGTCTATGAGATGCTTTACTTGCCTTTGTATTTCTATGGTTTCTTCGGGATTGACACTGTAGGGAGCTTTGTTTGGAAGCGGCGCTCCGGGGATGAGATCGATTCGGTGCTCAATGCCTCGTAGTGGAGGTAGACCCGGAGGTAGCTCATCGGGGAAAACATCTTGAAATTCCTGCAATAGAGAAGATAACACCAAAGGTAGATCATGAGAGTTGTTAGTTTTTGGTGCCTCGTCTTTGCACAATAGGACATAGTGTAGGACACTTGATGGGTTCTCACACACTTCTCTCATCTCACGTTTGGTGGCAAATAGGACTAGGTTTTTCTCTCTTGGCGAAGAGTCGCTCAATTTGGGCTTGTGGCGCTCACTTTATTTATGGTGGTGCACTCTCTCACTAGGCTCTCCATGATGGGTGGCTTGCTTGTCGGCGAGTACTTGGCTTGGAGACATAGGTCGTAGCACAAACTCTTTCCCTTTCATCTTGAAGCTATAGTTATTTGTACGCCCATTGTGAATGACACCTCGGTCAAATTGCCATCGCCGTCCAAGAAGAAGGTGGCACACGGTCATCGGAAGGACATCACACTCTAAAGTGTCTTCATAGGCGCCGATCTTGAAAGAGACCTGTACCCTATGCTCGACTTGAATGGTACCGGTGTCGCTTAGCCATTGGACCTTGTAGGGATGCGGGTGCTTCATCTTGACCAATTGGAGTTTGGAGCGTAGTTCTTCACTTGCTAAGTTATGGCAACTACCTCCATCGATGATGACCTTGACGGACCGTCCATTGATGCCGGCCTTTGTGTGGAAGATATGGCATCTTTGATCTTCGTCTTGTTGATGTTGAAGAGTCAAGACCTTGGAGAAAACAAGAGCGGGACTTGAATCTTCTTCGCAAAAGACTTGATCATCTTCGTCTTCGTTGTTCACTTGTCGGTGCATGGCCACTTGCTCAAGGGCTTCCATTTCTCCTTCACTCATTGAGTCATAGGTTCCGTCATCATTGAAGATCATGGTGCGCTTGTTTGTGCATTTGAAGGACTAGTGGCCTCAGCCTCCGCATGTGAAGCATTTGATGGAACTTGTCTTGATGGTCTCATTGGTTGGAGTAGATGATGATGAAGCATTATTGAAGTTGCTTGTAGTAGGAGGACGACTTGAGCTTGTGGAAGCTTTCTTGTAACTTGACTTGTCGCCGTTTCTTGTAGATGGCTTGGTTGAGGTAGAAGGTGGTGGAGTCGTCGAAGCTTGATTGTTGGAGAAGTCGTAGGACTTGGATGAGAACTTGGCATACTTTAAGTCGTCTTGTACTTGCCGTTCCGCTTTGGTAGCTTGATGCACTAGCTCGATGAGGTTCGAGTATGGTTGGAAGTCGGCAATCTTCTTGATAGGGTGATTGAGTCCATTCAAGAAACGTGCCATAGATTGCTCATCATCTTCTTTGACATTGGCTCGTATCATGGCAATCTCCATTTCCTTGTAGTACTCTTCAATGCTCTTGGTTCCTTGCTTGAGTTGTTGAAGTTTCTTGAAGAGGTCGCGGTTGTAGTAGTTTGGCACGAATCATGCTCTCATGACATCCTTCATTTGTGTCCAAGTTGTGATTGGTGGTTCACTTCTTGCCGCTCGGCGCTCAATGACTTGTTCCCACCAAATGAGGAGGTAGTCTTGGAATTCAAGGGATGCCATTGCGATCTTCTTCTCTTCTTCGTAGTTGTGCAAGCGGAAGATTTTGTCAACCTTCAATGCCCATGATATGTACTCTTCAGGGTCATTGCTTCCGGTAAACTTGGGCATGGTGAACTTTAGCTTGCCATATCGTTGCTCTTCATTGTGTTGGGGTCGGGGATGATGATGCGCATGTCGGTGAGGATTGGCAATCTCATGTTGCTCTTGGGGAGGAGGGTTGTCTTCCTCATGTTGCTCTTGGCGAGGAGGGTTGTCGACCTCATGTTTCTCTTGGCGAGGACAGGGTCCATTGTCTTCTTGCTCTCGATGGGCTTGATGTTCTTGTCTCGCTTGAGGAGGAGCTTGTCTATCTTGACGAGGAGCTTGTCGATCTTCACGAGGAGCTTGTCGATGCACACGTGCTTGGTAAATTCTTTCTTGCGCTTCGTCGCGAAGTGCTTCTTGATGTAGTCGAGCTTTTCGGCGTCGGTTGGCTACGGCACGACTTGAGTCATGAAGGGCACGTTGCGCTTTCAAGTGCTTGAGCTTCACGTAGTTGTTGTTCTTGACATTGTGCCTCGGCGTCTTGTGCATCTTGATGTTGTCGCGCTCGCTCCTCTTGTTCTTGTTGTCGTTGACGTTGCCGTTCTTGTGCTTGTGCGAATGCAGCTTGGTTTTGACGATGTCGATGCTATTGAGAGTCGGTGTCGTGTAGAGGATTGCGATTAGCCTGACGGTCTTGACGCGCGGCACGACGAAGAGTGTTTGATGTCGGTGTACTTGAACCGGAGATAGTGTCGTCGGAGTGTCGACTTGAGCGGCTCCGTCTTGAAGATGACGAAGTTGTAGAAGAGCGGACCATCATGGTTCGGATATCTTCTTTGAGTGAACTCATGGATGTGTCGAAATAGTCCCTTGTACGTTGCTCGGATTGTCGTAGATCGGTGGCGAGGTTGTCGATGCGGTCGTCCAAAGCAAGTTGTTCTTGATGCAAAGCTCGGTGTGCACCAAATAGTTGAGTCTTGGTGATATAGGATGACATGTTGTCGTCTTGATCCAAGAAGAGTGGGTTGGTAGAAGTACTTGGCCTATCCATCATTCCAAACAAATATATGTGAGTGGGAGACAAATAAGAACCAATACCAAATGTACCTTGACCGATGTTGAAAATGGATCAAAGATCACTCCAATGTGTAGCAAGGAAATAACACAATTGGTACCAATTCTTGTCGGTTCTCACACCTACACAAGTAAAAGCTTATGGTGGAGCTCGGTTAGGATGGTGGCACAAAATTTGATGCAATTATAAGTGAGACTCAATAATGTTGGAAAAGATTCACAAATTTGCAAATGCAACAAGTAGACCGATAGCAAGATATGGTACACGTAAACACACACACAAATAGATAATGTGGGGTTATGCAACCAAGGGTGAGCCAAAATGTGGAATCCACCAAGATGCTCTTGTTGCACAACACTAGAGAGACGCTAGCACGATTGCACAAAAGGCGGATACGAACTTGTGCACAACCTACTAAGCAAAAATGCAACGACTTCTATCCCAAGTATGCTATATGTATGATGTTCCTATGCTTTGATCCAAGATGATCGAGTATGACAATCTTAATGTTGTATGATGCTATGGTTCTTGCTTATAAGCTTTTTGCTTATCTTTCCCTTTTTTTTGCTTAAAAGCTTGTTTGGATCTTTGTTGTTTGAGCTCTTTTCTCATGCAATGCTTCACGAACCAAGATAGCAATTGTGTATGCGAAGACAACTTTGTGACACAAGAGATGATACCAAGATATGCAACACGATGATGATATGTATGATATGGGAAATATGATCACTAATGTGCACAAGTCACGTTGCCGGCAATACTCAAAGGCTAGTCTTGATGGGTAAGCTACGCAAAAGTAAGGCTATGGGGTTATCAATGCAAATGCAAGAGAGTATGACGATATAACAATACCAAGATGATATCAAGGTGAGGTTGATACCACAATTGTGATGTAGCCGTTCGTAGTAGTCCTTGGCGAAGATGAGCGGTGGTGATGTTGATGCCGAACCGTACCTAGATAGCCGAAACATAATAGGACACGGAAACCACAACTCAAATTCTCAAAGAAAAATGGGTCAAAATTGTCAGAGTTGGTAGAGGGAAAGGCTATGGTGGTGCTATGCGGAAGTGGTGGTGATATGCGGAAGTGTATGTGGGCACCGGGACAAAATTTGGCGAGGGTTAGGCGGTAAACGGAGTGGAGGATGGAAGTGATGCTGTCAGGGGCCGGATGTCCGGGCTGATGGCCGGATGTCCGGGCCGGGCCGGATGTCCGGGCTGTCGGGCCGGATGTCCGGGCTCGGGATCCATGGACGAACTCGAAGAACACCGCGTGGAGAGGTCAAATCAGGGGCAAAATTCGGAAGATTTTGTGGATGGAAATTGGGGAAAAGATGGGGGAATGCTAGATCTACCTGCAACACACGAAATCCGCGGATCAAATCCAACAAAACTTCATCACACCAACAAATCACAAAAAAATTGGGGGGGGGGGCTATTTTTGTGGGGAAATTTTCGGATTAGGACGAAAAACAACAAAATCAAGCTAGAAAACAAAGAGACGGGGCTCCGAAATCGTGATCAACGTGGCTCTGATACCAAGATGATGTAGGGTGGAACCCTATATGGCCGATCTTTCACGAAAGGAGCGGATCCCTATGAAGAACGCGGTGAACATGAGGGGAAACACGAGGGAAACATGGGAGAAATCACTCAACCAACAAGAATAGATCACACATGCGCTAGATCGATGAACACAAAGGTGAGATACAAGATCCAAAGTCAACAACGGACGATACAAACGGTAACCAGTTCTTCTCCGTGAGGAGGTCTTGATGGGGATCTTCTCCGTGAGGTGGTCCTGAATCCAAGGTGATCTTCTTCGAAGAGGGGCCGCAGTCTCTCTCTCGAGGAGGAGATCCGTAATGGATGAGAAAAGCTCTATCTCAACTATGAGCTAAAGCAATGCTAACCCTAGAAAGAGGAAGGGGATGGAGTATATATAGTCTAGGGGGGCGAATAGGTACATGGGCTTCGGCCCTTTACTGTGCGCAGACAGGCGGAGCCGAATGTCCGGGGGTTCAGGAGGCGCCGGATGTCCGGGCTGTTGGCGGCAGATCCTGTCGATTCTGTTGTGTGGCGCCGAATTTTCGGGCTTCTGGTCGGATGTCCGGGCTGAACGCCGGATGTCCGGGCCCTGTAGACATGGGCGGCCGGGCTCCTGCTGGTGTGGTCGCTCCAGGGACCGGATGTCCGGGGCCTTGGCCGGATGTCCGGGGCCTGGAAGGTGAACTTGCCTTCTTCCGTTGGTTCTCTTCATCCATGGACTTGGCGGATTGTCCGTCTTCACGTGCATCTTCGTGAGGGTCCTCTTGACAGATGATCATGCATAGAATATCGGACTTTGGTAGTAGCCATGTCTCAAGTGGATCATATGTGATATCACAAAGGAAGGAAGTCACCTCGTTCTCGACAGCTCTAGTTCGTGCTCGTGTCATGGGTCCTCTTGGCTCTTGATGAGACGATGGTAGGTCCAGGGGGATGATCATGGGATGCTCTGCATCAAGACGTCTTGTTAGGGAGGCTGGGATTGAACTCAGAAGACCACGTCTTCACCTTATTCCCCTTGAGATAAGGACACTTAGTCCTCGCCCAATCACTCAGGTAAGTTTTCAAGGTAGACTTCCAAACCTTCACAGACTCTTGGATCCTTAGAACATGATGCCTAACCGGCTGGAGGATACACAATCCTCAAATTTAATAAGTCTTTAGATCACGAGGGCAGAAAGACTTTAGTGATGCCTAACACTGTTTGGCTCTGGGTGTTTTGGGCTTTGTCCTCGCAAGGTTTCTCTCTCAAAGGCTTTGAAGGTGGGTTGCTCTCAGACGACAAAAGCCGTGCACTAACTCTGAGCAGCCACCAATTTATGGTGTAGGGGGTGGGATATTGATAGCCAGGAGGCAGCCCGACATGATATGTCCGAAATGACCCTGGGTCACTAAGGAACCGACACGTGTCCACTGGTCGGATTTCAAACACACGCGACAGCCTAACTTGGGCTACAAGCAAAGCTGACTCATCCAACTCTGGATAAGATTTTCTCTCGTAGTCTTCACTCAAAGACATAGGATTCTGGTTGAGCATCGCGTCAGTCTTCTGACTTTGTTCACATGGACCCCACTTGACAGTTTGGTGGTTCCTATGATGAGAGGTCATCAATACCATTGCTACACCCACAACCCCTACTGCTATACATATTGGACCAATTACTAGAGCTCACGCATGCCAATTGAATTACCAGGTTCTTTTGTTTCTTGGTAAAGATTCTAATGTTCATGAGAATATGATGCTGCCTAAATTGGATACATTTGTTTTGCTTACAAATGAAGGGCCTAGCCTGGACAAGAAAGACGAACGCTGGAGCAAGTTCAAGCATGGAGATGATGGCATGCACAAGGGGAACAAGAATGAAGTTTCAAGTGACGATTTCAGGACTTTGAAGCCACCATAGTGAGTGCATGAAGGCTTGGACGAAATATAAAAGATGTCACTTCCTAAATTTCGTCCAGAGGCTATTATAGGTGATGCGTCGCCTTATTATTGGGCCAGGCCCATGTAATTTCGAAATACTTGAGTATAGGCTATTTTTAGAGTCCGTATGTGTGGAGAAACAAGATATAGGGTTAGTTTCGGACCCCTCCTGCCACGAAATTCCCCCCTCTTCCTCCATATATAAAACCCTTAGGGCACCATCTAGATTTTGGGTTTTGTTTAGATTAAAAGTTCGCCATAGCTGCAACTTTGTGTACTTCATTGGTGTTCAGCGACCAGACCAAGATGTCACAGAACCCCACCTTGATCAATAAAGCTTTCATCTTATATTCGAATATCCAGATTGCAATCTTAGTTTCTTGCTTGTTCTCCGTTTGTTTGCAGGAAATAGACCTTTGTGGTCAGGTTGATTGTGCTCCAGCGTGGTCAATAACCTCTTGGAGTTGTTTTAGCGATTGCTAAGGCGCGATGTCCTCTCACATTCGTAGTTAGGTCGTTAAAGTCTACTCCACCAAAAATTATAGCCACCATCTCATCGAAAGACGGGACACCTTTGCCTCTATCAAGTGGCATCGGATTTCCAGGTTGCTCGATGAGATTTCCAGTTTTTTCGTAGTTTAGATCGAGTCTTTCTTCATACCTATAGTCCACGAAAAAGCCAAAAAAATTAAAAAATTTAGGGTTAGTTCATCATATCCGAACCAATCTGAGCCTTTGCTTTGTTGAATTTGCGGTTGCATCGTCGTGTTGAGTTGCTGTTCTTAGCGTCTAGTCCCTTAGAGTTTCGAGGTCTATTCACAGGTCGTCATCACCGCTGCCATATACCACCATCGTCATCACCGCTGCAAGATACCACAATCGTCATCACCAATAACATATGCCACATATCCACCACCATCACGATAATCCGAGTCCACTTCCATCACAGTTTCACCACCAGTCTATGTTCCACCGCCCTACATATATCCGCCACCAGTCCGAGTTCCACCAGATTCATCTCCGCCACCAGTTCTAGTCCGAGTCCAGTATTTGTTTCTTTGTTTCCGATTTCCAGATCAAGCCATACTCCGAGTCGTGACCAAGTCGGTTTCCGCAACTTTCGTACCACCCTCAGAAGAAAAATAGTTCCTGTTAAAAAAAATTAAGTCTGGAAAATTCTGGCTAGGAAATTTTTAGACCATTTGTAGACTTTTTTGAAAAAAAATGTTGCGGAGGAAAAAAAGTGAAAAAAAGAAAAACAAATTCAAAGTGTGCTCCTCCCTTATTTACATGCAGCGCCATGATTTTGTTAGTGTTCTAGGCTCGCGTCTCTAGTACGGTCTAGCCTAGGACCAGCACAGTACCGTCCTTGAGCATTCATTCAACTTTGCATCTCTGAATTGATTATTGCTGACCCTTTTTGCTACCATATTATAAGCCTTCCTAGCTCCACATACATCTACATTGTGCTTTTGACTCTCCCTGGTTATCGCTCTATCCAAGCTTTGAGAGTTTTGACTATAATGGTTGCCGATCACCACCTGCTGCTAGGTAAGAACTAGTAAGAATTTGAGATTTGCTTGACGGATTAGTGACACACTACCACTTCCTAGTAGTCTGTAGCATCATATTCTTGTGTGTTTCTATTGCTACTAACCATGGCAGGACCACAAGCCGACGATATTGATTGGGAGAACATGACGAAGAAGGAGCTTCATGATAAATTTCAGCAAATGTTGGGTCAAACAGGTGGAAGGCGTCATGGCCAGCTTTGGAAAGGCACCGGAGAGGATTGATGACATTGAGAAGACAATTGACACCAAGTTGGACGCCAAGTTCGATGAAGTACTCGCCGTCTTCCACAACCACCACCTGCATCTGCTACACCATTACAAAAACAACCACCTCCACGTCGCGAAACAGCCCTCCGCCGAGCGGGTCGTGTTCCTCTTAAGCTAGGACAAAATTCCTGTGCTGCTACTACCGCTGTTGATGCTTCTGTAGCTCCTGCTGCTACTTCAGAGGTGGAGGACAATTACGAGGATGAGGTTGATCAAAATCAAAACTACGTGCAACCTCCAGCACCACAACGAGCAGGTCGACCTCAGGCATATAATCGCACGGTAGGGCTGCAGCAGCACCTCCGGTACGACATTATGACCATATTCCTAAACTGAAATTGAATATTCCACCATTTGAGGGTAGATACATTCCTGATGTATATCTTACTTGGGAGTTAGAAACTGAACAACGTTTCACATGCTTACAATATCCCGAGGAGAGATGTGTTGATGCTGCTCTTTGTGAATTCACTAGTTTTGCTTCTGTTTGGTGGTCTGAACATTGTAGATTATATCATGATAATATCCCTACTACTTGGGTTGCTTTGAAAACTGCTATGCGTACTCGTTGGGTTCCACCATATTATCAACGTGAATTACTTCAAAAACTGCAGCGTTTGAGACAAGGAATTTTTTTTCTGTAGAGGAGTATTATAAGGAATTACAAACTGGCATGATTATATGTGGTATTGTTGAGGATAATGAGGCTATGCTTGCACGTTCTATGGGTGGATGAATAAATAGTTCAGACCATTCTAGAGTATAATAATACCACTCGTTTATTCCATTTTGCTTGCAAAGCTGAACGTGAAGTGCGGGATCGACATGCATTGGTGCGAACTAATTTTTCTGCAGGTTGATCTTCATCATGGACAACACGTACATCCTCTACTCCCACACGTCCTACTGCAGCACCGCTGACTTCAGCCGCCAATTCCAATCGAGATACAAGAAAACATGCACCACCTCCACCATCTGCTAGGAGTACACCTTCCGATCCCGCACAGAGTTCTTCTTCATCCATGGCATCAATAGTGCAAACACATGATATTATTTGTCGTCGTTGCAATGCTGGAGGTCATTATGTGAGAGAATGCCCATCTAAGCGTGTGATGATTGCTACTGAGGATGGTGGGTATGAGTCCGCTTGTGAATAGGATGAGGAGACTTTGGCTCTTATTACAAGTGAAGAACACGGTGGAGATGATTCTGATCACGAGACACAATACATGGTTGTTGAAGATGCTGACAGGTATGAAAGTTTAGTTGCTCAACGTGTTTTGAGTGTGCAGGTCACACAAGCTGAGCAAAATCAGAGGCATAATTTGTTCCATACAAAGGGAGTTGTGAAGGAACGTTCTGTCCGCGTCATCGTAGTTGGAGGGAGCTGCAACAACTTGGCTAGCATGGAGATGGTGGAGAAGCTCTCTCTCACCACAAGACCACATTCGCATCCTTACTACATCCAATGGTTCAACAACAGCGGCAAGGTTAAGGTAACACGTACTATTCGTGTGCATTTTAGTATTGCTACATATGCTTATTTTGTTGATTGTGATGTGGTACCCATGCGAGCATGTTCCTTATTACTTGGTAGACCATGGCAATTCGATAAAAATTCTGTACACCATGGTAGAAACAATCACTATACTCTTGTTCCTAAGGATAAACATATTACTTTGCTTCCTATGACTCCTGATTCCATTTTGAAAGATGATATTAATCGAGCTAGTAAAGCAACACAGGAGCAAAATAAGAGTGGAAATCAGCTAGTGGCAAAATAATTTGAGCAACAAATGAAACCTAATAATAAGCCATCTAGTGTTGCTTCTGAAATTAAATTGAAAAGTGGATGTTTACTTGCCACCAAATCTGATATTGATGATCTAGATTCCAGCAAATCTGTTTGCTATGCTTTTGTGTGCAAAGAGGCATTATTTTCATTCGAGGACGTGCCTTCCTCTTTGCCTCCTACTATCACTAACATTTTGCAGGAATTTGCTGACGTCTTTCCACAAGACGTGCCACCGAGATTACCACCTATTCGAGGGATTGAGCATCAGATTGACTTAATTCCCAGGGCATCACTACCCAACTATGCACCATACCGTACCAATCCAGAGGAGACAAAGGCGATTATGCGTCAAGTACAAGAGTTGCTCGACAAAGGTTATATACGCGAATCTCTTAGTCCTTGTGTTGTTCCTATTATACTAGTGCCAAAAAAGGACGGTACGTCGCGTATGTGTGTTGATTGTAGAGGCATTAATAATATTACTATTCATTATCGTCATCCTATTCTTAGGCTAGATGATATGCTTGATGAATTGAGTGGCTCTACAATATTCTCCAAGGTTGATTTGCGTAGTGGATACCATCAAATTCCTATGAAATTGGGAGATGAATGAAAAACAACATTTAAAACTATGTTTGGATTATATGAGTGGTTAGTCATGCCTTTCGGGTTAACTAATGAACCTAGTACTTTCATGAGATTAATGAACGAAGTTTTACATGCTTTCATTGGATGATTTGTGGTAGTCTATTTTCATGATATACTGATTTATAGCAGATCTTTGGAGGAACATTTGGAACATTTACGTGTTGTTTTTATTGCTCTACGTGATGCACGTTTGTTTGGTAACCTTCGGAAGTGCACATTCTGCACCGACCAAGTATCTTTTCTTGGCTATGTTGTTAGTGTACAGGGAATTGAAGTTGATAAAGCTAAGATTGAAGCTATTGAGAGTTGGCCACAGCCCAAAATGGTCACACAAGTGAGGAGTTTTCTTGGCCTCGATGGATTCTATAGGCGTTTTGTGAGAGATTTCAGCACCATTGCTGCACGTCTGAATGAGCTTACAAAGAAGGATGTGCCTTTTGTTTGGGGTAACGCACATGAAGAAGCCTTCACTGTATTGAAAGATAAGTTGACACATGCTCCTTTACTTCCACTTCCCGATTTTAATAAGACTTTTGAGCTTGAATGTGATGCTAGTGGAATTGGATTAGGAGGCAACAGACTAACGAACGAACGTTCGCTGTCTGCGGCTAAACGGCGAAAACCGTTCGTTAAAATGAATGAACAAACGGGCGTTCGCTAAATAACTAAACCCGGGAAAAAAATAAAACCAATCTAAAAAAATAAACCACGGGTTCTAAAAAACCTATGGTTTTCTAACAAAAACCGAAGCGGAAGCGGTTACCTCCGGCGAGGTCCGGCGAAAACGGCGGCGGCGGCGAGCGGCTCACGGGCGGCGGGGTCGGGCGGCGACGGGTGGCGGCGGTGGCGACGCTGGGCGGCGGCGGGTTACGGGCGGCGGCGAAGATGGCGCGGCGGGCGGCTAGGGTTTCAAGGGTGGGCTACGACTTGGGCCTCAAGGCGGCTTATAAAGCCCCCCGAGCGGAGTCAGCTTCTCTTTTTTTTTAAATAATTCCGACATGCAGAAAAAGAAGGAAAAGAAAATACTAAACAGACTCCGAAAATCCCGAAATAAATTTTCCCCGTCCTCTAAAAATAGGTCGGACAAGGTGGACATTTATTTGGGCCTAAAATGCAATTTTGAAAAACGCATATTTTTCCTAATTCAAATAAAATAGTGATAAAACTCCGAATAAAAATCCAATTTGATTTTAATATTAAATCTCCGATATTTCTTTATTTTGAGGAAGTCACTTTATCCTCTCTCTTTTAATTTTATAAAAGAAATATTCAAGAGAAAAATAATTAAAATCAAACGATCCTCTTTTCAAAATTCGAGAAAAACTCGAATATGAAAATAAGGAAATCCCCAACTCTCTCCGCGGGTCCTTGAGTTGCGTAGAATTTCTAGGATCAAACAAAATGCGATAAAATATGATATGCAATGATGATCTAATGTATAACATTCCAAATTGAAAATTTGGGATGTTACACATCTCCTCCTGCTCCATTCGCTTCCTCTTCCTCGTCCATTGCTAGCAGCGACTCCCATGGTGCCCACAAAGAGGTTCTCGGCAGCGGAGAAGGGGAAGGCCCGCCAAGAGGGCCCTGGCTCTCCCCCGCCCAAGCGCCGGCGCGGCCGTCCCCATAAGCACACCGCGACCCCCACCGCGGCCCCCTCGGCCGCGGCGGCGCCTCTTCTCATGGTGGGACTCGCCCATATCATGGCGGCCCCGCTGATGAAGGGAGGCATGCCATGGTTGCACGGCCTCCCCGGCCGTGCTTTCACTTGGCGGAGGTGCTGCCGGAGTTCGTCGTGTGGTCGGAGAACTCGGCCGGCATCTGGCTTCAGCTCCCGCGCTTATTCGCCGGCGAGCTGCCAGCCACAGGTCCAGACGGGCTCTGGCTGCAAGTGGACGGCTGCTGCAGCAAAGCTTCGTGGGTTGCGGTCGAGGTCTCTGTCGCAGGCAACGGAGCCCCGGCCCGCGGCTGGCAGACGTTTGCCCGCGAGCGCGGCTTGGGCAGGCGCTGCACCCTCCATTTCAAATATGACGGCAATGCGACCCTCTATGTGAGGGCGTTCGGAGAAGACGCCGCCGTGTCGGGTGCTGCCCCAAAGACAACGACGTTGATGAGGTGCTTGGCCTTGGCTACGGCCGAGACGAGGGTGAGGATGGCCTTACCTTCGCAGCCACCACCGCCGCCTACTGATGATTCTCCCTCCGGAGATGCCTCCAACAAGTGGCGGCTATGACCAACCGCCACGCCGCCGGGCCCTAGTGAAGCGCGATGAGTGGTCCGGCTGAGCTTAGGGGATCGCCATGGGTCCGTCCTCGCGAGCTGCTGCAGGGGCGCGCGCCTCTTTTGTTTCGTTCTTTCCTTCCTACATTTAGAGAGAGACAAGTATGGGGCCCCGTGGGGGCATGCAACGAACCATGATTTCCAAGCTGCTATGTCATGTTTATTGTTCCTGTGTCGTATTGCAGCGTCAACGTTTTATGTAAGCGCATAGAGATGACTTAGCTTGACTTGCTCCAAGTAGTTTTCGCCTCGTGAGGTGCGCATTTTCTAGTTCCTGACGAGGCCTCCTTGGCCTGGGAGGCGTCCCGTAACTGCAAAATTCATTAGGAAACTCTTAGTCTTCTGGGCCCTGGTCGCAGGCGCCACTGGCCATGATCCAGCACTTCGCATCGCGGTACCCGAGGGGCACGGATTGAGGGAAGTGCACCAGCTTATGAGCTCGAACGAGGGTGCGTCGCAAAAAACAGGAAAAAACCCTGGCGAGTGCACATGTCCAGCCCCCTCGTGAGCCGTGCGAGAGAGAGTACAGGTCAAAACAAGGAACCGAAGGCAGAAACGGAGGCAAAGAGCAATGAAACTAAACCGGCAAGGAACACCAGAAAGCAAATTTCCATTAAAGAGGGGCAAGCCAACCACGGAAAGCAAATGAAAAGCCACGTACAACACCTAGTCTAGTCTTCTTGTCTTCTCACCAGCGCGGAGCTAAGTGCTGCCACTAGGACATGAGAGGGAGCCCCGAGGCCCGAGGGTGGCACTCCTGAGACTCCGGGGCGTGTACAGCCCCACTCATTATTACGTGAGAGTGTCACGAGCGGAGACCTTCACAGGCACTGGGCCTTCTTCACAGGCGTTGGGCCTTTCTTCATGGGTAGAACTTCTGGAGGTGTTGGATGTTCCAGGCGTTCTGGATGGGGACCCGTCTTGCGTCTCCAGGCATGCGGCGCGAGGCCTGGAGATGTGAGCGACCCTAAACGGGCCCTCCCACATGGGCGAGAGCTTATGCAGCCCTTCCCTGGAGAGCACCCGCCTTAGGACGAGGTCACCCACCTCGGCGTCTGGGCGGATCTTTGCGGCAATGTCTTGCCGGCCGCTCTTGTATCTTGCTGCTCAAGCGTGGCTTCACGGGCGGCGTTCCTCCCCAACACAAGGTCCATCCCGCATGGCGCCCTGCTGTGTCTCATCAAACGCCAGACCTCCGCGAGCTATGCTTGACCTCATGAGGGAGAACCGCTTCTGCTCCATACACGAGGAAGAACGGGGTCTCGCCTGTTGGCTTGGTGGCGGTGGTGCGGATGGACCACAGCACAGACTGGAGCTCATCGTGCCAGCCCCTGCCGCAGGTGTCGAGCTTCTTCTTGAAGGTCCTGGTCTTGAGGCCTCTTAGGACCTCCGCGTTGGCGCGCTCGGCCTGACCATTGCTCCTAGGGTGTGCCACCGAAGCGTAGCAGATCTGTGTTCCAAGGTTAGCACAATATGTCTTCAAGAGATTGCTAGTGAACTGCAAGCCGTTGTCGGTGATGATGTGGTTGGGGACCCTGAACCGGCTCACGAGACCCTTGATGAACTTGACCGTAGATCCGGCCGGGATGGTGCGGACGGCTTCTACCTCCGCCCACTTGGTGAACTTGTCGATGGCGACGTAGAGGTAGCGGTAGCCCCTAGGCGCTCGAGGGAACGGGCCCAAGATATCTAGTCCCCAGACCGCGAATGGCCACGAGAGCGGGATGGTCTGGAGGCCCTGAGCCGGCTGATGGATCTGCTTGGCGTGGAATTGACAGGCCTCACAGCACTTCACCAGCTCAGTCGCGTCGTTGAGCGCCGTAGGCCAATAGAACCCACTATGGAACGCCTTTCCGACGATGGTTCGTGATGCCGAGAGGTGCCCGCAGTCTCCGTCGTGTATTTTAGCTAGTAGCTCTTTCCCCTGTTCCCTGGAGATACAACGCAGGGAAACGTCATTCGGCCGCTTCCTGTACAACTCACCTGTCGGCGTTCTGGGAACGGGGGTCCCCAGACTTGCCTGCCTGCGGCCTGCGGCGTGGCTCAAAGGGGGGCCCATCACGGCCCAACTTCATCAACACAAGCTCAAGACCCTCGCGAGGGGCCAAGCCTCGCGGGGCGGACTACAGGGAGCTTCCTCAGGCACGGCCTCGTCAGGCTGGCTCGCGAGGAGGCGGAGAGATCAAGGTGGGGTACCTCACGAGGTGCCCATGACGCAAGCCATGACGACCAAGGGCGCTGGTGGGCGCCAGCCCAAGCAGTGTCCTCCTTTCCTCTTTGGTGCAAAGGGAGCAAGCGCAGCGAGAGCATCAAGCAAAGGCGCCCATTTCGTGCAACAAGACCAAGACCAGTCCAACGGCAGGAAGGAAGTCATTGTGGAGCCCAAGCCGAGCCACCACCAGAGCCTTTGACAAAGCGAGGACCAACTTTAGTCAGATAAGTGTAGCAGATGTTCCCTTCAAAATGGCCAATTGTTCGCGCCTTCCCGCTTAATATTTGGGAAGAGGCCTGTGGCCTTTGCCTATAAATAGGACTAGCCACCCACAGGGTAGAGACATTCAGAAAGGCAGCAACAGAACAAACGAGACAGATAGAGAGAAGCGACTGAACTCCCCCTAGCAGCTCATCGCACCAGCCAAGAACAGACCCTCGCGAGGTTGTTCTTCCTTGTATTGTTCATCACCATCAGCCCAAGAGGCAATCCACCACACCACAAACTAGAGTAGGGTATTACACCACAATGGTGGCCCGAACTAGTATAAACTCTGTGCCTCTTGTGCTATTCCTTTCGTAGTTTAGATCCTAGCGAGGCGGCAGGGTGCAGGTAGGTAGAGGGCGAGATTCCGCGTGCACCCCAGTGTTCGAACCTCAAGGGTCTGCCGGAACCCGAAATCCGACATTTGGCGCGCCAGGTAGTTGTGCGCCAGAACTCGTCTTCCGCCGCCCTGTTCTCCGTCGACCACCGCATCCATGTCTGACGCTCGCCGGGCCCGCGCTGAGCACCGAGCCGCTCTCGCTTCCCGCATCGCCCAGACGGCTCCCGTCGGCGGGCGCCCTCGTTGCTCGTCGCCTGCCGTCAATGCCGCCACCGGCCCGGCGGGGAATGAGCAGCAAGCATCGTCCCAGCATCCCTCCGTGAGGCAAGACGGCCGCACGGCTACCCCCTCACTCGCCCTGGCTGGTTTCTCGTCTCGCGCATTCCGCGCGCCCATGGAGGCTCGAGTTGCGCTCATCGCGGCAAACGAGCTCCTGCGCTACCGTCCCGTCGACGATGTCTAGGAAGAGTGGCTCGACCGCTGCCGCCGAAGCTTCGTCGCCGCAGGGGCTCCCAGCTGCCGTCGTCTCTGGCCGCACCGCACCGCCCCGTCTGCGGGTGGCGAAGCTCCGGGGGTGCCTCGGCCGCCTCCCCCCCAAGAAGGCGCCCTGGCCCCAAGGCGCGTGGTCCCTGGGCGGAACCCGCTCCGTCAGGCGCCAGTGCGGCAAGAGCAGAGCTGTCAGGAGGTCCCTCGCCCGCAAGAAGCTGCCTGAGTGCTCCCCACTCGAGCTCGTCGCGACCACGCTCCTGCTCCGGCACGTCAAGACCCCGCACTGCTCCCAGCTGCAGTGCATGGGGACCCGCAAGACCAAGCTCTTCGTCATCCAAGGCCTCCCGTGGCCACAGCAGTCTGCCGTGCCTTCACCCCCGAGCTGCGAAGCGTCGCGTGGCCCGGCAAGTTCAAGCCGGACCTGCCTCCTCGCTTCTGACGGTGCGGCCGACCCCAGAAGTTCCTCCAGCTCTACGAGCTGGGGATCGGCCGCCAACGGAGACGATAAGGTCATGGCGAACTGGTTTCCCATGGCGCTCAAAGACGGGCCCGCACTGGCTCGAACACGCCCCGGCACGATATCCTCTCGACGAGATGCGTGCCCGCTTCATCGCCAACTTCCAAGGTACTCGTGACTGCCACTCCGCCGTGAGCGACATGCGCCGCATCAAGCGAAGCTGGGAGACCTGCAGAAATACATCCAGCGCTTCAACAACGCACGCCTCAAGATTCCCAAGGTGACCGAGGAGGCCATCATCTCCGCCTTCTCCGAGGGTGCGCGACGTCAAGATGAAGAAGGAGCTGGCGATGCATGAAGACTTGTGCACTTCCTTGGAGCTGTTCAACTTGGCGACCAAGTGCGCCAGGGCCGAGGAAGGGAATCTCTCCCTCCTCGAGCTGCCTGCCGCAGACCCGGAAGAGAAGAAATCCAAGGCCAAGGACGTGAAGCGCAAGGGTTCTGCCGTGCTCATGGCGTAACCGGACACTAAGCGGGCGTAGATCAGCCCGAGTCTTCCAAGGGCAGCCCGATCGCGTGTACCACGACCTCCACACCCACAACACCAGCGAATGTCAAGAACTCCGAGCCGTGCGAGAAGGGAGGATCGGCCGACGTCCCGACCGCAGCGACCGGGGCTACGGCCGAGGAGGAGGAAGGAACACAGGACGTTGGGAAGACCGCGGCCCTCGCCAAGGATGGCGCGACCAACCTCGCGAGGATCGCTGGCAAGACCCACCTCGCGAGGGAGGCTGGAGGGATCAGCCTCGCGAGGATCGCCCGCAAGGCAACGCAGGCCTCCCTCCACTGCCGCCGCAGCCAAGGAGAAATGAAGACCATCATCAGGACGAAGGGGCCGAGGGCTTCCAGGAGCCGCGCGCGATCGCTTGCATCCTGGTAGGAGCTCAAGCCCCAGCCTCTCAACGCATCTTCAAGCAGTTCGCCCATGAAGTGAATGCAGTCCTCCCCAAGCTCAAAGCCACACGCCTCGGTGGTCGGCGTGCACCATCACGTTCAGCTCAGCGGATCAGCTCAAGTGTGCGGCCACAGCCGGAGTCCTCCCGATGCTCTATTCCCCAATCATCAGCAACGTGCTAGTCACCAAGACCCTCATCGATGGCGGGGCAGGGCTCAATGTCCTGTCCGTGGAAACATTCAACAATCTCCAAGTGCCTTACAATCAGCTTCAACCAACCAAGCCTTTCTCTGGGGTCACTGACGGCTCCACAGTCCCGATCGGGCAGGTTCGCCTCCCTGTCACCTTTCAAGACGCGACAACTACCGCATCGAGCTCATCGACTTCGACGTCGTCCACATTCGCCTGCCATACAACGCCATCCTCGGGTACCCAGCGCCGGCCAAGTTCATGGCCGTAACCCACCATGGCTACAACGTCCTCAAGATGCCAGGAAGTGGCGGAGTCATCACGGTGCCCTGCGAAGAGAAAGACGCAGTATGCTCCCTAGAGTGAGCCTTTCAGGCCGCATCACTGGAAGACCCGGATCGCGGAAGCAGGAGGCTTCCCGAGACCGCTCCCAAGAAGAATAAGACATCGTCCGGTCCGGCCCCTCAGGAGGCAGGCCCCTCAGGGTCCGCGCCTGCTCAGGGGGAACCTCCTTCTATCGCACAGGGAAGTGCGCCCGGTGCCCTCCTCAGGCAGGGCTCAGGGGCTCCCCCCTGGAGGGCCACCGACCTTGCTAAGGTCACGAGGGAGGCGCTTAGGCACCACTTGGAGGCGTGCTTCGAAGCATGCTTCCCTCAAGAAGGAGCAAGGCAAGGAGGGCCGAACCGTCAGGAGTTCGTCAGCAAGATCGTTCAGGAGCTGCAGGAGTCAAGAGTCATGAGTGGCAGCCGCCGCCTACCTGCCGTAGCACCCCATCCAGGCGAGGATGGTGGGCTGCGCGTCTGCATCGACATACCAGGGCTCAAGCCGGGCCGCCTCACAGCCCTCTCGCGTGGGCGCTTCAAGGTCCACCCCACGCCTACGTTCGCATGCCTTACGGCTCGCCAACGCAGCCGCCACGCACTCAAAGGCCTCATGAGGGACATCCCTGAGGCTCAAGAGGCCAGCGCCCGCAGCCTGGCAGAGATGGAGATGGTCCACGAGGAGCCACCAGCGCCTCGAGCCTCCCGAGGCCCCGAGCACTGGGGCTCGTGAGGATCGGCTCCCGCAGCCCACCGAGTCTGCTGCACCAACACCCTTTTGTCTTCAACGCTACCAGGTGACATCTTTCAAGTTTCATTTCCAGCTGGGAGTGCCCCCCCCCCCCGGGGCTGCATTATTCCCAGGCCGCATGGGTCCGTCCCTGCGGCGTGTATCCCTTTTACTTCCTGTTCCTAGCTTACCTTGTTGGGGGCGTCCCTCGGGCTGCATCATCCCTGTGTCGCCGGGTCCGACCCGGCGATGTTCGTCTTCTTTGCGCTTATCTAAATGAACTTGCTCCTTCGTGATTAACATGATTGACCTAGTTGCCTGCTCAACTGACACCAACTGATGGAGCTTCTCCTTAATGGCACGACGCTTGCGCATGGGTCTGTCCCTGCAACGCCGACAAACCTGGATGGCTGAGCTCTGGCCGCGGCAGCCCCGCATAGCGCTACCTCGTCAAGCCTTCAGTGCCTCGTCACCCCTCCGGCAACCAACAGCCGACCGTCGGTCGTGGACGGCGAACTTTCGCCCTTTCGTGATGAGCCTACAGATCTCCTCAAGGAGCGGTGTCAGCGAGGCCCCCACGGTGTCTCCTTCACTCTCACCCGCGAACCGCTTGCACATTAAAGGGGGTGCACGAGCATCGCGACTCGGGGCTCCTATCGCCCTCCAGCCCTCACCCTCTGGCCTTGTCCACGGCATCGCGACCAGCATACCAATGACGGCTGAGACTCGCTCGAGGGCTGGGACCCGAGGACGTAGAGCAGAAAGGGGAGCAAAGGCGAGAGGGGAGGGAGACGTGAGGACCTCGCCAAGCGACCCCTCGCCTGCCGATGCAAGGACCCAACAACGCACCAGGAAGCGACTCCTGATTCTCGAGAAAATTCACCCTCCGGAAGCATTAACTAACACGGCACCGTCCTCTCACCAAACGCAATCCCGAGTTAGCAACGTTGCTCTCCTTTCTCACCGAACGATGGCTGCTTGAGCGCTAAGGGGGACCTCCTAAGCATCGCGACTCAGGGGCTCTTACCGGACCCCGGGCCGCTCACCTCCTGGCCTTGACCACGGCATCGCGACCTGGCATACCAATGACGGTCAAGCTTGCCTTGGGACTGGGACCTGTCGGCGCAGAGCATCAAGCCCTCGCGAGGTTCGAAAGGGAGAACTGAGCTAAGGCCGGATGAGCAACTCGCGCTGATTCACAACAAGGATCATATTAACAAACAGGGCCACAGGCACCTTACAAGCCCCCACGGGGCGCGCTTTTGATTACTCGCAGGGAGCAGATCCTAAAGAACGCTAACTACACGCGCCCCGCAAAGACGCCATCATCAACAGTGGGCCGTCGGGCACCGGCGCTAACCCCATCCAGATCAGGGGCGGCGACGGCCTGCCGAGCCCGCCCTGCTCCTAGAGCGGCGCAGGCTCGGGGGCTCGTAGCTGTCGTCGCTCGTCTCCGGAGTCGCGAAGAGCTCGGCGGAATCGCTGGATCCTCCACCGTCTCCACCGCCTGAGGAGCTGCTGAGGGAGCGGCTGGCGAGCCTAGCCCTCATCGCGGCAGGGCCTCGATCACCTCTCCCGGGGCAGCACTCCAGCCGGCGCCCTTCCGCATCGAAGACCTTGAAGAGCATGACCGAGCGCCGTGCATTACTGTGTGGATCGCGAGGGCGCCTTGTCCCACAGACCAGGCGATCTCGCCCAGCCTCGAGTCATGAAGACCTCGCCTGGGCAACGACCTCAACCTCTGCCCCGGTTGCGAGAGTGTTGCAGCCGGCGTGCTGCAGCCAGAGCTCCAAGGGTCCTCCCCGCGGAATTGCAGAGGCGAAGAAGGGAGGAAGGCGAATCCAAGACCGAGGAGGCATGGCGGCATGGAGTACTAACTCCCGGGAGCAGCCCTCGGCGTGGACTCCAGGGGGAACGACGCGCACCTTCGTGACCCGCCGGCACCGACGGCGGCGTCGCCCGTGGCGTTCGGCATCAACCCCGTCAGAGCCCTCGATCGGGCGCATAAGGAAGCGGGAACCCGGTGGTGGCCGCCGCACTGTGGCCTCGACACCACTCGGTGGGCACCCTCATTCCGATGGCGTAGGGTTAGCCGTTTCTTCAAGGAGCGGTCAGACCCTCTCGAGGAGACTTTCCTTCTCTCGCCGTGGAGAATCGGCGGATCGGAGCCATTGCAGCAAGACGGAGCAAGAACCGGAAGAAGAAGAAGCAAGCGTAAACGGACCGTAGGAGCGCTCATCGTTCCGTACTTAAAGCCAGAGGAGGCCAACCGCCGACCTCCACGATCGCAGGTAATCATGACCCGCTTTGCATGCAGGGACTTGTCAATTCGTGAAGTTGCCAAGGCGTCATGGGGAAGTGGAGACGCCCACGTCCAATCAACCGCCACGCGGAGCCCAAGGCCGCAGGCTGTTAGGGCCCGCGGTGCTTTGCACTTGCCCCTTCGCCTCTCTGCTCAGCCAAGTCCGGGCGCACCTTGGGCCCGGGGGCTACTCATGCGTTACGGGAACGGGGTCCCTAGACTTGCTCGCTGCGGCTGCGGCGTGGCTCAAAGGGGGGCCCATCACGGCCCAACTTCATCAACACAAGCTCAAGACCCTCGCGAGGGGCCAACCCTCGCGGGGCGGATGACAGGGAGCTTGCTCAGGCACGACCTCGTCAGGATGGCTCGCGAGGAGGCAGAGAGATCAAGGTGGGGTACCTCACAAGGTGCCCATGACGCAAGCCATGATTTACCAAGGGCGCCAAGTGGCGCCAGCCCACGCAGTGTTCTCCTTTCCTCTTTGGTGCAAAGGGAGCAAGCGCAGGTGAGAGCATCAAGCAAAGGCGTCCATTCCGGTGCAACAAGACCAAGACCAGTCCAACGGCAGGAAGGAAGTCATTGTGGAGCCCAAGCCGGTGTCACCACCAGAGCCTTTGACAGGCGAGGACCAACTTTAGCAGGATAAGTGTACCAGATGTTCCCCTTCAAAATGGCCAATTGTTGGCGCCCTTCCCGCTCAATATTTGGGAAGAGGCCCAGGGCCTTTGCCTATAAATAGGACTAGCCACCCACAGGGTAGAGACATTCAGACAGGCAGCAAGAGAACAAACGAGACAGATAGAGAGAAGCGACTGAACTCCCCCTAGCAGTTCATCGCACCAGCCAAGAATGACCCTCGCGAGGTCTGTTCTTCCTTGTATTGTTCATCACCATCAGCCCAAGAGGCAATCCACCACACCACAAACTAGAGTAGGGTATTACACCACAATGGTGGCCCGAACTAGTATAAACCCCGTTTCTCTTGTGCTGTTCCTTTCGTAGTTTAGATCCTAGCGAGGCGGCGGGGTGCAGGTAGGTAGAGGGCGAGATTCCGCGCGCACCCCAGTGTTCGAACCTCAAGGGTCTGCCGGAACCCGAAATCCGACATCACCGTCCTGGATGCAGTACGCCGTGGCCTGCCGCACGACGCGCTCCGCATCTACCTCCTTCTCCAAGCGTCCCTTGCGTCAGGTACTTCTTGAACTCCTTCGTCCAACACCCCTCCTGGGGCTCGAGCGCCAAGAGTAGGCGCGCTCTTGAGGTCGGGCCGCAGGCCGGGGCTCCCGAGGCAGGTGGTTGGAGGAGCTCCTCCCGAGGCAGCGCCGTCCTCGAAAGTGGTGGTGACGCTGATGGTTTGAAGAGCCGCTCCTCGAAGACGCCGGGCTCTTGGGGTAGCCGCTTGGATGCTCTCTTGGCGATGTCGTCGGCTTCCTTGTTGTTGCCGCGGGGCACGTGCTGCAATTCCAGGCCCAAAACTGCTTTTCCATTTTATGCACTCATGAGGTATGCCTCCATGTGCTCGTCTCTCGGCTCGTATACTTTGTTGGAGAAGTTGACGAGGAGCTGTGAGTCGACCTTGATGGTGAGGCGCTTCACCCACAGGGCCACCGCAGCCCTGAGGCCATCTATGAGGCCTTCCTACTCTGCTATGTTATTGGAGACCTTCTCACCCTGCTGGAAGCAGAGCTGCACAGCGTAGTAGAGCTTGTCCTGAGTGGGCGAGATGAGCACCGCTCCAGCTCCCGCGCCCTGGCACGCAAATGCGTCATCAAAGTACATCACCCAGCAGTCTGACGCTTCACACCCTAGCGAGAGGGACCGATCCTCTCCTGCTTCGAGCTTCGGGGCATCCGTCCATTCTGCCACGAAGTCAGCAAGCGCGGCTCCCTTGATGACCCTCGTTGTGCTAAACTCGAGCTGGAAAGCCTCCAGCTCGATATTCCACTCGGTGACTCTTCGAGCAGCGTTAGGGCTCCTGAGCACCCTTTCCAGTGGGTAAGCCCAGACAACCTTGATTGGGTGACCTTGGAAGTAGTGTCGTAGCTTACACGAGGCCACCAAAAGCGCGAGCAAGAGCTTCTGAGGCATGGGGTACCGTGCCCTTGCATCCCGTAGTACCATGCTGACAAAGTACACTGGATGCTCGATGAGGGCGGGCGCGACAACGGGAGCCGCGTCTGTCGGAGGTTGGGGCACCTCCGGAGGCGACCGGACCTCCGGAGCCTGGTCACCCGTTGGGGCCTCGACAGGCCTAAGGTCGCCATCCTGCTGAGCCGGGCCATCCGTCGGTGTTGCTGTGGCCCCCGCGGTCTAGTTCGGGTCTTGCGCCGCCCCGACTAGTGGCGCAGTTCGGCGTGACGTGTCCTTGGCCTGGCGCTCTTCCCGAACCGCCACCAGGGCTGCACTGGCTGAGTGAGGGGTGGCAGCGAGGTAAAGCACCAGGGGCTCGAGAGGGCGGGGCGCCACCATCACCGGAGGGCTGGTCAGATATCTCTTGAGGTCTTGAAATGCTTGGTCAGCCTCCGGAGTCCACTCGAAGGGACCCTTCTTCTTCTTCAGCTTGAAGAATGGTAGGGCGCGCTCTCCCAGCTTGGAGATGAAGCATCCCAGCGAAGTCACGCAGCATGCAAGCTTCTGCATCTCCTTGAGGGTTTGTGGTGGGCTCATGTCTTCAATTGCCTTGACCTTGTCTGTGTTGGCTTCAATCCCCCTATGAGACACGAGGAAGCCCAGCAGTTTGCCAGAAGGGACACCAAATACGTACTTTTCCGGGTTGAGCCGCAAGTCCACCTGGCGCAGGCTCGCGAAGGTCTCCTCCAGGTCCTGAATCAGAGTTCTCGCCTTCCGAGACTTCACCACCGGGTTGAGCCGCAAGTCCACCTGGTGCAGGCTCGCGAAGGTCTCCTCCAGGTCCTGAATCAGAGTTCTCGCCTTCCGAGACTTCACCACAATGTCATCGACGTAGGCTTCTGCGTTCCTCCTGAGCTGCTGGCCCAGGATGATGTGCATCAGCCGTTGAAAGGTTGCTCCCGCATTGCGCAGCCTGAACGACATGCAAGTGTAGCACTACACCCCGCAGGGGGTCAGGAAGGTCGTCTTCTCCACATCCTCTACTGCCATCTTGATGTGGTGATAGCCTGAAAACGCATCCAAGAAGCACAACAGGTCGCACTCGGCGGTGGAGTCAACGATCTGGTCGATGTGCGGAAGCAGGAACAGATCTTGGGTACATGCCTTGTTGAGGTTGGTGAAGTCGACACACATGCGCTCCTTCTCTTGCCTTTCTTTGGCACAACGACAGGGTTCGCCAGCCACTCGGGGTACCAAACCTCACGAATGACACCTGCTGCCTCCAGCTTGCGGGGTTCCTGGACGATGAATGACTGCTTCTCCGTGGACTATCGCCGTGCCTTCTGCTTCACTGGGCGCACATTGGGGCACACCCTCAAGTGATGCTCGATCACCCCTCTTGGGACCCCTACCAGTTGATCGGGCTCCCAGGCGAATACTTTCTTGTTTGCACGCAAGAACCTTACCAATGCTTCCTGTTGATCTGGGTCGAGGTTGGCTCCTATGGTGAAGGTGGCTCCAGAAGACCCATCTTCCTCGACCGGCACCTGCTTGGTTTCCGCCCGATCTTGAGTGAACAACTGCTTCTTCTTGGCCGGCGCGACCCCCTTAACTCTTGAGGGGGACTCGTCGGCCGGTCGCGCTGCCGAGGCGGTCTTGAGGGCAATCTTGAGTGCCACCAGAGCTTTCTTGGTATCTCCGACTATGGTGAGGACGTCCTTGCTCCCGGGCATCTTCATGAGGTTGTAGGTTGGATGGGTCGCCAGCATAAACTGGGCTAGAGCCGGATATCTGAGGATGGCATTGTACGGAAGGCCAATGCGAGCGATGTCGAAGTCGATCAGCTCAGTGCGGTAGTTGTCGCGGGTTCCGAAGGCCATGGGAAGACGGATCTGCCCGAGGGGGCTAGAGGAGCCACCGTGGACTCCGAAGAAGGGCTTGCTGGGGAGGAGCCACTCGAGTGGTACGTGAAGGAGGCTGAAGGCCTCCACGGAGAGCACGTTGAGGCCGGCACCGCCGTCGATGAGGGTCTTGGTGATGGCTACGTTGCGGATGGTGGGCGTGCAAAGCATTTGGAGCACACCCGAGCCGACGGTGGTGACGGGGTGATCTCCCGAGTTGAAGGTCAGGTCGGTGTAGGGCGCTACCCAACCCGGGGGAGCCCCCTGCCGTGTGGAAGCAGCATTGATCTGGCGAAAGAACGGCTTGGCGTGACGATCCGAAGGCGGAGCTTGCGAGCCACCGAGGAGGGCGGCGACAGCGAGGAGCGCTGGTGCCGCGAAGCGCGCGTCTAAGAGGCTGTGTAGCTCCTCCCAAGATGCCATCGTGTATCCGGGGAGGTTGAGCAGCCAGGCGCGTGGTGCGCCAGTGATAGCCATGGGAAGCCAGTTGGCCATGACCTTGTCGTCGCCCCCGGCCTTAAGGACGGCCTCCTCGTACGCCAGCAGGAAAGCTGACGAGTCCGCCGCGCCGTCGTAGCGCGGCGGCATCTCTGGCCTGAACTTGGGTGGCCACTGCACCTGCCGTAAGGCGGGGGCCAAGGCTCGGAGCCCCCTGGCCCCGCCATGGGCTTCGGCCGTCGCAGCCAGAAGGGCAGCGCCGGCCATGAGGGTGAGGCGCGGTGATGGCGAAGCGTAGATCGACGGAAGGAAAGCTTCGGCGCACCCCTACCTGGCGCGCCAAAATGTCGGATTTTGGGTTCCGGCAAAACCCTTGAGGTTCGAACACTGGGGTGCGCACGAAGATCTCTCCCTACCTAATCACGCCCTCGACCTCACCGCGATCTCAAAGCCTAGCTCGACGAACCCGCAGAAAGAGAGACACAAGATTTTATACTGGTTCGGTCCACCTATGTGGTGTAATACCCTACTCCAGTGTGGTGTAGTGGATTGCCTCTTGGGCTGAGGATGAACAGTTACAAGGGAAGAACAACCTCCTGAGGAGAGGTGCTCTTGTGCTTGGTGAACTTGTGTGTGGTTGAGGATGATCTGGATCAGTTGGCTCTCTATGGTGGTGCCTCGTCCTATTTATAGAGGCCTTGGTCCTCTCCCCAAATATTGAGCGGGAAGGGATTCGACAACGGCAAAATTCGAAGGGAGACAACTAGTACAACTTATCCTGACTAAAGGTGTTCTTCGCCTGCCAAAGGCTCTGGTGGTGACGCCGTCTTGGCTCCACGGTGACCTCCATCCTGTCGTCTCGCTGGTCTTGATCTCGTTCCACCGATATGGAAATCTTTGCGTGACGCCTCGAAAGTCCTCGCCTGCGCTTGCCCCTTTAGCACCAAAGAGGAAACGAGAACATCAGGCATCGCCGGGCGCCGCCTCGGGCGCCCGCCTGCTCCAGCTGCCGGGGCTTGCGTCACGGAAACCTCACGAGGTGTCCCTTGCCTTGATCTCTCTGCCCCTCACGAGGCAGCCCCCGAGGAGGTCTTGTGTCATCCGCCTTGCGAGGCTTGGCCCCTCGCGAGGGACTTGAGTGTTTGCTGGTGAAGATGGGCCGTACAGGTCACTGGTAGAGCTGCTACTGTGGGCCGCAGTGTGCAAGTCGGGGACCCTGGGCCTCGTGACGCTGACACGTTGGATCTCCTTTGTTTCCTGGGGATTGGCGCGGTAGGGAGCCTTGTTAGGAAGGGTTGCTCCAGGGATGAGGTCGATGTGGTGTTCGATGCCTCGTAGTGGAGGTAGACCCGGAGGTAGCTCGTCGGGAAATACATCTTGGAATTCCTGCAATAGAGAAGATAACACTGAAGGTAGATTGTGAGATGTGTTAGTTTTTAGTGCCTCGTCCTTGCACATAAGGATATAGTGCATAACACTTGATGGGTTCTCACACACTTATCTCATCTCACTTTTGGTGGCAAATAGTACTAAGTTTTTCTTGTTGCTCATCATGGAGGCACTCAATTTGGGCTTGTGGTGCTCACTCTCTTTTGGGTGGTTTTCTCTCTCACTATTCTCTCCATGATGGGTGGCTTGCTTGTCGGCAATCACTTGGCTTGGACACATAGGTCGTAGCACGTACTCCTTTCCCTTCATCTTGAAGCTATAGTGAGTGGTACACCTATTGTGGATGACGCCTCGGTCAAATTGCCATGGTCTTCCAAGAAGGAGGTGGCAAACGGACATCGGAACGACATCACACTCCAAAGTGTCTTCGTATGCTCCTATCTTGAAGGAAACTTGCACCATGTGTTCCACTTGGATAGTTCCGGAGTCGCTAATCCATTGGACCTTGTAGGGATGGGGGTGCTTCATCTTGACCAATTGGAGCTTGGAGCATAGTTCTTCACTTGCCAGGTTATGGCAACTCCCTCCATCGATGATGACCTTGACGGACCTTCCATTCATGCCGGCCTTGGTGTGGAAGATATGGCATCTTTGGTCTTTGTCTTGTTGATGTTGAAGAGTCCAGACCTTGGAGACAACGAGAGCGGGGCTCGAATCTTTGTCACAAAATACTTGATCATCTTCATCCTCATTCACGCACCGGTGCATGGCCACTTTCTCAAGGGCTTCTGTTTCCTCTTCACCCATGGAGTCATAGGTTCCGTCATTTGAGGATCATTGTGCGCTTGTTGGTACACTCAAAGGACTTGTGGCCTCGGCCGCTGCATGTGAAACACTTGATTGAACTTGTCTTGACGGTCTCATCGGTTGGACTTGTAGATGATGAAGCTCTCGGCTTGAAGTTGCTTGTAGTAGGAGGACGACTTGAGGTTGTCGAAGTTTTCTTGTAACTTGACGTGTCGCCATTGCTTGAATAAGGCTTGGTTGAGGTAGAAGGTGTTGGAGTCGTTGAAGCTTGGTTGTAGGAGGAGCCGTATGTCTTGGAAGAGAACTTGGCATACTTGAAGTCATCTTGCACTTGACGTTCCGCCTTGGTAGCTTGGTGCACGAGCTCGATGAGGTTCGAGTATGGTTGGAAATCCGCAATCTTCTTGATAGGATGGCTGAGTCCATTCAAGAAACGTGTCATAGTTTGCTCATCAGCTTCCATGACATTTGCTCGAATCATGGTGATCTCCATTTCCTTGTAGTACTCTTCAACGCTCTTTGTTCCTTGCTTGAGGAGTTGGATTTTCTTGAAGAGATCGCGGTTGTAGTAGGTTGGCACAAAGCGTGCTCTCGCGACCTCTTTCATGTGATCCCATGTGGTGATTGGTGGTTCACCCCTTGCTTCTCGGTGCTCAATGACTTGCTCCCACCATATGAGGACATAGTCTTCAAACTCAAGGGATGCCATGGCGATCTTCTTCTCTTCCTCATAGTTGTGCAAACGGAAGATCTTGTCGACCTTAAATGCCCATGAAAGGTACTCTTCGGGACCGTTGCTTCCGGTGAACTTGGGCATGGTGAACTTGAGCTTGTCGTAGCATTGCTCTTCATTGTGTTGTGACCGAGGGTGATGACGTCCTTGATGAGGAGGATTGTCTTCCTCAACTTGCTCTTGGCATGGAGGATTTCCATTGTCTTGTTGCTTTTGGCGAACTTGGGGTTCTTGACGAGGAGCTTATGGAACTTGTTGGTGTACTCTTGCTTGATTGTTCCTCTCTTGAATTTCCTCGCGAAGCGCTTCTTGTTGCTCACGCGTTTGACCGTTGTGGTCGGCGATGGCGCGACTTGTGTCGTGGATGGCACGTTGGGACTCAAGTGCTTGGGCTTCATGCCGTTGTTGTTGTCGGAGCGATTCTGCATCTTGCTCTTCTTGGTGTTGGCGCGCCTAATCTTCCTCTTGTTGGCGTTGGCGTTTCCGTTCTTGTGCTTGCACAAGGGTAGCTTGCTTTTGGAAATGCCGATGTTCTTGTGCTAGAAGTTGCTCTTGATGATCGGTGCCGCGAAGAGGATTGCGGTTTGCTTAACGGTCTTGGCACGCGACTCGTCGAAGAGTGTTTGATGTCGGAGTACTTGAGCCGGAGATGGTATTGTTGGATTGTCGACTCGAGCAGCCCTGTCTTGAGTAGGACGACAATGTAGAGGAGCAGTTGACCAACAAGGCACGGATATAGTTCATTCTTGCATTTCTCTCTTGTTTTTGTTCGTCGAGCTTGCTGTCGAAGTATTCTCTTGTACGTTGCTCGGAGAGGCATAATTCAGTGGTGAGATTGCCGATGCGGTCACTCATTGCTTGTTGTTCTTGATGCAAAGCTTGTTGTGCACCAACGAGGTGGCTCTTGGTGACGTAGGAGGTCATGTCGTCATCTTGCTCGATGAAGAGTGGGTTGGTAAAAGAACTTGGCCTATCCATCATTCAAACCAAATATGTGAGTGGGAGAAAGAGAAGAACTTATACAAAATGTACCTTGACCGATGTTGAAGATGGATCAACGATCACTCAAATGTGTAACAAGGGAATAGCACAATTGGTACCAATTCTTTCCGGTTCTCACACCTACACAAATAAAGCTTATAGTGGAGCTCGGTTAGGATGGTGGCACAAAATTTATTCGATTGTTAGTCAGACTCAATAATGTTGGAAAAGATTCGCAAATTTGCAAAGGCAACATATAGACCAATAGCAAGATATGGGACACAGAAACACACACGCAAATAGATAAAGTGGGGTTGTGCAAAGCAAAAATGAGCTCAAAATGTGGGATCCATGGAAAATTCTCTTGTTACACAACTCTAGAGGGACGCTAGCATGATTTCACAATAGGCGGAGACGAGACTTGTGCACAACCTACTAAACAAAAATGCAAGGACTTCTATCCCAAGTATGTTATATGTATGGTGTTCCGGTGATATGATCCAAGATGATCGAATATGACAATCTTAATGTAGTATGATGCTATGGTTCTTGCTTAAAAGCTCTTTGCTTATCTTTCTCTTTTGCTTAAAAGCTTGGTTGGCTCTTGCTCTATTGAGCTCTTTCTCATGCAAAACTTCACAAACCAAGATAGCAATTGTGTATATGCGGTGACAACTTTGTGGCACAAGATATGATACCAAGAAAGGTATACCATTATGGTATGTATGCAAAAGGGAAACTATGATCACTAATGTGCACAAGTAATGTTGCCGACAATACTCAAAGGCTAGTCTCGATGGGAAAGGTACGCAAAATGGTTTATGGGGTTATCAATGCAATGGCAAGAATGTACAATGATGATATACCATGATACCAAGATGATATAGAGGTTAGCGTTCTTGCTTACAGTGAAGGTGTCAAAATGGTGAGGTGGTCGATGTCGATGTACAATATGAGCGGTGGTGATGTCGTTGTTGAGCCTTCCCTAAGTAGCCGAAACATGTTAGGAAACGATGAACCACGACTCAAATTCTCAAAACTAAAGTCAAATGCTGGTTTCGAAGTTGGCAATGCGGAAGTGGTGGAGGATCTAGGCAAAGATGCCAAAAGGACAAAATTCGGATGGTGTCAAATTGTGTTGTAACCTACCTATATGGATGGGGAATGTCAATAGCTATACAAGGAGCTAAAGAACGTCAAAATTGGACTCCAGATGTGAAAGTTATGGACAAAACTGTCAATCTGCTGAGGCTGGAACTGGGAGGGGCGGTTGTACCGCTTGCGAGGGCGGTTGTACTGCTCCTGGAGCATTCTGGGGTTCCAGCTTTTGTCTTTGGAAGAAGTATCGAGGATTGGATAGCGGTTGTACCGCCTCGGTGTGATTGTACCGCTTTTGTCGGGAAAAGGGATGGATTTGGGGTGGAAATGGGTGATTTCGGGGGAAAAATTGCAAAGATTTCGTGGATGGAAGGTGGGGTAACTTGTGGGGAAGCTAGATTTACTTGCATTACAGCAAATCCACTGATCAAATCCAACAAAACTTCATCACACCAACAAATCACAAATACATTTGGGGCTATTTTTGGTGGGGATTTTCGAATTTGGGGAAGAACACAACAAAATTAGGCTAGAAAACAAAGGGCAGGGGCTCCAAATTCGTGATCAACCTTGGCCCATGATAACAAGATGATGTAGGGTAGAACCCTAGAGGCCGATCTTTCATGATTGGAGTGGATCCTACGAAGAACACGAGGGGAAACACGAGGGGAAACGCGAGAGAAATCACTCAAACCAACAAGATTCAATTACACATGTGCTAGATCGTTGAAACACAAGAAGATACACGATCCAAAGTCAACAGAGGACGATACAAGAGGTAACTAGTTCATCTCCGTGAGGAGGCCTTGAGGGGCTCTTCCTGTGAGGGGTCTTGAATCCTCTTGGGGGATCTTCTCCAAAGAGGCCATGGACTCGAATGGAGAACTAACCAAGTGGATGAGCAAAGCTCTATCTCTCAAATGAGCTAATCCTTTGCTAACCCTAATACGGAGCTAGGGGACGAGTATTTATAGTCCAAGGGGTAAGTGGTGGGTACATGGGGCGAAACCCCTTTCACTGCGCGCAGGCAAGGCGGTAGTACCGGTCATGGGGGAGGTTGTACCGCCTGGAGCTCTTGTGCTGGTTCCTGGAGGTGTTTCGGAGCAGCTTAGTGGTTGTATCGGTGTTTGGAGTGGTTGCACTGGTCTGATGGCTGTTGCAGGGATAAACCGGTGCTGTATCGGTCTTGCACCGCTCGATCACAGAAGCTAGACTGATAGTTCGGCGATAGTCGAGCAGTTGTACAGCTCGGGCGGTAGTTGGGCGGTACATGGGCGATTGTTCCGGGATTTCTAGACTGGGCAGATTCTCTTCATGTTTTCGATGTCTATCTTGCACCATAACTTCTCCTTGGTTGCTTCCTTGGTACCTAAGCACACAAAGCATCTCCATTTAAGGTATTAGCCATGTCTCAAGTGGGTCAAAGGGGAGTTCAACAAGGAGAGTTAATCTCGTTCTCGATAGCCCTTGCATGAGCTCGTGTCATCCGTCCACGTGGTGTTTTGGGACACAAAGGTAGGTCCATGGGAATGGTCGTAGGATGCTCTGTGAAAGTGCGTTATATCGACTAGAGGGGGGTGAATAGGCGATTTTTATAAATTCTTCACTGAGGAATTTGCTAGTGAGGAAATTCCTTAGCAAAGAACTACTTGCAGCGGAATAAGTACTCAGAAGTAAACATAACAGAAGACAAGCATAGTCATCATGATGAATTGACGACAAGCACAGAGTACATAAAGCGTAATCACAGGATAACACAGGATGAAGACAAACAGACTGGAGAAATTGAACTGAGGAAATTGAGAAAGTCTTCAGTCAAAGTCTTCAAACACAGATATGACAAGCACACAACACAGTAATGAGGAAATGAAAAAGCTGAGGAAATAGAACCAGTTGGCTTGGTGAAGACAATGATTTGGTAGACCAGTTCCAACTGCTGTCTCAGTTGTACATCTCGTTGGAGCGGCTAGCTATTTAAACCTGAGGACACAGAGTCCCAGACACACAGTCCTCACCGTATTCTCCTTGAACTAAGGTCATACAAACCTCGTCCAATCACTCGTGGTAAGTCTTCAGGTGACTTCCGAACCTTCACAAACTCTTTCACTCGGCGATCCACAATTCCTCTTGGATGCTCTAGACCATGACGCCTAACCGTCTGGAAGAAGCACAGTCTTCAAAGGTAACAAGTGTCGGATCCATGCAGATCAATCTCTTCATGATGCTCAATCACTTTGGGTTTGTAGGTGTTTGGGTTTGGGTTTTCCTCACTTGATGATTTTCGCTCAAAGTCCTCGGAGGATGGGATGCTCTCAAATGACAAGTGTCAGTTTCTCTCAGAGCAGCCAACCAGCTAGTGGTTGTAGGGGGCGGCTATTTATAACCTAGGGAGCAGCCCGACATGATTATACATAAATGCCCTTCAATGATATGATCGTTAGGTGGATAAGATATTTTGGGACAGCTGGCGCGTAGCACAACAACTGTCGGAAATTTGAGGTTCAAATTCCTTAGGGCTATCATGTTCCTCAATGTGTAGGCAATCCGCACTGGCGAATTCCTAACTCCTCAGTCAGAACAAATTCCTCAGAGACCATAAGAACTTTTTCTCTGTCACTGAAGAAATTGACTGAACTGTATGAGATTTCCAATGGCTTCACTCGAAGGGATTGGTAGGTGAAGGATTTTGAGTTGAGCATCACTTGGAAATTTTTCCTTAATATTTCCTCGACCCCCTTTAACAGTACGGTGTTTCCTATGACTCAAGAAAGAGAAAATGAAACTATGAAAAAAAAAGTCTGCACGCTTCATGTTCCTGAAATGAGTACCAAGTCTTCAAGGTCACACCAATTTCTTCACTTTCAAAGTCTTCAGAAAGTCTTCAGAAATACCAAAGTCTTCAGTCGAAGAACTTCATTTTTAGGGGTCGACTTTCTGTGTAAATATCAAACTCCTCATAGACTTATAGACCTGTGTACACTTATAAACACATTAGTCCCTTAACCTATAAGTCTTCAATACACCAAAATCACTAAGGGGCACTAGATGCACTTACAATCTCCCCTTTTGGTGATTGATGACAATATAGGTTAAGTTTTCAACGGGGATAAACATATGAAGTGTAAATGCTGATATTGAGGAATTTGATTGCAAGATATAGAAGAACTCCCCCTGAAGATGTGCATAGTGAGGAATTTTCTTTTGAAGCAATGCACACTTGAAGAGTTGAGTCATGGAGATCTCCCCCTATATCTTGTAATTCATACACGCATTTGACATATATTATGAAGAATTTGAAATGCATGATGAAATATGGTGACTGATGAAATTCAGCATGCGTGCAATAATATTAACGAGGAATAAGCATGCAGAATAGCACATCAAATGTATCAGAGCACCATCGGGTTTAAGTTTACAACTCGATCCAATAAAGTTTCAGAAGAACGAGAGTTGTAACTTAGCAAAAAAATGCCCATGTAATAGACCCGCTTGAAGACTAACTCAAATTTCTCCCCCTTTGTCATCGAATGACCAAAAGGATCGAAAATGATGACTAACGCCCCTGAAGAATATCAAGTCGATGAAGGAGCGCCATCGTTGTCGGAGTCGTTTGTCATAGTAGGGCCCGCCGCAGTGTCGTCCAAGTCTTCATGTTCATCAGTGTCGCGCGATGAAGAATAGGAGCTGGCCACCAAGGAAGGAACCTTGACCTTCTTGTATTTCTTAGGAGGAGGTGCAGACCAGTCAAACTCTTCCTGGGTGCTGTGGCTTGAGGTCATGTTGTGAAGAATTGAACCAAACTGTCTCTTGACCCATTTATGATTGCGATCAACCTTCTGATGAAGACCAAGGAGTAGCTCACGATCAGTCATCACCCTGGGTGCTATGGCTTGAGGATTTTGCTTGGTAGTATTGGCGGCAGAGTCATGTGTGGCAGAGTCGTCATTGGTTGAGTAGGATGCAGCCTTGCGAAATTGACCATCCAATGGACGAATGCCTTCATCTATAACAGCAGCGGCCTTGCCTTTCTCATCAGGTGAGGAAATTGTCCGTTTGAGGACTTCAATTGGAGGCAAGTAGCTGCAGTGGTTCAGAGTATCAGCTTTGTAGTTGAGTGAAGACCTTGTTCTGATGAATCTCATAATCCACGGTGCATAAGGCTTCAGCTCAAAAGGTGACATAGCGACGTTGGCCAGAGTCCTCATGAAGAAATCATATAAGTTGTCGGGAACACCATGAATGATATTGAAGAGCAGATTCTTCATGATGCCAACGACTTCTTCTTCATTTGAGTCGTGGCCCTTGATTGGACTCAATGTCTTCGTCAAAATGCGATAGACAGTCTGAGGCACATACAGTAATTCCTTGACAAGGAATTTGGTTCGTGGGGCCTGCCCTGGCTTCAAAGGCTTCATCAGCACTTGCATGTAATTATTTTTGAGCTCAGGTTCACTGTAGACACATCGAGCAGCTTCAAGGGGAGGACTGAGTGGTAAGGAACGAAGCAATTCAGTAGTTGATGCCTTGTAGTGAGTATTTTTAGACATCCAATCCAGCACCCATGAGTTCACATCTTCAGAATCTCCTGTGATGTGCAGCGTCGCATAAAATTGAAGAATGAGTTCTTCATTCCAATCACATATGTCAGTGCAGAAATTTAATAGCCCAATGTCATGAAGAACACTGAGGACTGGCTCGAAGCATGGCAGAGATTCCATGTCCACGTGAGGAATGTGTGCATGATCGAAGACTTTGTCTTTGTTGAACAACACTGAGGAATAGAAGTTGGCCTGACTGGCCGTCTAGAAACGGCTCTTCCTTATGCGAGCAGAGTCATAGGGGTTGTAGTCAGTGAAGAATACATGCTCGCCGAAGAAATCTTCAGCCTTGAACTTTTGCTTGCGTGAGAATGGATCCTTTGGCTTGGGCAGAGGAGTGTCAGTGAGTTGCATCACAACCTCAGGAATCGCAATCTAAGGATCTTCAGGCTGAGGAATTTCTGGTTCCTCTTTGGTGGCAGTCTGCGTGTTCAGGTGATTAGCAGCAACAGTTTCTTCAGCACTAGCGGCTAGAATTTCTTCACGTACAGACGAGGTGGGGTGAGTTTCTTCAGAGCCCATTTGAACAGTTGGTGCAGGGGACTGAGGTATTTGTTGTAACGGTGTGAAGAGTGGAGAATTGGGGTGCTGACTTTCCCAAAAGTCATCATTCATCACTGGCATAGTACTCCCAATATCCACGTCTTCATCTTCCATTTCTTCAACGCCAGCCTCTTCAGCTATGAACTGAGGCATTGGTGAGGAAACAACTGGTGTTGAAGGGATCTTATCCACTTCAATTTCTTCATCAATCTGCTCTGACGAAGCAGCGAAATGATTTTCTTCATCAAATCCGCTAGGGATCACATATTCTTCACCAAAAGGAACAAGGTCATTTGATGGCATGGTTGAGATTGGAATAGCATCAATTGGATTTGCAAATGAACTTGTCATAGGCTTCATCTTCTTCGGAGCTGAAGAATCTGAAGCAGTTGATGCTTTCCTTTTCTTCACAGCTGCTCGCTCTGCAGCCTTGGTCTTCTTCACATCTGATGCAGATGGAAGGATTGGAGTTGGTGTAGGTGCAGGAGGAGCAGAGGAATCTGGTTGATTTTCTTCACGCGCAACTGATGCAGTTTCCCTGACTTCTTCATTTTCTTCAGGCGCACCACTAGTGGATGCCCTAGCAATTTCTTCAGCGGCTGGAATGGAGTCATCAGCCCTGGAACTGACATTTTCTTCAGCAGTCTGAAATTCATCAGCGGTGCTGGCATGTTCTTCGCTTCTTTGAGCGTAAGCTTCACTGAGGAATTTCTGCTTGCGTTGGGGCTGCAACATTGAGGTGAACTTCTCGGTCGGTTTAACAAACCTGACTTTGGCTCCTTGCCAATCAGCATAGTAAGCATTGAAGTTATCACTGAGGATTTGATCTCGCATCGATTTTTATAAGTTCATCGGTTGTCATAGAGACAACGTTGGTCTTCGTAAACTTTTCCTTCTTCATCGCCTTCTTGATCTGCCTGGCCTTCTCATATTTCCATTTCTCTTCTTGGATGAAATGAGTCAGCATGTGATTTTGACCAGTAGTCAGCTTGAAATCAGGCATAGGAGTGTTTGGGTCCTTGTGCCAGAGATCAATATAATCGAGGATCAACCTCGGATCCAAAAGCAGTGGCACATTTGTGCCTTTGGCTCTAGCGGCCCTGACTTGCCTGTCTCTGATGATCTCAGCAAGTTCTTCATCATCAGCTTCGTCTTCTTCAGACGACACTTGGAAGGCAACCTGCTTCTTCTAAGGACTAGGGCGAGGACCTCGTCCAGCAGTGGCCTTTGTATTCAGCAGAGAAGGACCCGTTGAAGAATTGGGTGTAGCTCAGGAACTAGATGAGACACCTGAGGCAATGGAGATGCCTGCCGTCCTTTGGCACGTGGCCAGATGCACAGGTGCTGAGGACTTTGTCGGAATAGCTGAGGACTTTGGAGGAGCTGAGGATTTTGAAGGAGCAGGAGCAACATGAGGAATTGGCCTTGAGGACTTTGAAGATTCTGGCCGTGAGGGCATAGCTGAGGAACTTGGCCGTGAGGGCACTATTGGTGAAGCACTTGCCTTGCGCGCAGGCTTCTTTGCCATTGATTTCTTAGGCTTGACAGGGGCCTCGGCAGCAGCAGCAGAGTCTTCATTGAATTTCCTCACTGCTTCTTTGGCTTGTCTAGCCAACTTGGCTTGGTGCTTGGCCCATTCTTCAGGAAAGTCCTCACCGCGCTTGATCTTTGGTGGGGTCTGCTTCTTGGCCAGTGCCAATGGAGGTCTTGGGCATGGAGGATTGAGTGTGAATTTCTTCATGTACTTTGGAGTTACATACCTGTACTCCCTCCATTCTCTTGCCCATCTCCTTTCAATCCTCTGGATGCGCACCTTGCGCTGATTTTTGTTCTCCTTACCAAACTTGGCCTCATCAGGAGTGCAATAGTTTGTGTATATATCATCAGGGATCTCAAAGGCAGTCATGACCTCAAGCTTCTTTCCTCCTTTCTGAGACTTCTTACGGTCTGCCATATTCTTCAGTTGGGGAATTTGAACAATCGAATTCTCTAAAGAAGTATGCAACTTTTCTTCGAGGAACGCTGCAAATGAGTTAAGTTGATGAGAACCTAGTGATTCAAAGAATGGACATGAGTACCGTGGAATGCAGTATAGTTGCGAGGAATTTGGAGAGGTCATATGCGTTCTCAGAAGGTTTTTTTTTAAGAACAAGTTTGAGGAATTTGACCAGATGAGTCTTGAAGAATTTCACTAAGCGTTCTTTGTCTTAGGTTCCAGAGTTGTATAGATCGAAGATCCACACAATTGAGGAATCTTGAAGAAAAAAGATGCTTACATAAACGAATCAAGAGCGGATGACTTGTGAGGTGTTTAGTGTGTGAGGATTTGAAGAATAAAACACCTTTGAAGATTTTGTAGAAAGCATTTGAATCAAAGAGGGCAGTAAAAGTAACTTTTAATTACCCTGAACGAAGAACACGACGAACTGTGAGATGGAGAGGTGAAGTTCGTCAGTGCAGATCTTCCACGCCCTAACTTGGCGGAGGAAGACGGCTACGGCGGCGGCGGAGTGAAGATTTCCGCGGCCGGCGCGAGTACGACGGCGACGAGGTCGAGGCAGTGAAGCTCTTCCTCACCGGCGACGATGGAGTAGCGGCGGCGCTAGGGTTTGAGAAGCTCGAGCGGGAGAGAGAGGTCGAGCGGAGTAAAGGAAGTGAGGAAGGGGAGAGGGGGTATTTATAGCCATGGTGAAAAACTGTTCGCCCGAAGATTTTGGATGAGCGTGCCCCTGACCCTTCTCCTTCGCACGACATGTGTCACCCACGTAATGAAAAGTGGAGATCGTGGGTGAATAGATAAATCTATCGTGGGATGTGGAATGGTTTGAGCGTCAAAACCGAAAATTTGGATAAGATTAGTTTTAAAGTTCCATTCGCAATTTCTTCAGCTGACAAGGACACAGTTTCAAATAGAACGCACATGAAGAATTTGTGAATAAATTGGGTTGAGTATAGCATAGAGGGGGAAGGGTCCGATCACATTCACTTAGCAGAAAATGAAACTTAAAGAAATAGCCATAAGTGAATGCTGGAGGACATAAACTCATATATATATATATATATATATATATATATATATATATATATATATATAGTGAAGATTTTGAAAAGTTGAAGAATTTGAAAAATCGAGGAATTTCAAAACTGAGGAAAAACTCAAATTGAAGATTTTCAACTTTTGTGGTGGCGTGACCCATCAGATAAGAATGATGATTTCGGACACGCTGCATACAATTGTCGAGGGTTCTGAGAATCAAATTCTTCATTAGTTTCTTCACACTTAGAGTGTTATTCTTCATTGATTGAAGAAAAACGTTTCTTCATGTGTTGCACATCTAAGTCATCAGTTTTGCATAAGTGTTAGGATGAGTGTCCTTTTCAAAGAACATTTGAAGATTCTAAGATATTTAGCTCACACCGCAACTTGCTAAATCTCTTCTCATCCAAGGGCTTTGTGAAGATATCGGCTAGCTGTTCTTCAGTCTTCACATGCTTAATAGAAAAGTCGCCCTTCAACACATGATCACGAAGAAAATGATGACGAATCTGAATGTGCTTTGTCTTCGAGTGTTGAACTGGGTTGTGAGCAATCTTGATGGCACTCTCATTATCACAGAAGAGAGGCACATTCTTCATGTTGACGCCGTAGTCCTTGAGAGTTTGCTTCATCCATAGCAGTTGAGCACAGCAAGAACCAACATCAATGTACTCAACTTCAGCAGTAGACAGTGATACGCAGTTCTGTTTCTTTGAGGACCAACAGACCAAGGATCGTCCGAGGAAATGACATGTACCAGATGTTGACTTGCGATCCACACGATCACCAAAGATAGTCGAGTCGTAATATCCAATGAGATCAAAAGCCTAGCCCTTGGGGTACCATAATCCAAGTGTTGGTGTGTGAGCTAGATATATAAGAATATGTTTCACAGCCTTATGGTGTGATTCCTTCAGTGTAGCTTGAAATCAGGCACACATGCAAACACTAAGCATTATATTTGGCCTAGATGCACATAAGTACAATAAAGAACCAACCATGGAGCGGTATACCTTATGATCGAAGTCAATACCATTTTCATCAGTGCACAGATGGCCATTTGTGGGCATAGGCATTTTTACGCCTTTGCAATCTTGCATGCCGAATTTCCTCAGTACATCCTTGAGGTATTTCTCCTGAGATATGAATATGCCATTTCGTTGTTGATGAATTTGAAGACCTAAGAAGAATTTCAACTCTCCCATCATAGACATTTGATATTCTTCACTCATCATATAGGCAAATTCATCACTATGACGTTGGTCAAGATGTACCCAAAGATAATATCATCAACATATATTTGGCACACAAACAGTTCACCATCATAAGATTTAGTAAAGAGAGTAGGGTCGAGTGAACCGGTGTGAAGTCATTCTTCATGAGGAATTCCTTCAAAGTATCATACGACGCTCGAGGGGCCTGCTTGAGGCCATAGAGGGCCTTGTTGAGTCTCAAGACTTTGTCGATGCTTTGGATCTTCAAAACACAGGGGTTGAGCAACATATACTTCTTCCTCAAGCTTACCATTGAGGAATGCACTTTTCACATCCATTTGATATAGAGTGATATCATGATGGTTAGCATAAGCAAGTAATATGCGAATAGCCTCAAGTCTAGCAACAGGCGCAAAAGTTCCATCGAAACCAATTCCTTCAACCTGTGTGTAGCCTTGAGCTACAAGTCGTGCCTTATTCCTCACCACAAGGCCATTTTCATCTTGCTTGTTGCGGTAGATCCACTTTGTGCCAATGATATATTGTGCTTGCGAGGATCTGGACATTTGACCAGTTCCCAGACGTTGTTGAGCTCGAAATGATGTAATTCTTCTTGCATGGCCTGAATCCACTCAGGCTCCAGAAATGCTTCATCTACCTTAGTGGGCTCTGTGATAGAGACAAAAGAATAGTGCCCACAAAAGTTAGATAAATGTGAAGCTTTTGAGCGTGTGAGAGGACCTGGTGCTCTAATGTCATCGATGATCTTCTCCGCTTGCACTTATTTTGCAACGCGAGGATGAGCTGGTTGTCGCTGAGGAATTTGATCAACATTTTCTTCAGCATGATTTTCTTCAGCATTTTCTTCACGTGCATCAGCTCGATGTTCTTCACGATCTGGAATGAATTCTTCAGCAGATTCTTCAGTAGGAATGACATCCTCAGTAGCCTTGAACTTGATAGAATCCTCAGGTGATGGTTCATCTATCACAGAAGGTAGGTGCTCGCTTATGCGAGCCATTAGTTTCATCGAATCAAGACATCTACAGTTTCAACAACCTTGTGAAGAACGTTGTTGAAGACTCTGTAGGCGTGCGAGTCCTTTCCTTAACCAAGCGTAAAACCTTCATGTGCTTTCGGTGCAAATTTAGAGTTGTGATGAGGATCTCTAATCCAGCATTTAGCACCGAAGACTTTGAAATAACTCACATTGGGTTTCTTGTCAGTGAGGAGTTCATAGGCAGTCTTCTTGAATAATTTGTGAAGATATACTCTGTTGATGATGTGGCACGCGATATCAATTGCATCAATCCAAAAACGACGAGGCGTTTTGTATTCATCAAGCATAGTGCGAGCCATCTCAGCAAGAGTCATGTTCTTGCGCTCCACGATGCCATTCTGTTGAGGAGTATAAGGGGCAGATAACTCATGAGTAATACCAAGTTCATCAAGATAGTCATCAAAACCCGAATTCTTGAACTCAGTTCCATTGTCACTTCTGATGTGCTTCATCTTCACACCAAAGTTGGTTGAAGCCCTCGAGGAAAATCGTTTGAAGACTTCCTGCACTTCATGTTTGTAAGTAACAAGGTGTACCCATGTGTAACGAGAGTAATCATCAACAATAACAAAGCCATATTGAGATGCTTCATTTGAAACAATGAGAATAATGGTTAGGACCAAAGAGATCCATGTGAAGCAATTCAAATGGCCGAGTAGTGGTCATGATAGTCTTTCTTTGGATGCTTGGCCTTGGTCATCTTTCCAGCTTCACAGTTCGCATAAGTGATCCTTGAGGAATTCGACATTCTCAATGCCAATGACATGCTTCTTCTTCGCATGGCGTGCAAATTCCTCATGCCCGTGTGACCAAGTCGTCGATGCCATAGCCAGCCTTCTACAGCTTTTTGCAAGTAGGCACACGGCTGGTTGCGGTCCTGAGAGAAATCAACAATATACAAGTCTCCTCTCCTAAAGCCTTCAAGACTTTGGAATTGTCGACTTCCATAACCACAACACAACGATACTTGCCAAAGACAACAACCATATCAAGATCACAAAGCATTGAGATGACATAAGGTTGTATCCTAAGGACTCAACAAGCATGACTTTGTCTATGTGTCGATCCTTTGTGATAGCAACCTTACCTAGACCCAATACCGACTTTTGCCTTTGTCGTGAAGATGATATGCTTCAGATGCGATGGTGATAAGGGAGCATCCATCAATAGATTCTTGTCACCAGTCATGTGATTTGTACATCCACTATCGAGGAACCACTCAGTGGCTTTGGGTTGATCATCCTGCAGATGAATTAGTGCAGCTTATGAACTTCATATACTTCATCAGCGAAGAATATGACATCACAATTCATCAGATCAATTTCATCAAGCAGTAAGACAAATAAAGCAGTATGAGGACGTGAGAAATGAAGGTTCATTTCTTCATGATTAGCCTGCGTCCTTTCAGGCATTTTTCAGGTCTCCAACAAATTCTTTAGATGTTTGAGCACGTTTGGAGACATGTCCTTACATAAGAGATTAGTTCTTTTTCTTCACCACCCACATCTGAAGGGGTGGCAAAGAGTTCATCACTCTGCGAGCTCCATATGAGAAAGGTGGCATAGTCGCCAATCCATTTCGTTTCACATAAGAGGAGTTAGGGTAAGCATATGAATAAGCAGAGATATTCTTCGAGGACTTATGAACATAATGTTTAGAAGAATAATGCTCATATTCATAGCCCTTGGCTCTTCCCTGCGAAACAGAGTTGTTAGCACGATGATATTCATGTGAGGACTTTGATCCTTTTGAGGAATTTGATCCACGTGAGGAATTTGGTCCGTATGAGGACTTGGATCCATATGAAGAATTTGATCTGGGGTTCCTATTCTTCACAGGTGGTGTCATGAGGACATTCACCAAGACTTTCAAGGCACCTTTTGGGAACCCAGATTTTCTTCATAGGGGAACCGTTCCTGCAGTTAGTGCCAACATATCTAGCAAATACTTCACCATTCTGATTTTTGAACAGTTTATAGTTGGAGTCAAATGACTCATCAGAAGAATGAGAAGATTCACATGTAAAGCCAGACAAATTAGATGGATCAACTGGAGGTCCCTTTGCAGCAACCCATGAGGTTTTGGGGTACTGCTCAGGCTTCCAATATGTACCATCAGCATTGAGTTTCCTCTCAAAGGCAATACCCTCTTTCCTAGGGTTCCTGTTGAGAATCGCTTTTAAGCACATCACAAAGAGTTCGATGCCCTTTGAGGCTTTTGTACATGCTCTGTCATGTACAATTCTTTCAGCCACATCGTCAAGAATACTAGCAATGTCCTCGGATGAGGAATTAGTGATAGCAGAGGCAGGTGAAGAATTTGTAACATTAGAAGCATTTGAACATTCAGGTGAAGAATTAGCAGATTCACGTTCAATGTATTTCAAACATGGAGGAATAGATTCTTCCTGAGCAGCGCTGATTTGTTGAGCAAGTAATGAATCGCGCTCCTTCTGAAGATCTTCATAACTCACTCTCAGCTTCTCAAGATCTTGCTTTCTTTGAAGAAATTCATAAGAAAGTTTCTCATGATCAGATAAGAGAGTGTTATGATGACCCTGAAGGTTGTCAAACCTGGTCTGAAGTCTCTGAAGATTTTCTTTCAAGGTTTTAAGTGCGATCCATTTCTTCACCCAACATATCAACACTTTTGTCTAGCATGTTTTGAACCTTTTCAAAAGCCCTTTGTTGTTTTACGGCAATCTTAGCAAGTTTAGAGTAGCTGGGCTTGAGGTTTTCATCAGATTCATTCTCACTAGAGTCAGAGGAGGTATATTTTAGTGCCTTGGCACCCTTTGCCATGAAGCAATAAGTGGGAGTGTAGTCATCATTGTCTTCATCAACCTTGTTGGTGAGGTCATTTTCTTCAGAGTTGAAGATAGACTTGCTGACGAAAGCAGTAGCGAGGGCTAGGCTCGCCACACCAGACTCGGACTCCTCAGATGCCTCCTCTTCCTCATTTTCTTCAGATTCAGCATCAGAGTCCATTTCCCTGCCAATGAATACCTGAGCCTTCTTGGAGCTGCTCTTCTTCTGAGATGAAGACTTTGAGGATTTCTTCTTTTTCTTCGTATCATCAGAACTATAATCCTTGTATTTCTTATTCTTTGATTCCTTTTCCCACTGAGGACAATCTTGAATGTAGTGTCCAGGTTTCTTGCACTTGTGACAAAGCCTCTTCTTGTAGTCACTGGATGAGGAATAATTGCTCCTGGAGGGTCTTCCAAAGCGATCACGTCTTGAGAATTTCTGGAATTTCTTCACGAGCAGTGCTAGCTCATGACTCAGTTCTTCAGGGTCACCAAGGCTGCTACCAGAGTCTTCATCTTCGGACTCGGATACTGCCTTGGCCTTCAGTGCACGTGATCTGCCATAGCTCGAACCATAGAGATCTCTCTTTTCGAAGTGGAACTCATGAGTATTTAGCCTCTCGAGGATATCAGCAGGATCAAGTGACCTGTAATCAGCACGTTCTTGTATTATCAATGCCAGAGTATCAAATGAGGAATCAAGGCATCTCAACAATTTCTTCACCACCTCAGGATCGGTGATGTCAGTGGCACCAAGCGCTTGAAGCTCATTTGAGATGTCAGTGAGGCGATCGAAGGTTTGTTGAACATTTTCGTTGTCGAGTCTTTTGAAGCGGTTGAAAAGATTGCGAAGAACATCAACTCGAGAGTCACGCTGAGTTGAAACTCCTTCATTCACCTTGGACAGCCTATCCCAGATAAGCTTAGCAGTTTCCAAAGCACTCACTCTTCCATACTGTCCTTTGCTCAAATTGCCACATCTGATATTCTTCGCTTGAGAGTCGAGTTGCTTGAATCTCTTCACGCCGGTAGCGTTCAGTAAGGGTGAGACAGAAGGAACACCATTTTCCACAACATACCAGAGATCGTTATCAATTGCCTCAAGATGCATTCGCATCTTATTCTTCCAGTAGGGGTAGTCCATCCCATCAAAGGTAGGACACCCAGCAGAGACCTTGATCATACCTGCGGTCGACATAGCTAAAACTCCAGGCGGCTAAACCAAAATCACACAGAACAAGGGAGTACCTTCCTCTGATACCAATTGAAAGTGCATTATATCGACTAGAGGGGGGTTGAATAGGCGATTTTTACGAATTCTTCACTGAGGAATTTGCTAGTGAGGAAATTCCTTAGCGAAGTACTACTTGCAGCAGAATAAGTACTCAAAAGTAAACATAACAGAAGACAAGCACAGTCATCATGATGAAATGAAGACAAGCACAGAGTATAGAAAGCGTAATCACAGGATAACACAGGATGAAGACAAACAGACTGAAGAAATTGAACTGAGGAAATCGATAAAGTCTTCAGTCAAAGTCTTCAAACACAGATATGACAAGTACACAAAACAGTAATGAGGAAATGAAAGAGTTGAGGAAATAGAACCAGTTGGTTTGGTGAAGACAATGATTTGGTAGACCAGTTCCAACTGCTGTCTCAGTTGTACATCTGGTTGGCGCGGCTAGGTATTTAAACCTGAGGACACACAGTCCTCATCGTATTCTCCTTGAACTAAGGTCACACAGACCTCATCCAATCACTCGTGGTAAGTCTTCAGGTGACTTCCGAACCTTCACAAACTCGGTCACTCGGCGATCCACAATTCCTCTTGGATGCTCTAGACCATGACACCTAACCGTCTGGAAGAAGCACAGTCTTCAAAGGTAACAAGCGTCGGATCCACGTAGGATCAATCTCTTCAGTGATGCTCAATCACTTTGGGTTTGTAGGTGTTTGGGTTTGTGTTTTCCTCACTTGATGATTTTCGCTCAAAGTCCTCGGAGGATGGGATGCTCTCAAATGACAAGTGTCAGTTTCTCTCGATGCAGCCAACCAGCTAGTGGTTGTAGGGGCTGCTATTTATAGCCTAGGGAGCAGCCCGACATGATAAGACATAAATGCCCTTCAATGATATGACCGTTAGGTGGATAATATATTTTGGGACAGCTGGCGCGTAGCACAACAACGGTCGGAAATTTGAGGTTCAAATTCCTTAGGGCTATCATGTTCTTCACTGTGTAGGCAATCCGCACTGGCGAATTCCTAACTCCTCAGTCAGAACAAATTCCTCAGAGACCAGATGAACTTCATCTCTCACATCAAGAAATTGACTGAATCAGATGGGATTTCCAATGGCTTCACTCGAAGGGATTGGTAGGTGTAGGATTTTGAGTTGAGCATCACTTGGAAAATTTTCCTTAGTATTTCCTGGACCCCCTTTAACAGTACGGTGTTTCCTATGACTCAAGAAAGAGAAAATGAAACTACGAAAACAAAAGTCATCACGCTTCATGTTCCTCAAATGAATACCAAGTCTTCAAGGTCACACCAATTTCTTCACTTTCGAAGTCTTCAGAAATACCAAAGTCTTCAGTCGAAGAACTTCATTTTTAGGTGTCGACTTTCTCTGTAAATATCAAACTCCTCATAGACTTATAGACTGTGTACACTTATAAACACATTAGTCCCTTAACCTATAAGTCTTCACTACACCAAAATCACTAAGGGGCACTAGATGCACTTACACTCCGCATCAGCGCCCCCTCGGGCGCCCCGCCGCCACGATCTTCGGCGCCCCCTCGAGTGCTCTCTTGGGCACCCCCACCACCGTTGCCTTTGGCTCGGTCCCGCAGGGCACTGCCGCAGACCCCTCGGCGTCATCGGAGACTGCCTCGACCTCCTCCTCGCTGGTCTCTCCTTCGACTCCATCGGCGTGGTTGCACCCCTCACCAGTGTTGTCACCCGGGCTCGGAATGGGATGTTTCGTCCTACTATGCGCTACACCTTCGATGAGTACGCGTGTGTCGCGTCCACCTCGGCCTTGTCTCCTCTACCCACCTCCGCTCGCGCAGCCCTTCGGGATCCGAATTGGCTTGTTGTGATGCTTGAGGAGTTCGACGCCTTGCAGCGCAACCGAACATGGCAGCTTGTCCCGCGGCCTCCCCATGCCAATGTTATCACTAGCAAGTGGGTTTTCCGCGACAAGACTCGCCCTGTCAGTTCCCTCGAGCGATACAAGGCGCGTTGTGTGGTGCGCGGTTTCCGACAGCGCGTCGGCGTGGACTTCACCGACACCTTCACCCCGGTTGTCAAACTGGGCATGATTTGCGCCGTTCTCCAGCTGGCTATCTCTCGCACCTGGCCAGTTCACCAGCTCGACGTGTCCAATGCTTTCTTGCATGGTGAAAGTGCGTTATATCGACTAGAGGGGGGTGAATAGGCGATTTTTATGAATTCTTCAATGAGGAATTTTCCGGTGAGGAAATTCCTAAGTGAAGAACTACTTGCAGCGGATTAAGTACTCAGAAGTAAGCATAAGAGAATGCAGACATGGTCATCATGATGAAGTGAAGACAATCAAAGAGTACAGAAAGCGTAAACACAGGATAGCACAATATGAAGACAAACAGACTGAAGAAATTGAACTGAGGAAATTGAGAAAGTCTTCACCAAAGTCTTCGGACACGATATGAATGAACACTCAACACAAAGAATGAGGAAATGAAAGGGTTGAGGAAATAGAACCGATTAGGTTGGTGAAGACAATGATTTGGTAGACCAGTTCCAACTGCTGTCTCGGTTGTACGTCTGTTGAGCGGCCGAGTATTTAAACTCGAGGACACACAGTCCCGGACACCCGATCGGCTGAAAGCACGCAGCCTCGGGACAACAAGTCCTCACCAGATTCTCCTTGAACTAAGGTCACACAGACCTCGTCCAATAACTCGTGGTAAGTCTTCAGGCGACTTCCAAACCTTCACAGACTCGGTCACTCGGCGATTCACAATTCCTCTTGGATGCTCTAGACCATGACGCCTAACCGTCGGGAAGAAGCACAGTCTTCAAAGGTAATAAGCGCCGGATCCACGCAGGATCAGTCTCTTCAGTGATGCTCATTTACTTTGGGTTTGTAGGTGTTTGGTTTTGGGTTTTTCCTCACTCGATGATTTTCGCTCAAAGTCCTCGGAGGATGGGTTGCTCTCAAATGACAAGTGTCAAGTTCTCTCGAGCAGCCAACCAGCTAGTGGTTGTAGGAGCGGCTATTTATAGCCTAGGGAGCAGCCTGACATGATAAGACATAAATGCCCTTCAATGATATGACCGTTAGGTGGATAAGATATTTTGGGACAGCTCACAAGAAGACAAGAATGGTCGGAAATTTGACTCTCAAATTCCTCGTGGCTATCATGTTCCTCATCGTAGGCAATCCAGACCGGCGAATTCCTAACTCCTCGGCCGTAACAAATTCCTCAAAGAACTGTAAGAACTTCGCCTCTCACATCAAGAAATTGACTGAATCAGATGAGATTTCCAAAGGCTTCACTCGAAGGGATTGGTAGGTGTAGGATTTTGAGTTGAGCATCACATGGAAATTTTTCCTTACTATTTCCTCGATCCCCTTTAACAGTACGGTGTTTCCTATGACTCAAGAAAGAGAAAGACGAAACTACGAAAACAAAAGTCTTCATGCTTCATGTTCCTCAAATGAATACTAAGTCTTCAAGGTCACACCAATTTCTTCACTTTCAAAGTCTTCAGAAAGTCTTCTGAATATCAAAGTCTTCAAATCGAAGAACTTCATTTTTAGGGTCGACTTTCTCTGTAAATATCAAAACTCCTCATAGACTTATAGACCTGTGTACACTCATAAACACATTAGTCCCTTAACCTATAAGTCTTCAATACACCAAAATCACTAAGGGGCACTATATGCACATACAATCTCCCCCTTTTTGGTGATTGATGACAATATAGGTTATCTTTTCAACGGGGATAAACATATGAAGTATAACTACTGATGTTGAGGAATTTGATTGCAAGATATAGAAGAACTCCCCCTGAAGATGTGCATAGTGAGGAATTTGCTTTTGAGGCTATGCACATTTGAAGAGTTGAATCATGGAGATCTCCCCCTATATCTTGTAATTCATACACGCATTTGACATATAATATGAAAAATTTGAAAATGCATGATGAAATATGGTGCTTGATGAAATTCAGCATGCGTGCGATAACATTAATGAGGAACAAGCATGCAAAATAACGCATCAAGAGTATTAGAGCACAAAGGCATCAAAAGTATCGAGCACAAAGGCATCAAACGACGAGCACCATCGGGTTTAAGATTACAACTCGATCCAATAAAAGTTTCAGAAGAACAAGAGTTGTAACTTAACAAAAAAATTGCCCATATAATAGACCCGCTTGAAGACTAACTCACATTTCTCCCCCTTTGTCATCAAATGACCAAAAGGATCGAAACTAAGGACTAACGCCCCTGAAGAATTTCAAGTTGATGAAGGAGCACCAGCGTTGTTGGGGTCGGTTGTCATAGTAGGGCCTGCCGCAGTGTCATCCAAGTCTTCATTTTCATCAGTGTCTCGTGATGAAGAATAGGAGCTTGCCACCAACGAGGGAACTTTCACCTTCTTGTATTTCTTCGGTGGAGGTGCAGACCAGTCAAAATCTTCCTTGAGACCCATTGTCTTCAGTTCTTCCGCACTGTAGACATTAGAAAGAACAGCCCAAAAGTGCTTGAAGGTTTCATGGAGGTAGTAGTGGTTTTTCTTCACCGCATTGTGTGTAGAGGTCATGTTGTGAAGAATTGAACCAAACCGACGCTTGACCCATTTATGATTGCGATCAACCTTCCGATGAAGACCGAGGAGTAACTCACGATCACCATCACCACAGGTGCTATGGCTTGATGACTTTGCTTGGCCGAGGTATTTATGACAGAGTCATGTGTGGCGTAGTCATCATTGGTGGAGTAGGATGCAGCTTTTGCGAACCGACCATCCAATGGACGAGTGCCTTCATCGATCACAGCAGTAGCCTTGCCCTTGTCATCACCGAGGTAAATGTCCGCTTGAGGACTTCAATCGGGGCAAGTAGCTCCAGTGGTTCGTAGTATCGCCTTTGTAATTGAGTGAAGACCTTGTCCCGATGAATCTCATAATCCAAGGTGCATAAGGCTTCACTCAAAAGGTGACATAGCAATGTTTGCCGAGTCCTCATGAAGAAATTATGGAAGTTGACGGGAACGCCATGAATGATATTGAAAAGCATATTCTTCATGATGCCAAAGACTTCTTCATCATTTGAGTCGTGGCCTTTGATAGGACTCATTGTCTTCGTCGGAATCCGATAGACAGTCCGAGGCACATATAGTAATTCCTCGACGAGAAATTTGGTTCTTGGGGCCTACCCTGGCTTCAAAGGCTTCATCAGCACTTGCATATAGTGATTTGAAAGCTCAGGTTCGTTGTAGATACAACGAGCACCATCAAGTGGAGGACTGAGTGGTAGGGCACGAAGCAATTCAGTTGCTGGTGCCTTGTAGTGAGTGTTTTCAGACATCCAGTCCAACACCCATGAGTTCACATCTTCAGCGTCTCCGGTGATGTGCAGCGTCGCATAGAATTGAAGAATGAGTTCTTCATTCCAATCACGTATATCGCAGTCAGAAATTCGAAGTCCCGTGCATCGTGAAGAACACCGAGGACCTGCTCGAAGCCTGGCGGAGATTCCATGTCCACATGAGGAATATGTGCATGATCGAAGACTTTGTCTTTGTTGAACAAAGATCGAGGAATAGAAATTGGCTTGACCGGCAGTCCGTAAACGCCTCTTCCTTATGCGAGCAAAATCATATGGATTGTAATCGTGAAGAATACGTGCTCATGAAGAAATCTTCAGCCTTGAACTTTTGCTTTGTTGAGAAGGGATTCTTTGGCTTTGGCAAAGGATTGTCGATGAGTTGCATCACGACCTCGGAATCGCAATCTCGTGTTCTTTAGGCCGAGGAATTTCTGGTTCCTCTACATGTGCGCCCGAGGATCGGAAGCAGGTTCATTAGCGCTAGTGGCTGTAATTTCTTCATGTACAGATGAAGTGGGATGAGTTTCTTTAGAGCCCATTTGAACAGTTGGAGCAGGGGACTGAGGAATCTGTTGAATTGGGGTGAAGAGTGGAGAATTTGGATGCTGACTTTCCCAAAAGTCATCATTCATCACTGGCGTTGTGCTTCCAAAATCCACATCTTCTTCAATTTCCTCAACACCGGCCTCTTCCGCTGTGAACTGAGGCATAGGCGAGGAAATGATTGGGGTTGAAGGGATAGCTTCCACTTCAATTTCTTCATCAATCTGCTCTGACGAAGCAGCAGAATGATTGTCTTCATCAGATCCGCTTGGGATCTCATAATCTTCACCAAAAGGAACAAGGTCCTTTGATGGCATTGAGGAAATTGGAACAACATCAATGGGATTTTCAAATGAGCTGGTCATTGTCTTCATCTTCTTCGGGGCTGAAGAATTTGAAGCAGCAGATGCTTTCCTTTTCTTCACCGTAGCTCGTTCTGCAGCCTTGGTCTTCTTCACATCAGATGCAGATGGAAGGATTGGTGTTGGTGTAGGCGCAGGAGGAGCTGAGGAATCTGGTTGAATTTCCTCGGAATGGCGATGCAATTGCCACTGACTTCTTCCGCTTTCTTCAAAGCGCACCACTAGTGGATGCCTTGGCAATTTCTTCAGCTGGAATGGAGTTATCAGCCCCGAACTAGCATTGTCTTCAAAGACCTGAACTTCATCGGAGGTGCCTTGGCATGTTCTTCAATCGGTGGTGAGGCTCGGCTGAGGAATTTCTTGTTGCGTTGGGGCTGCAACATTGGTGAACTTCTTCGTCGGTTGATTTAATCGACTTTGGCTCCTTGCCAATCAGCATAATAGGAGTCAAATTTGTCGCCGAGGGCTTTGATGTGCTACCGCATCTTGATAAGTTCTTCATTGTCATCTTGACAACGCTTTTCTTCAGCAGTTTCTCCTTTCAGATCATGCGATTTCTTGATCTCTCCGCCATATCAAATTTCCATTTCTCCTCTTGGATGAAATGAGTCAAGATGTGACTTTGGCCAGTGTCAATTTGAAGTCGTGCATAGGAGTGTTTGGGTCCTTGTGCCGTAGATCAATGTAGTCTAGGATCGCTCTTGGATCCAACAAAGAAAGACAGTGTGCCTTTGGCTCTAGCGGCCCTTTCTTGGCGGTCTCGATGATTTCCGCAAGTTCATCATCATCAGCCTCATCATCTTCTGTGGCTCTTGGAAGGCGACCTGTTTCTTCTGGGACTTGGCCGAGGGGCCTCGGCCCACTGTGGCCTTAGTCTTCAGCAGAGTCGGGCCAGATGAAGAATTTGGTGCACCGAGGAACTTGTCAAACACCAGAGGCAATGGAGATGCCTGCAGTCCTTTGTCACGTGGGCTGCATGCAGTCTGCCGAGGACTTTGTCGGAACTGCCGAGGACTTGGGAGGAGCCACGAGGACTTTGTAGGAGCCGAGGATTTGGGAGGAGCCGAGCAAGCATGAGGAATTGGCCGTGAGGGCACAAATGAGGAACTTGGCCGTGAGGGCAATCAAGGTGAAGCACTTGGCTTGTGAGCGGGCTTCTTTGCCATAGATTTTCTTGGCTTGACAGAGGCCTCAAGGGCAGCAGCAGCAGCAAAGTCCTCATTGAATTTCCTCACTGCCTCGTTGGCTTGTCTTGCCAACTTGGCTTGGCGCTTGGCCCATTCTTCAGGAAAGTCCTCACCACGCTTGATGCTGGTGGGGTCAGCTTCTTGAACAGGTGCCAATGGAGCTCTTGGGCATGGAGGATTGAGAGCGAATTTCTTCATGTACTTTGGATTAACATATCTGTACTCCCTCCATTCCCTTGCCCATCTCCATTCAATCCTTTGAATGCGCACCTTGTGCTGATTTTTGTTCTCTTTGCCGAACTCGGCTTCAACAGGTGTGCAATAGTCAGCATAGATTTCCTCAGGAATCTCAAACGTAGTCATGACCTCAGGCCTCCTTCCTCCTTCCTGTGGCTTCTTTCCTTCTGCCATATTCTTCAGCTGAGGAATTTGAACAATCGAATTCTCTGAAGAAGTATGCAACTTTTCTTCGAGGAACGCTGCAAATGAGTTAAGTTGATGAGAACCTAGTGATTCAAAGAATGACATGAGTACCTGTGAACAGAGTATAGTTGCGAGGAATTTGGAGAGGTCATATGCGTTCTCAGAAGGTTTTTCAAAAAGAACTAGTTTGGGGAATTTGACCAGATGAGCCTTGAAGAATTTCACTAAGCGATCTTTGTCTTATGTTCCAGAGTTTTATAGATCGAGGATCCACACAATTGAGGAATCTTGAAGAAAATCATTGCTTAGAGAAACGAATCAAGAGCATGTTTTGTTTGAGGTGTTCATATGTGTGAAGATTTGAAGAATAAACACCTTTGAAGATTTTCAAGAAGGTTTGAGAATCAAAGCGAGTAATAAAAGTAACTTTTAATTAACCGAACTGAAGAACATGATGAACTGAGAAGAACAGATGGGAAGTTCGTCAGGTTAGATCTTCCACGCCCTTACTCGGCGGAGGAAGACAGCTACGGCGGCGGAGTGAAGATTTCATGGTCGGCGACGGCAGGTCGAGGCGTTGAAGCTCTTCCTCACCGGCGACGATGGAGTAGCGGCGGCGTTAGGGTTTGAGATGCTCGAGTGAGAGAGAGAGCGGTCGAGCGGAGTAAAGGAAGTGAGGAAGGGGAGAGGGGGTATATATAGACACGGTGAAAAACTGTTCGCCCAAAGATTTGGGACGAACGTGCCCCTGACCCTTCTCATTCGCTTGACATGTGTCACCCACGTACTGAGAAGTGGAGATTGTGTTAGATCGTGGGTGAATAGATAAATCTATCGTGGGATGCGGAACGGTTTGAGCGGCAAAAACGAAAGTTCGGATAAGATCAGTTTTAAAGTTCCGCTCGCAATTTCTTCAAATTTGACATGGATACAAAGGAAGATTTTGAACAAGTTTCAAATAGAACGCACATGAAGAATTTGTGAATAGATTGGGTTGAGTATAGCATAGAGGGGGAAGGGTCCGATCACATTCACTTAGCAGAAAGAGCAACTTGAAGAAATAGCCATAAGTGAATGCTGTAGAAGACATAAACCCATATATGTATATATAGCCAATGAAGAAAAACGACGGAAACAGTGAAGATTTTGAAAAGTTGAAGAATTTGAAAAAACTGAAGAATTTCAAAAACTGATGAAAAACTCAAATTAAAGATTTTCAACTTTGGTGGTGGCGTGTCCCAATCAGATAAGAATGATGATTTCGCATACACCGCGCATACAATTGTCGAGGGTTCTCGAGAATCAAATTCTTCATTAATTTCTTCACACTTAGAGTGTTATTCTTCATTGATTGAAGAAAAACGTTTCTTCATGTGTTGCACATCTAAGTCATCAATTTTGCATATGTGTCGATGTGTGTCCTTTTCAAAGAACATTCAAGATTCTAAGATATTTAGCTCACACCGCAACTTGCTAAATCTCTTCTCATCCAAGGGCTTTGTGAAGATATCGGCTAGTTGTTCTTCAGTCTTCACATGCTCGATGGAGATGTCGCCCTTCAACACATGATCACGAAGAAAATGATGACGAATCTGAATGTGCTTGGCTTCGAGTGCTGAACTGGGTTGTGAGCAATCTTGATGGCACTCTCATGGTCACAGTAGAGAGGAACATTCTTCACGTTGATGCCGTAGTCCTTGAGAGTTTGCTTCATCCACAGCAATTGAGCACAACAAGAGCCAAGAAGCAATGTATTCAGCTTCCGCAGAGATGAAGCGGTGATACGCAGTTCTATTTCTTCGAGGACCAATGCACCAAAGATCGTCCGAGGAAATGACAAGTACTAGATGTTGACTTGCGGTCCACACGATCACCAAAGATAGTCGAGTCGTAATATCCAATGAGATCAAAAGTAGAACCCTTGGGGTACCAAAATCCTAGTGTTGGTGTGTGAGCTAGATATCGAAGAATATGCTTCACACCTTATGGTGTGATTCCTTGATTGTAGCTTGAAATCGGGCACACATGCAAACTCTAAGCATTATATCTGGCCTAGATGTACATAAGTACAATAAAGAACCAATCATGGAGCGGTATACCTTGTGATCAAAGTCAATACCATTTTCATCAGTGCATAGATGGCCATTTGTGGGCATAGGAATTTTGACGCCTTTGCAATCTTGCATGCCGAGTTTCTTCAAGACATCTTTGAGGTATTTCTCCTGAGATATGAATATGCCATTGTGTTGTTGATTTAATTTGAAGACCTAAGAAGAATTTCAACTCTACCATCATAGACATTTGATATTCTTCACTCATCATATAGGCAAATTCATCACTATAACGTTGGTCATTACAGCCAAAGATAATATCATCAACGTATATTTGACACACAAACAGTTCACCATCATTTGATTTAGTAAAGAGAGTAGGGTCGAGTGAACCGGGTGTGAAGCCATTCTTCACGAAGAATTCCTTCAATGTATCATACCACGCCCGTGGGGCCTGTTTGAGACGATAGAGGGCCTTGTTGAGTCTAAAGACTTTGTCCATGTGTATGTCCTTAGAGATCACAACCTTACCAAGACCCAATACCCGACTTTTGCCTTTGTCAGCAAAGATGATATGCTTCAATGTGACGGTGATAAGGGAGCATCCATCAATAGATTCTTGTGACCAGTCATGTGATTTGTACATCCACTATCGAGGACCCACTCATTGGCTTTGGGTTGATCATCCTGCAGATGAATTAGTGCAACTTACGATCTCATATACTTCATCCGTGAAGAATATGATATCAAGTTTATCAGATGAATTTCATCAGGCAGTATAACAGATAAGAAGTATGAGGACGTGTGAAAGTTCATTTCTTCATGATTAGCCTGCGTCCTTTCAGGCACTTTTGTCGGACCCCGGAAATTCTTCGTGACGCTTAACGACGCCCGAGACCTGACCCTGCAGAAGAGATTAGTTCCTTTTCTTCACCACCGACATCTGAACGGGTGGCAAAGAGTTCATCACTCTGCGAGCTCCATATGAGAATGGTGGCATAGAGGCCAATCCATTTTGTTTCACATAAGAGGGGTTAGGGTAAGCATATGAATAAGCAGAGAAATTCTTCGAGGACTTATGAACATATTGGTTTGAAGAATAATGCACATATTCATAGCCCTTAGCTCTACCCTGCGAAAAAGAGTTGTTAGCACGATGATAATCATATGAGGACTTTGATCCTTTTGAGGAATTTGATCCACGTGAGGAGTTTGGTCCGTATGAGGACTTGGATCCATATGAGGAATTTGGTCCATATGAAGAGTTTGATCTGGAGTTCAGATTCTTCACGTGTGGTGTCATGAGGACATTCACCAAGACTTTCAAGGCACTTCTTGGGAACCCAGATTTTCTTCATAGGGGAACCGCTTCCTGCAGCTTAGTGCCAACATATCTAGCAAATACTTCACCATTCTGATTTTTGAACAGTTTATAGTTGGAGTCAAATGATTCATCGTAAGAATGAGGAGATTCGCATGTAAAGCCAGATAAGTTAGATGGATCAACTGGAGGTCCCTTTGCAGCAACCCATAAGGTTTTGGGATACCGCTCAGGCTTCCAATATGTTCCATCTGCGTTGAGTTTCCTCTCAAAGGCAATACCCTCTTTCCTAGGGTTCCTGTTGAGGATCTGCTTTTTAAGCACATCACAAAGAGTCTGATGCCCTTTGAGGCTTTTGTACATGCCTGTCATCTACAATTCCTTCAGCCATGCATCGTCAGTGATACAAGCAAAGTCCTCAGATGAGGAATTAGTGATAGTAGAGGCAGGTGAAGAATTTGTAACAATTGAAGCATTTGAACATTCAGGTGAAGAATTAGCAGATTCACGTTCAATGCACTTTATGCATGGAGGAACAAATTCTTCCTGAGAAGCGCTGATTTGTTGAGCAAGTAATGAATCACGCTCCTTCAATATCTTCATAACTCACTCTTAGCTTCTCAAGATCTTGCTTTCTTTGAAGAAATTCATAAGAAAGTTTCTCATGATCAGACAAGAGAGTGTTATGATGACCTTGAAGGCTGTCAAACCTAGACTGAAGTCTCTGAAGATTTTCAGTCATAGCTTTAGTGCGATCCATTTCTTCACCTAACATATCATCGCTTTTATCTAGCATGTTTTGAACCTTTTCAAAAGCCCTTTGTTGTTTTACAGCAATCTTAGAAGGTTTTGAGTAGCTGGGCTTTAGATCTTCATCAAATTCATTTTCACTAGATTCAGAGGAGGTATATTTTAGTACCTTGGCACCCTTTGCCATGAAGCAATAGGTGGGAGCGTAGTCATCACTATCTTCATCAGCTTTGTTGGTGAGGTCATTTTCTTCAGAGTTGAAGATGGACTTGCTGACGAAAGCAGTAGCGAGAGCTAGACTTGCCACACCAGACTCAGATTCTTCTGATGCCTCCTCTTCCTCAAGTTCCTCAGATTCAGCTCCAGAGTCCATTTCCTTGCCAATGAATGCCCGAGCCTTCTTGGAGCTGCTCTTCTTGTGAGAAGAGGGCTTTGAGGATTTTGATGATGAAGATTTCGACGATTTCTTCTTCTTCTTAGCGTCATCAGAACTGTAATCCTTGTATTTCTTCTTCTTTAATTCCTATTCCCACTGAGGAAAATCTTGAATGTAGTGACCAGGTTTCTTGCATTTGTGGCAAAGTCTTCTCTTATAGTCACTGGATGAGGAATCACTGCTCCTTGAGGATTTTCCAAAGCGACCACATCTTGAGAACTTCGAATTTCTTCACGAAAGTGCTAGCTCTTGGCTCAATTCTTCAGATCTCCAAGGCTACTACCGTAGTCTTCACAATCAGATTCGCATACAGCCTTGGCCTTCGTGGCACGTGATTTTCCATAGCTAGAACCATAGAGATCTCTCTTTTCAAAGAAGTCGAACTCATGAGTATTTAGCCTCTCGAGGATATCACCGATCAAGTGACTTGTAGTCGACGCTCTTGTATCATCGCTGCGAGTATCAAATGAGGAATCAAGCGATCTCAATAATTTCTTCACCACCTCATGGTTGGTGATGTCAGTGGCACCAAGTGCTTGAAGCTCGCTTGAGATGTCATGAGGCGAATCAAGGTTTGTTGAACATTTTCATTGTCGAGTCTTTTGAAGCGGTTGAAGAGATTGCGAAGAACATCAACTCGAGAGTCACGCTGAGTTGAGACTCCTTCATTTACTTTGGACAGCCTGTCCCAGATGAGCTTAGCAGTTTGAATCTCTTCCATATTGTCCTTTGCTCAGATGGCCACATATGATATTCTTCGCTTGAGAATCGAGTTGCTTGAATCTCTTCACATCGGCAGCATTCAGAGAAGGTGTGACTGAGGGAACACCATTTTCCACAACATACGAGAGATCGTTGTCAATTGCCTCAAGATGCATTCGCATCTTGTTCTTCCAGTAGGGGTAGTCCGTCCCATCAAAGGTAGGACACCCTGCTGAGACCTTGATCATACTTATGGCCCGACATAACTAAAACTCCGTGGTTAAACTAAAATCACACGTAACAAGGGAGTACCTTGCTCGATACCAATTGAAAGTGCGTTATATCGACTAGAGGGGGTGAATAGGCGATTTTTATGAATTCTTCAATGAGGAATTTGCCGATGAGGAAATTCCTAAGTGAAGAACTACTTGCAATGGAATAAGTACTCAAGTAAGCATAAGAGAATGAGGACATGGTCATCATGATGAAGTGAAGACAATCAAAGAGTACGTAAAGCGTAAACACGGATAGCACAAGATGAAGACAAACATATCAAGAAATTGAACCGAGGAAATTGAGAAAGTCTTCACCAAAGTCTTCGCATACGATATGAATGAACACTCAACACGGTAATGAGGAAATGAAAGGGTTGAGGAAATAGAACCAGTTAGGTTGGTGAAGACAATGATTTGGTAGACCAGTTCCAACTGCTGTCTCGGTTGTAATCTGGTTGAGCGGCCGAGTATTTAAACTCGAGGACACAGTCCGGACACCTACCGCCGAAGCACGCAGCTCAGACAACAAGTCCTCACCGTATTCTCCTTGAACTAAGGTCACACAGACCTCGTCCAATCACTCGTGGTAAGTCTTCATGCAACTTCCAAACCTTCACAGACTTGGTCACTCGGCGATCCACAATTCCTCTTGGATGCTCTAGACCATGACGCCTAACCGTCTGGAAGAAGCACAGTCTTCAAAGGTAACAAGCATCGGATCCATGCAGGATCAATCTCTTCAGTGATTCTCAATCACTTTGGGTTTGTAGGGGGTTTAGTGTTGGGTTTTTCCTCACTCGATGATTTTCGCTCAAAGTCCTCGGAGGATGGGTTGCTCTCAAATGACAAGTGTCAAGTTCTCTCGGAGCAGCCAACCAGCTAGTGGTTGTAGGGGGCGGCTATTTATAGCCTAGGGAGTAGCCCGACATGATAAGACATAAATGCCCTTCAATGATATGACCGTTAGGTGGATAAGATATTTTGGGACAGTATGCCAAGAAGACAAGAACGATCGTAAATTTGACTCTCAAATTCCTCGTGGCTATCATGTTCCTCACCGAGTAGGCAATCCACACCGGCGAATTCCTAACTCCTCATCGAACAAATTCTCAAATGACCGTAAGAACTTCGTCTCACATCAAGAATTTGACTAAACTGTATGAGATTTCCAAAGGCTTCACTCAAGGGATTGGTAGGTGTAGGATTTTGAGTTGAGCATCACATGGAAATTTTTCCTTAGTATTTCCTCGACCCCTTTAACAAGACGGTGTTTCCTATGACTCAAGAAAGAGAAAACGAAACTACGAAAACAAAAGTCTTCACGCTTCATTTTCCTCAAATGAATACTAAGTCTTCAAGGTCGCACCAATTTCTTCACTTTCAAAGTCTTCGTAAAGTCTTCGTAATATCAGTCTTCAAATAAGAACTTCATTTTTAGGGTCGATTTTCTCTCAGAATATCAAAACTCCTCATAGACTTATAGACCTGTGTACACTCATAAACACATTAATCCCTTAACCTATAAGTCTTCAATACACCAAAATCACTAAGGGGCACTAGATGCACTTACACATGGTCATCTCGACGAGCAGGTGTTTTGTCAGCAGCCCACTGGTTTCGTCGACACTGCCTATCCGGACCATGTGTGCTTGCTCTCCCGTTCTCTTTCCGGGTTGAAGCAGGCACCTCGGGCCTGGTACCAGCGGATTGCGGCCTTCCTTCAGCAGCAGGGGTTCCGGTCCACACGGTCTGATGCCTCCCTGTTTGTTTATCACCAGGGCGCCGCTATCACAGCACCTTCTCATGTACGTCGACGACATCATCCTGACTGCGTCCTCTCCAGCGCTACTACAGCAAATCACCGCTTGCCTTGGCACCGAGTTCACCCTCAAGGACTTGGGGGCTCTCCACTACTTCCTCGGCATCGATGTTGTTCGCCATGCCACTAGCTTCTTTTTGCATCAGCAGAAGTACGCGTACAAGCTTCTGGAGCGAGCTGGCATGCTTAATTGCAGGCCTTCTTCCACGCCTGTCGATATGAAGGCTAAGGTGTCCGCCGTCGAGGCCTCTTCGGCATCCGACGCTCCCTTCTATCGCCCCATAGTCGGTGCTCTTCAGTACCTCACGCTGACGTGGCCGGATATTCAGTAATGATGTTCAACTGATGTGCCTTCACATGCACGCCCCTCGTGACACCCATTGGGCTCTATTGAAATATCCTCCGGTACATACGTGGCACCACGGCTATGGGTCTCACCCTGACGGTGTCCCCCGACACCGGCCTTGTCGCCTACTCCAAGGCGGACTGGGCTAGGTGCCCCGACACTCGGTGCTCCACCTCCGGCTAGTGTGTCTACCTCGGGCCCGCTCTGATCTCGTGGTCGACTAAACGATAATCCATAGTTTCATGATCGAGCACCGAGGCCGAGTACAGGGCTGTTGCTAACGCCGTTGCAGAATGCTCCTGGCTACGACAACTACTTCAGGAGTTGCTATGTGAGGTTCCCAAGGCCATGATTGTCTACTGTGACAAAGTCTCCGCGGTCTACCTCTCTGCCAACCCTGTTCATCATCGTCGAACAAAGCATATTGAGCTCGACATCCACTTTGTTCGGGAGCACGTCGCACTTGGTCGTGTTCGAGTTTTGCATATGCCCACCGATCAGCAGTTCACTGATGTCATGACGAAGGGACTACCAACCTCGACTTTCGAGGGCTTTCGGTCCAGTCTTTGCGTCATCGTCGACGCTTCGACTGTGGGGGCGGGAGGGGCGGTGTTGAACATGTATATACGTATGTAGGTCTGGGTTTTGTATGTCGCACCTGTAGTGTCTCTCTCCCCCTGTATCTACTTGTATCTTGGGAGACAAGACATTGGTCGCACCCCTTGTACCAATATATGTGCCTAGTGCATGATCACTGAGTATATCGATGCACACAATCCCTCTCTCCCAAACTTACACTCCATACGCGACGGAATCGACCAGCGGTGGAAGCTTCAGGTGGATGTACGCCGGCGAGATTGGGGCAGGGCGAAACAGGCACGGGACATCTCAAATTTGCGAAAAAATGGACGAGGAAGGCTTTGAAAGAATATATAGAGTGTCCCCCGTGGCCTAGGGGTCGATAATCGATCAAATCCATTGATTTGGGTTCGGTTCGGTTACAGGCGCTATAGTGTTCGTGATGAACACGGTGTGCTGGAGGAGATGACAAGCGGGCCAGGTCAGTCAGCGGCAGAGATCTGAGAAGAAGGAAAAAACAAAATGGCTCCGGAGTGGGCTGCGATGTGCAAGGAAATGGGCCAGCCTGTTAGCGGTTGCTGATGCGCCGTTGCTTAGCGCGTGCGAGCGAGGGATAGCTGGGCCTCTGTGCGCTGAGGCCTGATGCATAGTAAAACCTAGGAAGTAACATTTATCTTTATACTATATATAGAACATGCATTTTACTAAAAAAATACCTAGTGACTTCCAAAATAAAATACACAACATACAGTAAAATATTATTACTACTATATGAAAGAGTGGACATTTTTACAACACAAATGCATTTTTGGAAAATTATTTTATGCAATACAAAAACATAAAGAGCATTATAATAATAACTATAAAATAATTTTGAGTTTATAAAATTCCCAAAATAATTTATGTAAACTCCAGAATATTTTCTTAGCATTTTCCAAATATATTTAATCGGGGAGAAGTCATAGTATCTCCACTCCAAATAAATTGCCTTGAGTTGGAAAACACTTTAAATATTCAGAAAATTCAAATATGCATAGAAATCATGATGAAAATTAATGATCCTATTAACATATCAAATATGAAAAATTGGGATGTTACACATGCGTGAACAACGAATGATTAAACTTTGCATGCAACGTTTTGACAAAGCTTTGAAATATGAACATGTGAATGTGAGGGACTACAATCTCGTGCATGCATGCAACAGTCACACGTACACATGCACATAAAAACGTACGCGACGCCCTAATGCATGCATGCCCGAGCACATGACGGAACACACACGCTCACGGTCACGTGCTCAACCTACACGTGTATGCACACACGTACTCAGCCAGGGTGAGCTAGTGACCGTATAAACACAAAAAAGTATATATTGACCACAATGAGCATATTATGAAGCCCACTGACCTTATTTTTACAATATACAGTGACCACCAGTGTATTTATCTCGTTTCAAATTAAGCTATATTAACCGGAAAGGAGGCAGTGTGGACTAGCATTACTTTTTTGTGTCTCGTCAACTTGCAGAACGAGGAGAAGCTTGCGTGCGGTGGCTCACGGGACAAGGAGAAACTTTTCACTAATGAAAGCTCTCCCTCGTTTAGGTGGTGGACGTGCAACAATTAATTTGGTGTCAGATTGCCGGAAGCATACACTATAGTACCATCATTGTTCGACTTCCCAAAGACACGAAGAGCCAAGCTCAAGGTTTACTAGTAGTACTACGAGTATTACGTACTACTAGTACTAGTATACATGTACTACTAGGAACCGCATGGTGGAGCGTCTGCACTCTTATTTTATTTTAATCTTTGATAAAGCAATCTTCAACACATTTGCTTCTCTTCGAGGGTTCTCGCATGTGATAATGGATGTTGATCGCATGGAGTTGGTGACACTCTGGAACACTCGCCAGAATTCTCGCTTAATTCTGGCTCCTATCCTGTTAGAAATACGAGAGCCAATAATAATTTCTCTTCTTTTGTTATTCAGCATGTAAACAGGTCAGCAAACCTTCCGGCGCATCTTTGTGTGAAGCGTGCTTGCACTTTGAATGCGCTTGAGAGCTGGCTTGATGAAACACCTAGCTACCTATAGTGACCAGTCTCTTGGCCGATTGTCCTAAGAATGCTTTTATATGAATAAATCTCTCTCATTTACCCACAAAAAAATTAAGCCATATTAACCAAAAGGAGATAGTACGGACTAGCACTACTTTGTTGGTCTTGTCAACTCATAGAACGAGGAGAAGCTTGCAGGACGAGGTGAAGCTTGCTTGTTATACTACGCCCTCTCCGTATACCACAAGCGCGATGGCTCGCAGGACGAGGAGAATCCCTCGCCTAGGCCGTGGACGTGCAACAGTTCATTCAGTGTTAGATTGACAGAGGCATACACTTTAGTACCATCATTATTCGACTTCGCGAAGAGGCGAAGAGCTAAGCGCAAGGATTAATAGTACGAGTAGTACTACTAGTATATACTGTGGTACTAGGAACCGCATGGTGGAGCGTCTGCACTCATATTTTATGTTAGTATGTGATAAAGTACACATTTATTCCGGAGAAGTGCGAAAAATGGCAGCCTAATGAAGTGGTACTATTCAAAAACATCGAACATGTAATGATGACATTGATCAAGCATGCTCTAATATTTCTTGGCCTTCGCGCGACACCTAGCCCATGTGTGTTCTCGCTCCTCGTCTCTGTCAAGGAGTGGCGGGTTGGCCATTTTGCCGTCAATTGAGACCGGTTTGCTCACACTCCGGTCCCACATGTCCGTGATATGCCAAGGGGAAGTGCGTTGACTGATCTGAATTGGTTTTGCACCTTTATACTAGTAGGAGCGAATTCAAAGAAGAGTGTAGTGATGGTTGCTTCGTCCGAGCAACTTACTGTGGGAAGTGTGAGGCTTATGATTTGACTGCTCATTACTCACTATCAGTGCGGCACAACGACCGGGCTAAGTCTCCTATGCGGTTGTGAACTCTGATTTGGTGCATGCCACATGGACCCAGATGCTGAATCGCTTCTGGCATTTGTTTACATGATTGACGTACACATAATTTTCCAGCGACATGAAATTGTACAATGCTATGAAGCTTTCAGCTTTTATTTCATGTGCCTTGCCAGCTGGAAGGTTTTGTCATTACAACATCAATCAAATAGAAAGGAAACTAACATCCATGTTCTTTCACAAAAAAAACTAACTTCCTTGCTAATGCATCTCAATGATTAGTAGACGAGAGCTAATATTTACATCAAAACTGAAGACAAAGTTGAGAGAAGGTGTTATAAATAAAAAATAAAAAATGTTCCATGCTTTCATTGGCAGCAACTTCCTCACAGCTCTATCTAAGTCAATAAGACATGTTTGAAAAAAAATAGCTTTCAGGAGCATGGAACATTCCGATCATTTTGTGCAGTTCCACTAAAATAGAGGTAAGCATCCATGTTCCATAGATATTGAGTAAGTGTGATTACAATAATAGAGGACTGTTGATGAAACAATAAAGACACAAATAGAAGCGGATCACCTTTCCAATCTCTCTTAAGACTAACTAGTTGGAGAAGATTAAGCAAATAGTTGGAGAAGATTAGGCTCAGAGTTGGATGAGGAGGATAGAGCAAAACCAATCTCCCTTTGTGCAGTCCCACTGAAATGTACAAACGTTGCCCGTGTGACATTTTAGCAAAACTGCACAAAACACTCTTAAGGGAAAAGTGATTTGCGCAGTTCACCAAAAGGTCGCAATAGCAACGAGGTGAAATGGATAGCCCTATTTGAAAAAGGAGGTAGAAAGGAAACAATTACTGGCCAATAACAGTTTATAACAAAACACCGACAAAAAAGAAGCATATTCCTTGTCCTAAGGGAAGATAACGGCATGATTGGTTATCTAAAACGGTGTGAGGACGAGATTGCAACATGGAAAGTACGCCGGATGTCGGTGTACAAAAGTAGGGGCCTTCTGTACCCCTTTACTTGTGTACGGGCAGTTGTAGCCACACCTGCGGCCATTCTTGGCGGGGCAGAGGAATCAACGATACAAGACTAGCAGAGCAACGCTGAAACCAGAGGCGCGAAGAGCGAAGGGCAAGGTGGGTTTCCCCCGGCAAGAGCCTTGCCGGGGACGACCTACGCTGCCCCGGCAAGAGCCTTGCCGGGGCAACTTACACAACACCAGCAATTCCGCCACCCTTGAGCCTGAAAGTTCCGACACCATCGACAACATTGGAACCAAGGCTCGAGAGGTGCCTGCATGGTGGCATGCAGATCTTTGTGAAGACCAGAGGCTTATAAGACTAGATGAGAACTAGAAGACGAAGGCCCCCAGCAAGACCCTTGCCGGGGACGCCCACAAGACCCCGACAAGACCCTCACCGGGGCCCCGAAAAGACCCTTGCCGGGGACATCTGCGGGGCCACAACCAGGTCCACACCTGTCAATGTTTCGCTGCCCCATGGCCGTTGCAACGCAGTAGCCAACCAGCCAACTAAGAGCACACCTACGTGGCAGCATGCAGCTTCTAGGCCAACCAGACAAGCACCTGCATGGTGGCATGCGGATCCTCGTGAAGACCCAGCCACCGCGCCAACGCAGCAGCCAGCCAGCCAGCGTGGCGCTGCATGCCTCGTCAGCTTGGACGCGCGTCGAAGTGAGGCGAGGCGGTGACAGACGAGACGCGCTTCCTCGTCGTCCCCGATAAAGCAAGAGGACACGTCGGCGGCGCACTAAATGTGTTATGTCCCACGGTGTCAGGGATAGACTTGTACACTATACATACTTCCCACCACCTGTGTGCCACTGTGGTGACCCCTTTAACGTATAAAAGGAGGCCCGCGGTGTACTGAGGAAGTATTCAGACTTTTTGGGCCAGGCATGCACCACAACTAGTTCAGAGCTCAAGAACACCAAATATACACCAAAAGCAGGACTAGGGTATTACGCATCATTTACGGCCCGAACCTGGATAAAATTCCCCCGTGTTGATCTTCTAAACCCACTCTTTGCACAGCCCCGCGCCCCACCAACCGTAGTAGGGATTCCTTGTGATCCCATAGGTGTCGTTCTTGAACCCGACATCTTTGGCGCACCAGGTAGGGGGGGGCGCAAGCTATGAAAAATCTTGTTTAGAAGTTAGCGCATCGACTTCGTCATCGTGATGGCCCCCAAGAAGAAGGGGATCACAACAATCGGGTCGTCCGGAGCAGGGCCGTCCGCACCAGCGTGGGCAGGCAACGGGGCGGCCACGGATGGTACCGGAGGGACGGCCCGTGAGCATCCACGACACTCTGGCAATCGGAGCCAGGCGAGCGGCGTCGTTCGGATCCGAGACGACGAGCCACACGCCGCTGGGTCCGGGGGTGAGGCCGTGCTGCCCACAGGCGGCGGGGCGACCTCTATGACACCCCAGCCGGCGCCCGCGCCATGGCCTTCCTAGGCCGCGCGCGATTCGCAACGCTGCAACGTCGGTGCCCCCGGGCGCCGCCACGGGGAAGAGCCCTTTGCATCACTCCCAGGACGCACCGGGCCGGCGTGCACACTGGGATGCTGGCGGAAGTGGTGCGCGGCTGCGAGACCGTGATAGAGCTCCTTCTAACATGGTTAGAAGTCGGAGCACGTCACGGTCCACACATCTTTCGCCGCCACCCATGCCAACAGAAGCGTTGGCGCGCGTGCGACTGCTCCTTGACTTTCTTCCCCCCACGGAGAAGCTCGATGAGTGGAGAGCCACCATCAGGAGCCTCATTAGCTTCGCCAACAAAGATGAACACAGCTAGTGGGACCCTCGTGCCGGTGCTCGGTAGAGCCGATGCATGCCGGAGGAGGGAGGACCGGGGGTGCTGCGATCACAGTGCACTCCTCCCCACGCCAAACAAAGAGCCGCCGGCTCATCGGGCGACGCCAGGACAACGCTTTCCATCAAGGCCGTCTGACCAAGGGCCCGTTGCCACCAATGTCAAATTCTTCGAGAGCGAGCTCAGGAGGACGCTCGGACCACCATTGAGCGGCGGCGGGAAGTGCGCCATCAGTCAGATAGGCGTGCGGGGCCCACTATGGACCACCCAGCACCGGGGGGTTCCGGCAACCTACCTTATGAGGTGGGTTGTCCGGCCTTTACCCCTGAGCTGCGGTAGTTCCTGTGGCCCTCCCACCGCACATTCAAACCTGATGTTGGGGAGAAGTACAATGCTAAGACTCACCCGTCAGAGTTCCTCAACATCTACACCATCACGATGCAAGCCGCCGGGGCTCACGATGACAAGGTGCTTGCCAACTACTTTCCAATGGAACTAAAGCCCAACGTCATGTCAGTGTTAATGCACCTACCAGTAGATTCCATCTCTTCTTGGTCGGATCTGTGCCACGAGTTTGTTGGCACCTTTACCAGAGGCCACCAAGCTCCTGGCCAGGCAAGCGATTTGCATGTCATCCCCTAGAAGGACAACGAGTCCCTGCACAAGTACATACAAAGGTTCAGCCGTGTGCATTACAGCATCGCAGATGTTCACCCCGCCGCTGTCATCAGTGCATTCCATCAGAATGTGCGCAACCGCAAGATGCGTGAAGAGCTGGCGATGAACAAGGTCAAGGATGTAGCCGAGCTTTATGTTCTGGCTGATAGATGTGCTCGGGCTGAAGAAGGAAGGAAGTACCCCGACAAAGATGTCGGCGCGGAAACCGACTCCACAAACAAACACGCCGCTGCCCCAGCAAAGAAGGGCCAATGCCGCAATAGGAAGTGTAAGGGCAAGACCATGCTTGCCGTTGAGGGATCCGGCGACCCCGGCGCCACCAAGAAGGCCAAGGCTAACGACCCCGGCAAGGAAGTTGTTGGTGCGCCGCTTCTTGCCTTAGCGGCCGCCGACAAGCCAGAGGCTCCAACAAGCAAGATCTTGCAAGATCCATCGCACCAAGGGCCACGACCTCCGTAATCGCCGACAGGTTGAGCTGCTTGTAGAGAAACAGAAGTCAATATGAAAGGCGGGACAAGGAGAAGGGCCAGGATGGTGCCGAGGGGTCCGGCAAGAAACGTATGCCAAGGAGGTCGCCGCGGCAAGGATAATCAACAAGAGAGGCCCGCTCGGGGCCGTGACAAGAAGGAGGAGGATAATGATCATGGTGAGGACGACGAGTCCGGCGAGCACGAGTTCCAGAAAGCTACGGATGCCATGTGCATCGACGATTGCCTCGTTGCATACCTCTCATCGCCAGCTGAAGCAGTGGGTGATGAAGCTATGTACCTTGGGTAGGGTCATAGGCCTGACCTAGACGCCCTCCCCTGGGACATTACCCTAAAGTCAGAAACATTCAAGGGATACCATCATCCACTCGACTAGAAGCATTCCACTCGGAAGATTCAAGTTCACTCGACCCTAACAGGAATCACTCGACAGACAGGAAACCTAAAGTCACTCTGAATAGCAATGGTCGAACGTTTACTCTATAGACTTAATGGACATTTATGTCACTTTATTACTGGTGCTACCAGAAACGCCCCATCTCTATGTACCTTAAACCCTGTGTAACTGAGGGCGGGAGGGGTCTGGCGAACTCTATATAAGCCACCCCCTCCTCAGGGACAAGGGTCCGCACCCCCTGTAACTCCACACACATATAATCCAGTCGACCGCCTCCGGGCATCGAGACGTAGGGCTATTACTTCCACCGTGAAGGGCCTGAACTCGTAAACCTTGTCTGTACAACTTCACCATAGCTGGGATCTTGCCTCCTTATACCTACCCCCCATTCTACTGTCAGTCTTAGAACCACGACAGTTGGCGCCCACCTTGGGGCAGGTGTCTTAGCGACTTTTTGGTGAAGTTGCAATTTTTCTGATCCGCGTCATCATGGTTTCCGGCGGTGGATTGGCTGAGGGCCGCGAGATCCCTCTCGGCGCGCTCGTCTTTGTTGCCGACGACTCCTCCTAGCTTCAAGAAGCTCCCCTCGATGTCGAGACGCTCCCCGTCCGCGGGGCGACGCACTTCCGCGCGTGCGTTCGTGGCGTCCTTCTCCGGCAGCCGTCGAACCAGTATCGGTCGGCTACCATGGTGTCTTCGCTCTCTGCTGTTCGCCGACACAAGCGATCCGGTCGATCGAGGCTTCAGCGATGGGTGAAACACGCGGTGGCCCGTCAATCGGCCACCCCACAAGTCACGGCAATCGAGCCCGACGAAACTCTCTACGGCCTGTTCGACTCGCTCCGTCGAGACCGCATCCGAGTGCGATAGCAGCGATCCTGCGGCTGAAGTCTTGATGGTCGACGGACCACTTAGTCCTCCTGGCTTCCCCTATGACGACGGCGGTGATGGTGGCGGCGATTGGTCATGCGTTCACGAGGAGTACCGCCCAGAACCCCTTTCTTTGCAGTAGAGGGAAGAGCTTCACCGCTGCAACATGGATGCACTCCACACGCCCATCGTTGGCGAAACCTCTGAGGCCTGGGCCTTGGAGGAGGCGCGCCTGGCTAACCTGGCTGAGCACACTCGACTGGAGAATCTTCAGCATGCACTCGACGAGCGTGCTCGGTAGCGGATTCCTGAGTCCAGTTGACGACAGCTTTTTCCGCCTCAACCTCAGGTATACCACACCCCGATTCAAAATCTCACTGCTGCAGCCCGTATAGTAGTCAATTCAGCCTTCCCAGTCGGAGGCTGGCCGAGGTTTGATGCAGATCCGGGCCTTACTCCGGGCAGCAGGAGAGCAGAACACATCAGTGTCTCAGTCGTGGAATAGGATTCATAGTAGGTCTGTGATGGCGGATACAGTTCAGTCGGACCACAGTCCAAGGTCGCCTCCGTGGCGTGAGGGACATGGGCACTGGCAGTATCAGTACAGGAACCACGAACAGTAAGATCACCGACTTGGCCGTGATGACCATCGTCGAGTGCCCACACCTCCTTCGAGGAGATCATATGTGCCTCGGCAATATGATGACAGACGCCCTCACAATGGCGAGCGAAGAATATCAGTCGACCCAAGAGAGCCAGGCTTTGATGCGAGATCTATTCTCGTTCAAGGTCTAGTCGACAGGAACAGGACACACAGAGAGGGCCTTGAAAGAGATCACCCGACTAGCAGCAGAGTTCATGTTTCCGGTCCAGAGTGTTTCAGCAGAGCCATCAGAGCCGCGGTGATTCCTCCCAACTTCAGGTTGGCGACTGGAGTCAGCAAGTTCACTGGTGAGTCCAAGCCTGACACTTGGCTTGAGGATTACCGAGTGGCTGTGCAGATTGGTGGCGGCAACGATGAAGCGGCCATGAAGCATCTTCCTCTGATGTTGGAAGGTTCGGCCAGAGCATGGTTGACTCCGCTTAGCACCAGCAAGATATTCACCGGGAGGAACTTGCCCGAATGTTTGCTAGAACTTTTGAGGGTACTTGCAAGCGGCCAGCAGGGTTAACAGAATTGCAGCATTGCGTGCAAAAACCGAATGAAACTCTGAGAGATTACATTCAAAGGTGGACCACTTTGCATCACACAGTGGAAAATGTGTCCCAGCATCAAGCAGTTTGTGCCTTCAAGGAAGGCGTTAAGTATCGAGAACTGGTTCTGAAATTCGGTCGGACGGGAGATATGTCTCTGACTCAGATTATGGAAATAGCTACTCGGTACGCTAACGGAGAAGAAGAGGATTGACTCCGCACTGGAAAGAGCAAACCGGTCGGTCAGGACACCGGCGGAGGCAATTCCAGTCGAAAACAGAAGCGTAAAGCTGAGCCTGCAGGACCTGGTGAAACTGTGACAGTGATTCAAGGAAAGTTTAAAGGGAAACCTTAGGGGCCCTAGACCCCCAAGAAAGTGAAATATCAAGCCGGAAATGATGTGTTGGATTTGCCATGTCACATTCACACAAAGAAGGATGAAGAAGGCAATATGATTTATCCTAAGCATACCAATCGACAGTGTCGAGTTCTGATCCAGCAATTCCGAGAGAAACAACCTAATGAGAAGGAAAAGGAATCAGACAAGGATGAGGACAAAGAGGAAGATGATGGTTTCCCCAATGTCAATTCCACCCTAGTGATTTTGCTGATGTTGAGAGCAAAAGTCGACTGAAAGTGATCAACAGAGAAGTGAATATGGTTGCTCCGGCAACGACAACATACCTGAAGTGGTCACAAACAGCTATCACATTCGACCAGTCTGATCACCCTGCTCGCATAGCCACCCCTGGGAGGAAAGCGTTGGTGGTCGACCCAGTTGTTGGAGGCACTCATCGACCAAAGTGCTAATGGATGGTGGTAGCGGCCTGAATATCCTTTATGCTGAAACCTTGAAGGGGATGGGCTTTCCGATGTCCAAACTTAGTGAGAGCAACATGAGCTTTCACGGTGTCATCCCTGACAAGAAGGCTGAATCACTCGGCCAAATAACCCTTGACGTGGTTTTCGGTGATACAAAGAATTACCGTCAGGAAAAGTTGACATTTGAAGTAGTGGATTTCCAGAGTGCTTATCATGCTATTTTGGGGAGGCCGGCGTATGCACGATTCATGGCTCGACCATGCTACGTGTATCTCAAGTTAAAAATGCCTGGTCCCAGAGGAGTGATCATGGTCACTGGCAATCGGCAGAAGGCAGAGGAATGCTTCCAGAAGGGTTCTAAAATTGCCGATGCACAAATGGCAGCACTTGAAATGCAAGAGTATCAGAAAAATGCAGATCCGAGTCATTTATTGCGCACCAAGAAGCCTGCCACAGATTCTATGTTTCAGTCGTCCGGTGAAACAAAGCCGATTCATATTCACCCGACCAATCCTAATGCTACTCCTACTCATATCTCAACATCACTCGGTAGCAAATAGGAAGAAGCGCTCATCCAGTTCCTCCGTGAGAACTGGGACATCTTTGCATGGAAACCTTCTGACATGCCGGGTGTACCCAGGGGACTGGCTGAGCATCGTTTGCGAGTCGACCCAAAGGTGAAACCAGTCAAGGAACATCTTCGATGGTCCGCCGTACAGAAGAGAAAGGCAATTGGCGAAGAAGTGGCTCGGCTCCTAGCAGCTGAGTTCATTCGAGAGATTTACCACTCCGAGTGGCTCGCCAATGTTGTCATGGTTCCCAAGAAGGACGACTCACTTCGTATGTGCATTGACTTCAAGCATATCAATCGGGCCTACCCGAAAGATCATTTCCCTCTCCTCCATATCGACCAAATCATCGACTCGACTACGGGGTGTGAGCATTTGTCTTTTCTAGACGCCTCTTCCGAGTTTCATCAGATCCGACTGTATGGACCCGATGAGATAAAAACAGCTTTCATCACTCCATTCGGGTTCTTTTGTTATGTCACCATGCCATTCAGTCTCAAGAACGCTGGTGCCAAATTTATGAGGATGATTCAGAAGTGTCTGTTCACTCAAATCAGTCGGAATGTGGAAGCATATATGGATGACATTGTGGTCAAGTCGCATAAAGGTTCCGACCTGTTGACTGACCTTGTAGAAACCTTTGCCAACCTGAGAAGATATGATATCAAGCTTAATCCGTTGAAATGCACATTCGGAGTTCCAGGAGGAAAGTTACTTAGTTTTCTCGTTTCCGAACGAGGGATCGACGCGAACCCAGAGAAAGTTGGGGCCATACTCCGGATGAAACGCCATGTGCGTGTGCATGACATTCAAAAGCTTACTGGTTACTTGGCTGCCTTGAGTCGATTCATCTCTCGCCTCAGTGAAAAGGCATTGCCTCTTTACCGAATGATGAAGAAATCTAACAAGTTTGAGTGGACTCCTGAAGCTGATGCAACGTTTGCAGAACTCAAAACCCTACTTTCCACCCAGCCGGTGCTTGCTGTCCCAATCAACAAAGAGCCTTTACTGCTTTATATTGCAGCCACTGGACAAGTTGTCAGTACAGTGCTCATGGTCGAGCGGGAAAAAGAAGGAAAAGCCTATAAAGTTCAGCGCCCAGTGTACTATATTTCTGAAGTCTTGACTCCATCCAAGAAAAGATATCCACATTATCAGAAGCTTCTCTATGGAATTTACTTGACCACGAAGAAGCTTGCGCATTATTTCTCTGATCACTCCATTACAGTCGTCAGCGACGCACCATTGTCAGAAATTTTGAACAACAGAGATGCAACTGGTCGAGTGTCAAAGTGGGCGATTGAACTCCTTCCCTTGGATATCAAGTTTGAGGTAAAGAAAGCTATCAAGTCCCAAGCAATAGCAGATTTCCTCGACGAGTGGGTTGAGCAGCAACAACCGACTCAGATTCACACGGAGCATTGGACGATGTTCTTTGATGGATCCAAGATGCTGAATTGTTCTGGTGCTGGGGTGGTATTGGTATCCCCCCGAGGAGACAGGCTCAGCTATGTTCTTCAGATTCATTTTGATTCCTCCAACAACGAAGCTGAGTATGAAGCACTTCTGTACGGGTTGCGTATGACCATTTCACTCGGCGTCCGTCGCCTAATGGTCTACGATGATTCAGATTTGGTGGTTAATCAAGTAATGAAGGAGTGGGACGTCAGAAGCCCGGCTATGACTGGTTATTGTAATGCAGTGAGAAAATTGGAAAAGAAGTTTGAGGGGTTAGAGCTCCACCATATACCTCGACTGAAAATTCAAGCCGCTGATGACTTGGCAAAGATAGGTTCCAAGAGAGAGACCATTCCCAACAATGTGTTTTTGTAGCATATTCACACACCTTCAGTTCAGGAAGATCCTTTCACCGAAGAGCCCCCACAGCCTAAGAGTGCCACTGATCCGACTGGAGTCGAAGTCCCAGCCGTGGTCGACTTGATCATGGAGGTTTTGGTTGTTACTCCCGACTAGACAGTGCCATACATTGCATACATTCTTAGGAAGGAACTCCCAAAGGATGAAGAAGAGGCTCGACAGATCGTCCATCGATCCAAAGCCTTTACTGTGATAAGAGGACAACTGTTCAGAGAAAGTGTAACTGGAGTCAGCCAGAAATGCATCACACCAGAAGAAGGTCGAATGATCCTCAATGATATTCACTCAGGGACCTGTGGTCACCATGCGTCCTCTCGGACCATCGTGTCCAAAGCATACCGAGCCGGATTTTACTGGCCACATGCCAATGAGATGGCGAAAGAAATAGTAGACAAATGTGAAGGTTGTCATTTCTACTCCAACATGTCCCACAAACCCGCATCGGCCTTGAAGACCATTCCACTCGTCTGGCCATTCGTTGTTTGGGGATTAGATATGGTTGGGCCCCTGAGGACTGGCAGAAGTGGTTACACTCATGTGCTCGTAGCAGTCGACAAGTTCAACAAATGGATTGAGGCTAAGCCCATCAAGAACCTCGAAGCGAGTACCGCTGTCAGCTTCATCAGAGAGTTAACTTTTAGATATGGAGTCCCACACAGCATTACCACGGATAATGGATCAAACTTCGATTCAGATGAATTCAGAGCTTTCTGTGCTTCCCAAGGCACTCGGGTCAACTATGCTTCAGTCGCCCACCCACAGTCGAATGGACAAGCAGAAAGAGCAAACAGTTTGATCCTCAAAGGGCTGAAACCCCGACTGATGCGTGATCTCAGGCATGCTGCAGGAGCTTGGGTTGATGAACTGCCGCCAGTACTCTGGGGATTGAGAACAACTCCAAATCGGTTGTCCGGTCGAACCCCGTTCTTCCTTGTCTATGGAGCTGAGGCTGTGCTCCCGAGTGACTTGCTTCACAATGCACCTCGAGTAGAACTTTTCTCAGAAGCCGAAGCAGAGTAGGCACGGCAAGATGTTGTTGATCTTCTCAAAGAAGAAAGAGAGATGGTCTTGATCAGGTCGACCATCTATCAGCAAGATCTCCGTCGATTCCATGCTAGAAACGTGAAAGGTCGGGCATTTCAAGAGGGAGACCTGGTTCTTCGAGTGGATCAGCAGAAACCACACAAGCTCGCTCCTGCTTGGGAAGGCCCCTTCATCATCACCAAAGTGCTCCACAACGGAGCGTATCACCTCTACAACGTCGAGCACAAGAAGGATGAGCCACGCGCTTGGAATGCAGAGTTGCTCTGCCATTTTTATACTTAAGCACTCACCCTTCGATGCAGCTCGAAACGGGGTACCTGCAGACTTGCTCACTGCGGCTGCGGTGTGGCTCAAGGTGGCCCAAGATGGCCCATCTTCATCAACACAAGCTCAAGGCCCTCGCGAGGGGCAAGCCTCATGAGGCGGATGACAGAAGCATCCTCAGCACGGCCTCCTCAGCTGGCTCATGAGGAGGCGGAGAGATCAAGGCGGGTACCTCACGAGGTGCCCATGACGCATAGCCATGACGACCGAGGGCGCCAGCGGGTGCCACCACATGATCCTCATTTCCCCTTTGGTGCAAAGGAGGCAAGCGCAGGCCAAGGCATCAGGCAAAGGCAACCATTTCGGTGCAACAAGACCAAGACCAGCAGAACGGCAGGAAGGAGGTCATCGTGGAGCCCAAGGTGGCGTCACCATCAGAGTCTTTGGCAGGCGAGGACCGACTTTAGTCAGGATAAGTGTACTAGATGTTCCCCTTCAAAATGGCCAATTGTTGGCGCCCTTCCCGCTCAATATTTGGGGAGAGGCCCAGGGCCTTTGCCTATAAATAGGACTAGCCACCCACAAGATAGAGGATCAACATTTTAGAGAGAGAGAAAGTGAGGCGACTAAACTCCCCTAGTAGTTCATCGCACCAGCTCAAGAACAGCCCCTCGTGAGGCTGTTCTTCCCTTGTATTGTTCATCATCAGCCCCAGAGGCAATCCACCACACCACACACTGGAGTAGGGTATTACACCACAATGGTGGCCTGAACCAGTATAAACCTCGTGTCCCTTGTGTTGTTCTTTGTGTAGTTTAGATCCTTGCGAGGCGACGAGGTGTAGGTAGGTTGGAGGTGCGATCTCCGCGTGCACCCCAGAGTTCGAACCTAGAGGGTCTGCCGGAACCCGAAATCCGACATTTGGCGCGCCAGGTAGGGGTGCGCCGGAGCTTTCCCTTCCACCGACCCGCTCTCCGCCAACATCGCGATTCGCCCTATGATGAGCAACGCGCCGCCCGCTCCGGTCGCCAGCGCCAGCGCAGGGGCCAGGGGGCTCCGAGCCTTGGCCCCAGCCTTGCGGCAGGTGCAGTGGCCGAACAAGTTCAAGCCGGAGATGCCACCACGCTACAACGATACGACCGATCCGCCGCCTTCCCGCCGGGCGTAAGAGGGGCCGTCCTCGGCCGGGGCGGCGATGGCGAGGTCATGGCTAACTGGTTTCCCATGGCCTCGGCAGGCGCCGCATGTGGTTGCTCCACCCGCCAAGCCGCTCAACCTCTTGGGGGAGCAGCGCGGCCTCTTCCTCGCTCAGCACGTTGCACCGGCGCCCCTGGTCGTCGCAGCTCTCCTGGGCGGCTCGCAGGCACCACCTTCAGGCCACCACATCAAGCCATTCGTCCGCCAGATCGGTGCTGCTTCCGCACAGCATGGGGCTCCTCCGGGTCGGTCGTCGGCGCCCTAAGGCTGATCTCGCCTTCAGCTCGGATGATCACCCCTCCAACTCACCTTTCGAGCGCGCTCCCAATGTTGTGCACCCCACCATCCGCCAGGTGGCCGTCGGCCAGACTCTCATCGATGGCGGCGCAGGCCTCAAGATGCTCTCGGTTGAAGCCTTCAGCCTCCTCCATGTACCGCCGAGCGGCTTCAGCCCAAGAAAGCCCTTCTTGGGCGCCGGAGGCGGTTCCGCCCGGCTCCTCGGGCAGATCCGTCTTCTGGTGACCTTCGGCACCTACGACAACTTCCGCATGGAGCTAATCGACTTCGACATCGCCCCCATCGGCCTCCCATACAACGCCATCCTCGGCTACCCAGCACTAGCCTAGTTCATGGCCGTGACTAACCCAGCGTACAACCTCATGAAGATGACCGGGAGCAGCGGCGTCCTCACTGTATCCGGAGACACCGGGGATGCGTTGCAAGTGCTCAAGCTCGTCTTCAAGACTACGGCGGCGGCGCAGCCCACCGACTCAGACGCCTCGAGCCCAAGGGGCTGCACCGCCAAGAAGAAGCAGCTATTCACCCAAGACAAGGCAGAAACCAAGCAGACATCGGGTCGACGAGGACGGATCCACTAATGCTACCTTCACCATAGGCGCCAACCTCGAGCCCGAGCAGGAGGAGGCCCTGATCAAGTTCCTACGCGCAAACAAGAAGGTGTTCGCATGGGAACCTGATCAGCTAGCAGGGGTTCCAAGGGCGTGGTGAGCACCACCTCAACGTGTTCCCCAACGTGCGCCCGTAAGCGTAAAGCGAGACGGCAGTCCACCGAGAAGCGTGCTTTCATCGTCCAAGAGACCCGCAAGCTAGAGGCGGTAGGGTCATTCGCGAGGTCCGATACCTGCATTGGTTGGCTAACCCGGTTGTCGTGCCAAAGAAAGGGGAAGGAACGCATGTGTGTCGACTTCACCAACCTCAACAAAGCTCGCCTGCAGGATCCATTCCCGCTCCCTCAGACGATCAGATTGTCGACTCCACCGCCGAAAAGCGACCTGTTATGTCTCCCGGATGCCTTCTCCGCAATCACCAGATCAAGATGGCGATAGAAGACGTGGAGAAAACGGCTTTCCGACCCCGTGTGGAGTATATCGCTACACATGCATGCTGCTCGGCTGCAGAACGCAGGTCCGACCTTTCAGCCGGGCCGATGCACATCGCCTTTGGGTCGGTAGCTCAGAGGAATGCCGAGGCTTACGTTGATGACATTGTGGTGAAGTCTCGGGAGGCAAAAACCCCGATACAAGACTTGGAGGAAACCTTCATGAGCCTCAACGAAGTGGACTGCGGCTCAACCTAGAGAAGTGTGTGTTTGGAGTCCCCTCGGGCAAGCTCCCTGGCTTCCTCGTATCCCACCGGGCATCGAGGCCAACCTGTAAAAGGTCAAAGCAATCGAGGACATTAGCCCGCCAAGACCCTCGAGAGATGCAGAAGCTCACTGGGCGTGGACCGCACTAGGACGCTTCATCTCCAAGTTGGGGGAACGAGCGTTGCCCTTCTTTAAGCTGATGAAGAAAAAGGGCCCCTTTGAATGGACTGAAGAGGCCGACAAGGCGTTCCAGGATCTCAAAAGGTACTTAGCCAGCCCTCCAGTAATGGTGGCTCCGCGCCCTCAAGAGCCCCTGGTGCTCTACCTTGCAGCCACCCCCTACTCTGCCAGCGCAGCCCTAGTGGCGGTTAGGGAGGAGCGTTGGACCAAAGCCGCGACAGCTGCCCGGGTCGAGGCAAAGCAGGATGAAAGGGGCCTCGCAGAGACCACTACCACAACCGAGAAGGATCAGCCGCCGTAGGGAAGCGCACTCGGAACAGAAGAGGCCCCTCCCCCTGGCGACCAGCCGCTGGGGCCTCCACTGTCTCAGGAGGCGCCACGGCCTCCGGAGGACTCTAGCAGCACCAGCACTCCCAACCTCGTCGAACACCCTGTGTACTTTGTCAGGACAGTGTTGAGGGACGCGAGGGCGCAGTACCCCATGCCCCAGAAACTCCTCCTCGCGCTATTGGTAGCCTCGCGCAAGCTGTGGCACTATTTCCAGGGCCATCCCATCAAGGTCGTCTCAGCATACCCCTTGGAAAGGGTGCTCAAGAGCCCCAACTCGGCTGGAAGGGTCGCTGAGTGGAACATCACCGCAAGTTGCCCAAATTAGAATTCAGCACAACCAGAGTTATCAAGGGGGCCACACTAGCGGACTTCATGGCGGAATGGGCGGAGGCACCGGGCCTCAAAGCTGATGAGGATCGATCCCTCTCCCCTGGAAGCGAGGCACCGGACGGTTGGGTCATGTACTTGACGGGCGTTCTCGACACGCCATGGGCTGGCGCAGGTTTATATCTCCCACTCAAGACAAGCTCTACTACGCTGCAACTCTGTTTCCAAAGACGGAGAAAAGGTCTCCAACAGCATAGCAGAATACGAAGGCCTGATAGCAGGCCTGAAAGCCGCAGTCGCCTTGGGGGTGAAGCGCCTTACTGTCAAGGGTGATTCTCAACTCCTCGTCAACTTCTCCAACAAAGTATACGAGTCAAGGGATGAGCACATGGAATCCTACCTCGCGGAGGTCCGCGGGATGGAGAAGCAGTTCTAGGGACTGGAGTTGCAGCATGTGCCTCGCGGCACCAATCAAGAGGCTGATGACATCGCCAAACGGGCATCGAGGCAACTACCTCAGGAACCTGGCGTCTTCGAGGAGCGGCTCTTCAAGCCCTCGGCGATGCCATCACTGTCAAGCACGATGCTCCCACGGGAAGAGCTCCCCCAGCCACCTGCCTCGGGAGCCTCGGTGCTGACCCGGCCTCGAGAGCGCTCGCTTCCCGGGACCTGGAGCCTCGTGGAGGGGTGCCGGATCACAGAGCTCAGAGTTATCTCGACGCAAGGGACCTTGCCGAAAAGGAGGAGGAAGCGGAGGCGTGGCGCGGCAGCTACAAACAGATCGCATCGTGGATGGAGAGCTCTACCAGAAACGACCGAATGATGTGTCCCTACGCTGCATTTCCAAGGAGCAAGGGAGAGAGCTGCTGGCAGACATACACGGTGAAGACTGTGGGCATCATTCGTCATCACGGACCCTCATTGGCAAGGCGTTCCGCAGCGGGTTCTATTGGCCCACGGCGCTCAATGATGCTATGGAACTGGTGAAAGCTTGCGAGGCCTGCCAATTCCATGCCAGGCAGATCCATCAGCCGGCGGGAGGTCTGCAAACTATACCTCTCTCATGGCCATTCGCAGTCTGGGGGCTGGATATCCTGGGGCCGTTCCCTCGGGCGCCGGGAGGCTATCGCTACCTCTACGTCGTCGTGGACAAATTCACCAAGTGGGCTAAAGTGGAAGTCGTCCGCACCATCCCCGCAGGTTCCGCGGTCAAGTTCATCAAGGGCATCGTGAGCCAGTTCGGGGTGCTGAACCGCATCATCACCGACAATGGTTCGCAGTTCACCAATAACCTCTTCAAAACATCTGGCTAACCTTGGGACCTGAGATATGCTACGCTTGTAGCACACCTGCGAGCAACGGCCAGCCGAGCGGGCCAACGCAGAGGTCCCGAGGGGCCTCAAAACCAGGACCTTCAAGAAGAAGTCGGAAGCCCGCGGCAGGGGCTGGTACGATGAGCTTCGATGCGGCCGTGGTCCATCCGCACGACACCGACCAAGCCGACTGGCGAGACCCTGTTCTTCCTGGTTTATGGAGCTGAAGCGGTCCTCCCTCACGAGGTCAGACGTCGTTCCGCACGTGTCCTGGTGTTCGACGAGGCGCAACAGGACGCCATGCGGGGGACGGACCTCGTGCTGGGGGAGGAGCATCGTCGAGAAGCCGCACTACGAGCAGCAAGGTACCAACAAGAATTGCGGTGATACCACTGCCGCAACATTCGCCCCCTGTGACTCTTGAGGTAGGGGACCTCGTGCTCAAAGGGTTCTCTCCAGGGAGGGATTGCATAAGCTCTCTCCCATGTGGGAGGGCCCGTTCAAGGTTGTTCATGTTTCCAGGCCCGGCTCCGCGTGCTTGGAGACTAAGGAGGGGGTGCCCGTCCAGAACGTGTGGAACATCCAGCATCTCCAAAGGTTTTACCCCTGAAAAGGCCTGGTGCCTGTGAAGAAGGCGAATGCCTGTGAAGTCGTTGCATTTCGGAAAAGGCCCGGTGCCTGTGAAGAAGACGAATGCCTGTGAAGTTGTTGCGTTTCGGAAAAGGCCCGATGCCTGTGAAGAAGGCGAATGCCTGTGAAGGTGTTGCGTTTCGGAAAAGGCCCGGTGCCTGTGAAGAAGGCGAATGCCTGTGAAGCTGCTGTGATTGGGAAAGGCCCGGTGCCTGTGAAGAAGGCGAATGCCTGTGAAGCTACTGCAATTGGGAAAAGGCCCGGTGCCTGTGAAGAAGGCAAATGCCTGTGAAGCTCGCCGCTCGTGACACTCTCACGTAATAATGAGTGGGGCTGTACACGCCCCAGAGTCTTCAGAGTGCCGCCCTCGGGCCTCGGGGGCTCCCGCCCACGCCCAGTGGTAGCACTTAGCTCCTACCGGTGAGAAGACGTCGAAGACTAGATTAGGTGCCGGACGCGGCTTCTTTCATTTGCTTTCTGCAGTTGGCTTGTTCATCCCCATTTGAGGTTTTATTGAAGCTGTTGCCGTCATTGGCTTGTGACTCTCTGCCTTTTTCGCTCCCCTGCCTTGATTTCTTTCGCGCGAGTCTCGCGAGGGAGCGGCGTGGGCACCCTCGCGAGCGTTTCTGCCTCGTCAGCCCGAGGCTTCCCAAGCCGGGTCCGCTACGGGAGCACCTCCCATTGCGTGCCCCCACGGGCACCGTGGACGCCAACAGGCTGGATCGGTCGCCCCAAGAATCGAGGCCGGAAGCTACCTCTTCTGACTAACCTTTGCAGGACATGAAGCGTTCGACGAGGCCTCGGCCTCGGGAAGCGAAGACCACGACAGGTCCCCCCGAGCTAAGTAATTTCTACGCGCAGGCGTGTGGCACAAAGGCATAATATATAAATAGCATAAACAGTACGACAATTAACAGCAACAGTCCAAGCACGCCCACGCGGGGCCCTACACTACTGTCTTTTTGCGCAGGAAGGGGGGAAGGACAAAATAGGGGCGACTCGCTCGGCACCAACTTGCGGCGAAGGCTTGTACCGCCTCCGGAGCTCAGGCGGACTCCCTCACGCGCTTCTCCGGGGCACAACGGCAGGCAGACCTGCTACCTCCCTCCAGGCGGGCACGACGGCACGGGGGCTGGTCGCGACCACCACTAGAGGAGTTGCTGTCCGAAGGAGAGCCACCGAAGCTCGACGAGCCCCGAGCGCCGCCGACCACGCGCGCGCTGCCATCCTCATCCCGATCGTCGCCAGGGCTGGGCCCACGGCCGCGGTCGTCGTCCTCGAGGCAGCACCCGACGCGGCGACTGTCTTCCCCGAACACCCTCACGTAGAGGGTGGCATCGCCGTCGAACTTGAAGTGCAGGTGCACCGCCGCTTAGACCACGCTGCGGCGGCAAACGCTTGCCACCAGCGGGTTAGGCCACGCCCCGTGGCGGAGACCTCCAATAAGCCCAGGAAGCCCGGCTGCAGCAATCGTCCGCTCGAGCGAGGCCGCCCGGGGCGCCGGCCGGAAGTTCACCTAAAAGGAAGCGGGGAAGCTGGAGCCAGGTGCTGGTCGGCTCCACCGACCACACGACAAACTCCGGCGGCACCTCCACCGAGTGGAAACGCGGCCTAGGAGGTCGCGCGGTTGTAGCGCACCCCCCATCAACGGCCTGGCGCCCACTGCCGCGCAGGAGATTGCCTCCACGGCCGCGGGAAGCCGCTGCGGGAGCCACAGGGTGCTTGCGAGGACGGCCTCGACCGCGCTTGGCCGGGGGAGAGTCAAGCTCCACCTGGCGGGCCTTTCCCTTCTCCGCGGCCGAGAACCTCTTCGACGGAGCCATGGAGAAGAGGGAGAAGCAAGAAGAGATGGGCTGGAAGAGCTCGCGCCATTCCGTACTTATAGCCGGAGGAGGCCAATCGTCGGCCTCCACGATCGCAGGTAATCATGACCCGTTTCTGCATGCAGGGACTTGTCAAGTCATGCGATTGTCGAGGCATCGTGGGGAAGTGGAGACGCCCACGACCAACCAACCGCCACGCGACGCTCAAGGCCGTAGGCTGTTGGGGCCCGCAGCGCTTCGCACTTGCCCTTTCGCTTCTCTGCTAGGCCAAGTCCAGGCGCGCCTTAGGCCCGGGGGCTACTGTCGGCGTTCTGGGAACGGGGGTACCCAGACTTGCCTGCCTGCGGCCTACGGCGTGGCTCAAGGGGTGGACCAGTATGGCCCATCTTCACCAACACAAACTCAAGGCCCTCGCGAGGGGCCAAGCCTCGTGGGGCGGACGACAGGAAGCTTCCTCAGGCACGGCCTCCTCAGGCTGGCTCGCGAAGAGGCGGAGAGATCAAGGCGGGGTACCTCACGAGGTGCCCATGACACAAGCCATGACAACTGAGGGCGCCAGGCGGGCGCCAGCCCGCGTAGTGTCCTCATTTCTCCTTTGGTGCAAAGGAGGCAAGCGCAGGCCAAGGCATCAGGCAAAGGCAACCATTTCGGTGCAACAAGACCAAGACCAGCAGAACGGTAGGAAGGAGGTCATCGTGGAGCCCAAGCCGGCGTCACCATCAGAGTCTTTGGCAGGCGAGGACCGACTTTTGTCAGGATAAGTGTATTAGATGTTCCCCTTCAAAATGGCCAATTGTTGGCCCCCTTCCCGCTCAATATTTGGGGAGAGGCCCAGGGCCTCTGCCTATAAATAGGACTAGCCACCCACAAGATAGAGGATCTGCATTTTAGAGAGAGAGAAAGAGAGGCGACTGAACTCCCCTAGCAGTTCATCGCACCAGCTCAAGAACAGCCCCTCGCGAGGCTGTTCTTCCCTTGTACTGTTCATCATCAGCCCCAGAGGCAATCCACCACACCACACACCTGGAGTAGGGTATTACACCACAATGGTGGCCTCGAACCAAAGATAAACCTCGTGTCCCTTGTGTTGTTCTTTGTGTAGTTTAGATCCTCATGAGGCGCACGAGGCGAGGTAGGTTGGAGGTGCGATCTCCGCGTGCACCCCAGAGTTCAAACCTAGAGGGTCTACCGCAACCCGAAATCCGACATTTGGCGCGCCAGGTAGGGGTGCGCCGGAGCTTTCCCTTCCACAGTTTGTTGAGATGTAATAAGAAATATCATTTTATTTGTTTATCAAAGACAGAGTTTTATAGTCCTCTGAAATGATTGTCGTTGCTTATTCATATGTTTAAAATCCCCGAGTGGGTGGCTTAACCGCGAATCCATCTCGCTTAAGTCTAAAAAATCCTACCAAGTGGTGAGCAAGTCTCTCACTCGGGGGCTTAGCTGCGAATCCAATTTGCCTAAGTCTAAAAAAATCCTACCGAGTGGTGAGCAAGCCTCTCACTCGGGGGCTTAGTTGCGAATCCGTTTCGCCTAAGTTTGAAAAATCCTACCGAGTGTTGAGCAAATCTCTCACTCAGGGGCTTAGCTGCAGTCTAGTACTCGCCTAAGTTTGAAAAATCCTACCGAGTGGTGAGCAAATCTCTCACTCGGGGGCTTAACTGCAGTACTACTACTCACCTAAGTGTGAAAAATCCTACTGAGTGGTGAGCAAACCTCCCACTCGGGGGCTTAGCTGCAGTCCAGTACTCGCCTAAGTTTGAAAAATCCTACCGAGTGGTGAGCAAATCTCTCACTCGGGGGCTTAGCTGAAGTCCAGTACTCGCCTAAGTTTGAAAAATCCTACCGAGTGGTGAGCAAACCTCTCACTCGGGGGCTTAGCTGCAGTCCAGTACTCACCTAAGTTTGAATACGTTCCGAGTGAGAACCGATCTTCTCGCTCGGGGACTTGGCCACACGCTCCATCCCGATCCGCAAGGACGATGAGGTGTAGGTCGACTGCGACCTTCTCCCCAGAGCTGCGCCATATGTCCAATGTGCGCTCCATCCTGAAACGCAAGGACGACGAGGTGCAGGTTGACTATGACCTTCTCCCCAGAGCTGCACCTTAAGTACAACGTGCGCTCCATCCTGGGATGACGAGGTGCAGGTCGACTATTACCTTCTCTTCAGAGCTGCATCACAGGTACAAGGATTATGTCAAGTGAAGAACAAGTTCCACTCAAAAGCAAACACAAGCATATTCAGAGGAAAACCAAGTTCAGATAAATCCTAAGGTTCCAGACCACAGATTAAAGTACTCGGGCATCAGGCCCGAAGGAGTTTAACGTTACAAAACCACTCGGCATTCCGAGGCAAATTTAAGGTGAGGCATAAAGTTTGTTCACTCCGCATGAGGTGGGCTAGCGGGCTCGACGAACTCGTCTAGGTCGATTCCTTCAGCAATCCGAGTGGCGGCAGCAATGAAGCTTTCCATGAAGGATTGGAAGTCGTGGCTTTTGGTATTGGCAACCTTGATTGCTGCTAGCTTCGCTTCTCGCGCTTCCTTGCAGTGGACACGAACCAGGGACAGAGCCACATCAGCACCGCATCAAGCAGAAGACTTCTTCCATTCCTGCACTCGACCAGGAACCTCGTTAAGTCGAGCCATTAGAGACTCGAGGTCATTTTCGAGCGTTGCCCTTGGCCAGAGTGCTGTGTCGATTCGCGACACCGCAACTTTCAGTCGAGCAAGGTGGTCGACAACACCAGCGACACGGGATTCCAGTCGGAGCACATTCATGGGAGCTTCGTCCTTCACAAGAGAGAGGATGGGGTCCAAGCTTGTCTCAACTCGCCCAGTCTCGTCCTCGAAGTTCTGGCAAAATTCTGCACACACAATACAATAATGAGTCAGTGGTTATATATCGAGTCGATAGCAACAAGTCAGTCGGACAACGGAAAGCACCTTCAAACATGATGAACAGCTTCTTGGCAAGCCCTCCCAAATAGTTCTCCAGGTCGTCCCGCTCGCGAACAATGCTTCCCATCTTTTCAGTCAGATTCTTCTTGTCCTTCTTCAGACGAGTCGCCTCCTTGTTGGCTTCATCAAGGGCTGGTTTTAGCTTGGCATTCTCTGGCTCCAGTTTGCCGACTGAAGCCAGCTTCTGGTCAGCGAGTGAAGTTTTCTCTTCGGCTGCTTTCCGTGCGGCTGCAAGGTCCTGATCCTTCTTCACCAGAGCCTGGTTCATTGTTTCTGAAAGAAATAACACTCGGTTTAGAAAAACCAAATAACACTCGATTCAGCAGCTGAGCAGTCGACAAGTTTTTACCAGCAACATCATCCTTGGCCTTCTGCAAGTTCGTCTTGGCTAGCTCCAGATCGAGATTGAGCTGAATCTGCTTCTGCTCCAGGTCAGCAAAACGAGCTCCAAGTTCACAGGAATTCTGTAATAAAAGGGCAGTCAGTCGACGGATGGAAAGATTGGTTACTTCAGAGCAATAGAGTGATAAATTCAACAAGTTCTAAGACTACTACCCAATCAAACATCCAACAGTAGTCTCGGGGACTACACCCAGTGGGTGCACTTAGCGTGCCCCCACTAGTCCAGTTTCCACTCGACATGGTCTGTCTAGGCCGAGTGTAAAAAAAAGAGAAGAAAGTTGTTCTCAGACCATAGTCGACTGCCCGCAGTTGACCACAGTCTCGGGGACTACACCCGGTGGGTGCACTTAGCGTGCCCCCACTGGTCCAGGTTCCACTCGACATGAGCCATCCAGGGCGAGTGAGAAAATTCTGATTCTTAGACCACAGTCCACTGCCCGCAGTCAACTATGGTCTCGGGGACTACACCCAGTGGGTGCACTCAGCGTGCCCCCCACTAGTTCAAAGACTCAATCGACACAATTTAGTCGTCTCAAGATGCCAAATTATTCAGCAGTAAGTTAAAACACCCAGTGGATGTACAAATGCAAAACGCAGACTGATGGAAAGATCCCTCAAGGAAAGTTTTTAGGTAGCATATCCTAACAGAACAAGGGACAAGCTAAAGGGTCAGTCGGTGATCAACCAACCTAGACGTTGCTCTAAAGTGCTGAGGTGGCATCGTAGGCAGCTTGGCTGGCCTCCCGGACCACCTTCATTTGCTCCATCATGATGCCCGCCTGGCATATAGCCTCCTTGGCACCACCCACTTGGTCCTCTGGGACGTGATGTGCAGCAAAGAGCAAAGATGGATCGGCTGGAGTCTACCTAGTCGACGCAGAATGCTGGGCACTCGACAATGGTACTGAGAAAGTCATAGAAGCCCGGTTGGCGTCACAGGTCCCCTGGATCACTGGCTCCATCATTGGCGTCGACTGTGGCACCTTGCCAGATGATGTCTTCTTGTTTCTTCTTCCCATGGGCCTCAGCGACACATCCTCATCATCATCTGGAAGATCAATGACATTGGGAGGAGCTGCAAAAAGAATCAATCGCCAGAATTCAGTCGACCAACAAAACGATCGAGAAAGTAAAGACAAGATTTCAAGAGTCGTACCCGGATTAGAGGTGACTGCATCTTCCATTTCCTCGTCTTCATCCCTGTAAACAGAAGTCCCAGAGGTAGCAGCACTGCAAATCTCAAGATTCAGTCGGTCAGATCTACCGAAATGAGTCGACCAAAGTTCAATTCATGCCAAACTAAAGAAATCGAGTCCAATTATTACCGGGAAGAAATGGGAACGACCACTTTGGTCTTGGGTAAAGCCTTCCGAGTTTTGACGGCGTAGCTTTGGATTGCTTCGGGGCCTTCTCAGTCGGTGCTGGAGAGAATGTCCGAGGACGCTTAGAGGTCTGTCCAGTTTGCACAGTCGCTTTGCTAGGGACACTCGCCGAGTCATGGGTTTACTTGGATCGCCTTTCGGTGCGAGGAGGCGAGTCGACTTCCTCGCCGTCGCCAGAGTCGTCGCTTTTGTCGTCTTCTTCCCCGTCAGAGTGCCACTCGCCGCTTTCACCTCCGCTCGCCTCCCCTTCCGGATCTTGCTCCTGCTCTCCATTCGGCATCGAGTACATCTCCGTGAGGGCCTAAAAGATAACAAGTGGAAAAAATGTCAGTCGGGTGGCTAAAAGAAATTACACGATAGGTCAAGAAAGCACTCAGAACTTTAGAGTTGGACCTTGTCTGGTTCATACGCGTTGTCGAGTGGAGGGATCCTCCTGGACCCCCTGGGGTTATCCTTGTTACCAGTAATGCCCCTGAGCCACTGCGCCATTGTTTCCTCGTCGACTTCCTCTGGGTGGATCCAAGTGGTATCATAAATGCCCGAATACATCCACATCGGATGGTCACAAGCTTGAAGCGACTGAATGCGTCGTCTGAGGAAGACCTCCAACAGATCCATGCCAGTCACGCCGTCACGAACGAGATGGACCACTCGCTCGACCAACACCTTCACCTCCACGTTTTCCGCCGGAGTCACTTTGAAGGCAGAGGTCTTCTCGACTCGAGCCATGGAAAAGGGGGGAAGTCCAGTCGACTGGCCTGGAATCGGCTGGTCCTTGCAGTAGAACCAGGTCGACTGCCACCCTCTGACTGACTCAGGAAGAATCATTGCTGGGAAGGTACTCTTGCCTCTCATTCTGGTCCCAAGACCCCCACACATCTGGATCACATGCGTCCTCTCGTCACTCGGATTGGCCTTTTTGACCGACAGGTGAAAATTGTGTTTGAAGAGACCCCAGTGTGGTCGAAAACCCAGAAAATTCTCACACATGGACACGAATGCAGCGAGGTACGTGATGGTGTTGGGGGAAAAGTGATGAAGTTGTGCTCCAAAGAAGTTCGAGAAGCCTCGGAAGAAAGGATGGGGAGGCAAAGAGAAACCGCGGTCAACATGGGTGGCGAGGAGAACACACTCACCCTCCTGCGGCCGCGGCTCGGTCTCGTCCTCCGGGAGCCGCCCAGATCCATGGGGAATCAGTCCCCCCTCGACCAGATCATCGATGTCTTCTTGCTGGATCATCGACCGAATCCAATTCCCTGGATCCAGCCGGGCGGAAAGCCGGATCTCGACGAGGACCCTCCCCGGCTCGTTTTTTCCCTTTCTCCTTCACCGTCGCCTTCTTCGCGCGCTCCAGAGCCACTGTCTTCTCCTTCCATTGCGGAGGGTGGAGTTCGGGCAGAGCGGCGGCACCGAGGGAGGGGGTGGATGCGATGGAAAACAGAGGAGGAAGAGAGGAGATGAGGTGCACTGTGCAGAAAACCCCAGCCGCGACGCCTTATATAAGGTCTTCCCCCGAGTGTCTGACTTGTGGGCCCGAACAATCCCGTCAAATCCCACAACAGTCGGGCACGACGTACATGGCGAAAAAGGTGGCGCGGGGATCGAGGCGCCCCTGCCTAATCTTCTCCGATTATCGCAGCCTCCTCCTCCCCGCACGCTTCCCGAAAATTCGAATCCCGCAAGATCTGCGAGCGGCAGAGCAACCTGTCAGACTGAAGATTTTTTCCCATACCAGCACTCGGAGCTTAGCAATAAAAGTTCACTCGACGAACTAAGAATGGATCAAGGCGACTGAAAAACAAGTTGAAGTCACCATGTTGTTCATTGATCCCAGCGAGATGCATCCGAAGCACAAAAATTGAGTCGAAAGTATTTTCAACTCCTTCTTCACTCAAACCCTGAACCATTCGGGGGCTAATGATGAAGCTATGTACCTAGGGTAGGGTCATAGGCCTGACATAGACGCCCTCCCCTGGGACATTACCCTAAAGTTAGAAACATTCAAGGGATACCATCATCCACTCGACTAGAAGCATTTCACTCGAAAGATTCAAATTCACTTTCGTAATAATGGAATCACTCGATGCATGTGAGACCTAAAGTCACTCTGAATAGCAACGATCGGACGTTTACTCTGTAGACTTAATGGACATTTATGTCACTTTATTACTGGTGTTACCAGAAACGCCCCATCTTTATGTACCTTAAACCCTGTGTAATTGAGGGCGGGAGGGGTCTGGCGAACTCTATATAAGCCACCCCCTCCTCAGGGACAAGGGTTCGCACCCCTTGTAACTCCACACACATATAATCCAGTCAGCCGCCTCCGCGCACCGAGACGTAGGGCTATTACTTCCACCGTGAAGGGCATGAACTCGTAAACCTTGTGTGTACAACTTCACCATAGCTGGGATCTTGCCTCCTCATACCTACCCCCCATTCTACTCTCAGTCTTAGAACCACGACAGTGGGCGCGTGAGGTCACTGCGGCGGAGCCATCATTCGATGCCCACAAGCCACTGAAGTGGTCCAGCACACCTATCATCTTTGACACCGAGGATCACCCTGATCGCACAACTGCGGTCGGGTGTTTGCCTTTGTTGGTTTCACCAACTATATGTAACTTCAAGGTGACAAAAGTGCTAGTTGATGGCGGGGCCGGTCTGAACTTGATCTCGCCCACTGTGATCAAGAGGCTGCAAATCCCCGATGGAGATCTCAAGAAGACGGGCACGTTTAAAGGAGTCAACCCGGGGAGGAGTCAGCCGAATGGTAAAATCACGTTGCCCATTACATTGGGGGCGAGCTGAACTACAGGACGAACAAGATTGTTTTTGATGTCGCCAAGATCCCGCTGCCCTACAATGGGATCATTGGACGCCCAACGCTGGCCAAGTTCATGGCGGCATCACGTTACGCCTACAACATGTTGAAGATGCCCGGGCCACTTAGAATCATCACTGTCCCCTCTGACAAGAAAGAAGCACTCATCTGCGCCGATCAACTCTACCGGGAGGCAGTTGCAGCAACTTCTGCCAAGGCACTTGCTCCTGCTGTTGTAGCCTCGGGGGAGAATAAGACCGGCAAGACCTCTTCCGGCAAGACCTCTTCTGGCAAGACCTCCTGCATCCACTCCGGCATGCGCGCCTCTTCGGAGTGCAGCACTGCCGTTGAGGACGTGCCAGAGAAGTCCACTGGCAAGAGCAAGAAATCCAAGGCAGCACCACCAGAGACCAAGAAGGTGCCCGTCAAGGAGGACGACACAGCCGGGGCTTTTACTATAATCTCCACCCTTGACAGGAAATAGGAAAACGCGCTCGTCGCCTTCCTGCGGGCCAATGTCGACGTGTTTGCGTGGCAAGCATCCGACATCCCCGGCGTTCCCAGGAAGGTGATTGAGCACCATCTTGCTGTCTGTCCTCATGCGCGGCCCGTCAAGCAGAAGGTCAGGAAGCAAGCTTTGGAGCGGCAAGAGTTCATCGTCGAAGAGATCAGGAAGTTAGAGGCGGCAGGCTTGGTCACAGGAGTCCTCCACCCCACATGGTTGGCCAATCCAGTGGTAGTGCGTAAGGCAAATGGGAAGTGGAGGCTATGTATTGATTACACAGATATCAATAAGGCCTGTCCAAACGATCCTTTCCCTTTGCCACACATAGACCAGATTGTGGACTCCACTGCCGGGTGTGACCTGCTATCATTCCTCTACGCCTATTCAGGATACCATCAGACCTTCATGATGAAGGAAGATGAAGAAAATAGTGCATTCATCACCGCGTGTGGTATGTACTGTTTTGAACAAATGCCTTTCGGGTTGAAAAGTGTTGGTTCGACATTTGCTCGAGCGGTCCAAATTGGTTTTGAGCCCCAGCTGCATAGAAATATGGAAGCTTACATGGATGATATAGTGGTCAAAAATAAGGACAAGGCTACGCTCGTGCAGGATCTGGAAGAAACATTTGGAAATCTGCGCAAGATCAACCTCAAGCTCAACCCGAAGAAGTGTGTGTTCGGTGTCCCATCCGGCAAACTTCTTGGGTTCTTTGTGTCTCAGCGCGGGATCGAAGCGAATCCCGACAAGATCAAAGCGATTGAGCAGATTGAGGCGCCAAGACGGGTCAAAGACGTCCGTAGGCTCGCCGGCTGTGTTGCTGCTCTAAGTAGGTTCATCTCCAAATCTGCTGAGCGCGCCCTCCCCTTGTTCAAAGTTCTGAAAAAGGCGGGTCCTATGAAATGGACTCTGGAGGCAGAGGCAGCGCTACAGGATTTGAAGAAGTACCTCTCCTCCACGCCAATACTAGTCGCACCTAAACCACAAGAGCCGTTGCGGCTATATCTAGCAGTGACAAATCAAGTGGTTAGTGCTGCGCTAGTAGCACAGAGGGAACTCGAGGAAGAAGCAGCAGTAGCAGCGGAGCCATCGGATGGTGGGTCGGGGCTCTCCTCGGCTGGGCCTGATGCCGGCAAGGCGGAACCCCCAGCAAGGCTCGGTCCCGGCAAGACAGAGTCCCCGCGGATGGGCGAAGTTGAACAGAAGAAGAAGGTGGTGCAGCACCCGGTTTATTTTGTCAGTTCCCTCTTGCAGGGGGCTAGATCAAGATATTCCGGGATGCAGAAGCTACTTTTCGGCCTTCTTATGACCTCGAGAAAGTTGCATCACTATTTCCAAGCACACGAGATCACCGTCGTTACCCACCTCCCTTTGCAACGAATCTTGCACAACCCGGATGCGACTGGGAGGATTGTGGAATGGGCATTGAAATTGTCGAGCTTCGGCCTCAACTTTGAAAGTACTTCAACAATCAAGAGTCGAGCCTTGTCGGAGTTCATAGCAGAATGGACCTCAACGCTTGAGGAGGAGATTCAAGAGACCACCTTTCCCGACAAGGAGACGAGCCGTGATTTGATCATGTACTTCGATGGGGCTTTCTCACTGCAAGGTGCAGGTGCCTGCGTGCTACTCGTCGCACCAACCGGAGAGCACCTCAAGTACGTGATCCAGATGCACTTTCCCCAGGAAAAATCAACAAACAACACGGCATAGTATGAGGGATTGCTTGCCAGTCTCAGGATCGCGGAAGACCTCAGAATCAGGAAGCTCATCATCAGAGGTGATTCGCAGCTCGTCGTCAAGCAAGTTAACAAGGATTACCAAAGCCCATTGATGGAAGCCTATGTGGATGAGGTGAGGAAGTTAGAGGAGCGTTTTGACGGTCTACAAGCGGAGCATGTTCCCCGAGCAGAGAACAGCATTGCCGAGGACTTGTCAAAACGCGCTGCCCTCAAGTTGCATGTGGAACCAGGTACCTTTGTGTTTCAATTAACCCAACCATCCGTTGAGCCATCAGCAGGACAGAACAAGCGAAGGAAGGCGGGCCCCGACAAGTACTTTCCCGCTGAGCTCCCAGGAGCCGCCAGCAAGGACGTTGTCGGGTGCCCCAAGCTTGCCGAGGGGCAGGAACCTCCGGCAGGACCCCAAGCCCTGTCCATAGAGGCAGCTGCCCCTACGGCCGAAGATGAGCCTTTAGTCCTTGCCATCGAGCCCCAGGCTCCAGCATGGGCTCAGCACACCGTCTGTTTCCTCCAAACAGGGGAACTCCCCGAGGACCAGGAAGAAGTAGAGAAAGTAGCTCATCGGTCCAACATGTACCAGTTTGTGGATGATGCCCTATACAGAAGAAGACCGAACGGCGTGAAATTGAAGTGCATTCCTCAGGAGGACGGACTAGAGCTGTTGGCACAGATACATGGAGGCATGTGTGGCTCCCACATATGGTCAAGAGCCCTTGCTGGCAAAGCGTTCCGGTAAGGTTTCTTCTGGCCCACTGCTCTCTAGGATACAAATGCCCTAGTAACCAAGTGTGAAGCATGCCAGTTCCATTCAAAGAAGTTTCATCAACCAGCCCAAGCTCTTCAGACAATCGCTCTTTCCTGGTCATTTTTTGTCTGGGGGCTCGACATACTGGGCCCCTTTCCCCGTGCAGCCGGGGGCTTTGAGTACTTGTACATCGCGATCGGCAAGGTCACAAAGTGGCCGAAAGTAGAACCAGTGAGAAAGGTGACAGCACAATCAGCCGTCAAGTTCTTCAAGGGGCTATTCTTCCGTTTTGGTGTGCCGAAAAGAGTCATCACCGACAATGACACGCAGTTCACGAGCCGCACCTTCATGCAATACATCCAAGACCTCGGCGGCAAGGTTTGTTTTTCTTCTGTTGCTCATCCCAGAAGTAACGGCCAAACCGAGAGGGAAAATGCAGAAGTGTTGCGAGGCCTCAAGACCAAGACTTTTGACAAGCTACACAAGTGCGGAAGGTGCTGGATTGGCGAGTTGCTGACGGTTCTTTGGTCGATCAGAATAATGCCAAATCGAGCCACCAGCCAGACACCATTTGCCCTGGTATACGGAGCAGAAGCAGTTCTCCTCGCGGAACTCATATACGGGACACCTCGAGTGCTCATTTATGATGAGCTTGAGCAAGAGCTATTACCCCAAGATGATGCGACGCTCCTTGAGGATGATCGTCTTCGGGCTGCTGTGCGAGCTGCTCGCTACCAGCAAGCCTTGCGCCGCTACCATAGCCGCAAGGTTCATGCCCGAAGCCTTGAGGAAGGCAACCTTGTTCTTCGGCGAGTTCAATCCTCCAGGAATTCCAACAAGTTGACGCCAAAGTGGGAAGGCCCTTACCGGGTAATATGAGTCATCAGGCCTGACGCATTTCTCCTGGAGACCGAAGATGGAATTCCAGTGAGCAACTCTTGGAACATCAAACATCTTCGCAAGTTTTACCCATAAGGCGCGGTTGCCGGGCCTCCCGGCAGACCACTTTTTGTGCAAGCCTTGCCGGCAAGGCATGTAACCCTTTGTACAAAGCCAGGCGCAGACCCTGAGCAACAGATAAATAAATGAAGCGCTGGCGCCCTAGAATTTAGCATGCATGCTAGGTTGAGTCTCTCTCTCCGTTAGGGTTGATATTGCTTGGCGGCCACTAACCCCTAGCATAGAGGTCAAGTCATGTATTTCTGTCTCTTCCAGTTCGTTCTCGGTTCGCAGGCTGCACAGGTGTTTCTGCAGAGCCGTTTGGAGGAAAGAAGGCGGATCGACACCCCCGACCCCGGCAAGCCAAGGTTGCCAGGGGCTCCAAATTCGGATAAGTTTTCTCTCGCCCGCTATGCGTTTCCCTGTGAAACTTGAACGTACGAAACTTCGTTCACTCCTATAGCACCGTGCTCCCTCTTTCATATGCCTGAAATCCCTTTCAGGCCGAAATCTGGTGGTAGTTGCGGTGGAAGGTAAACAAGCGAAGGGCTCGATCCTACTTTACCCCTACTCCCGCCAAGGGCGTGGGTATGGTCATGGTATAAAGCGGGAGGACAACAAGGTTTGTTGCCGGGCGACGTTGTTTATTTGAAATAACAAGGACTCGCTCCTTAGTGTGGGCCTCGCTCACACACAAAAGAACCCTACAAACACCCTTTTTCATTAATACGTTGATTAAACGAGTAAAATTCATACGGAACATAAACATGAGCAAGGGGTTACAAAGTCTAAGTTCGACAAGTGCCCGCAGGCTTAAGATCTAAAAAAAGATAAGATACCCGTAATAACTTTCTTGTCCCTCTCCTCAGGAAGTGGATCGGGATAGTGGGAGCGCAAAAGGAGTGCCTAGGCGAGGTACGAGCAGCAGAAGACACCAAGAGAATGTCCCGGCGGCCGCCCAGAAGAAGGCTAGTGATGATGGTGCCGGGGAAGAAGCTGGAAGATGAGGCAGCGGGCCGCCAATACGCGATGAAGGCGTTGATGCCATCATACACCGACTTGACGACACGCCACCCGCCTTCTTCGTCTTCTCCGGCCCTCCGGCGCCAGCCTCCAGAAGCAACGGCCCTGAGAAGTTCAAGGAGCTGGCTCAAGGAGCCGCCAAGAGCTACCCCTTCCCGGCAAATCACTCTGCCGGGGAGAAGGCCAGGTGCAGATGGTGCTGCTGCTGGCATCGCCTAGGGACGGGGTGTCCTCCTCATCGCCGTTGCTCGAGGAGGAGCTCTCTTTGTTGGTCGAGCTCTCGGTGCAGCACCCTAAATTGTATCCCGAGTGCTGAAGACCTTGACGGAGAACAGGTTGCTCTCCACTAATTTGAAGAGGAGAACGTGCCCCTTCATCAAGCAGTGGGCGCGTGCAAAGGTTTTCCAACCCCGACAAAGGAGCATTACATGAGGGACGGGGAACCTTGTGTTCACCCACATGTCGCCATTGCAACACCCCTTCATGTGAAGCCTCAGCCTCGGCGGCTGGTCGATCTCCAGCACCCTCGCGAACAACTAGGGAAGGCGAAGGCGGCTGCACAGCGGCTCGCGCAACTGCAGGATGAACTCCAGCGCCGTGTCCCAGACATGGCCGCTCGACGAAGCAGGAGGAGATGGTGGCGGAGATGGTGACGACACGGGGGTCCCCCTTTCACGCCCACCCCTGCCTCGACCGCCTCACTGACCGCGGCCCCGTCCGGCGCCTCCGCCTTGAGCATGGCCTTTGCCTTGGGCATTTGGCTTTTCCTTTACCGCCACAGCTCTCTGGCGGGAGGAGGACCTAGTCGCCTCCGCAGAAGGACAGCCGCAGCCACGCCCTCTCGGCATGGCAGTGGATGGAGAATGGGGACGAAGGGAAGGCACGAGAGGATGCCTCTCCTCCTCCTCTTGAGTTCCCTCTTTATGGCCGAGGAGGGAAGGCTGAAGACCGGATCTACTCCTCTGAAGAGCCCTTTTAAGTCCGGCCCATTAAGTTGGCGACGAGCGAGGTCATCGACCGCCCTCCCCGCACCAATCAAAGGCGCATGGGTATCGACCATGGTGCGCCTTCCTGTATCCCGCGCGTCCGTCACCTACCCCGCGCCATGCATGCGGCGTACGTGGCGAAAAAGACGGGCGTGGTAAGAAACGTGGAATGGCGGTTCCGATGTTAAGAGAGGCGAGGAGAATAAATGAGCAACGGCCCTACAGTTTCCCCTTTTCTTATGGGGAAGACGCGGTCTTCCTCTTTACTATCCACCGCAGGATGATGCAAGCATGCTGCGGTCATCCCACACACGACCCCCACGTCACACACTCAATGCAGCTCGGGGGGGAAGCGCAACTGGCAAAGGGATTACTGCGATTGATACTCTGCCACGCGTGCCCGCGCACTGTTCTGGGCCTGGCCCAACAACGCTCCACGCTTATGTGTGGCCCTGGCCCGGCGGCTCCTGTCGGTGTACAAAAGTAGGGGCCTTCTGTACCCCTTTACTTGTGCACGGGCAGTTGTAGCCACACCTACGGCCATGCTTTGCGGGGCAGAGGAAGAAAAGATACAAGACTACCAAAGCAGCGCTAAAACCAGAGGCGCGAAGAGCGAAGGGGCAAGGTGGGTTTCCCCCGGCAAGAGCCTTGCCGGGGACGAACTACGCTGCCCCGGCAAGAGCCTTGTCGGGGCAACTTACCCAACACCAGCAAGACCGCCACCCTTGAACCTGAGAGTTCCGACACCATCGACAACATTGGAACCAAGGCTTGGGAGGTGCCTGCATGGTGGCATGCAGATCTTTGTGAAGACCAGAGGCCTGCAAGACTAGATGAGAACCAGAAGACGAAGGACCCCGGCAAGACCCTTGTCGGGGACACCCACAAGACCCCGGAAAGACCCTTGCCGGGGCCCCGGCAAGACCCTTGTCGGGGACATCTGCGGGGCCACAACCAGGCCCGCACCTGCCAAGGTTTCGCTACCCCATGGTCGTTCCAACACAGCAGCCAGCCTGCTAACAAGGCGCACACCTACGTGGCAGCATGCAGCTTCTAGGCCAACTAGGAAAGCACCTGCGTGGTGGCATGCGGATCTTCATGAAGACCCAGCCACAAAGACCAAATAAGAATAGCCAGCCAGTGGCCTGGATGCCTCGTCGGCTTGGACGCTGCCGGGCGAGGCGAGGCGGCAACAGACGAGACGAGCTTCCTTGTCGTCCCCGATAAAGCAGGAGGACACGTCGGCGACGCATTAAATGCGTTTTGTCCCACGGTGTCAGGGATAGACTTGTACACTTTACATACTTTCCACCTTCTGTGTGCCACTGTGGCGACCCCTTTGACGTATAAAAGGAGGCCCAAGGCGTACTGAGGAAGGATTCGGACTTTTTGGGCTAGGCATGCACCGCAGCTAGTTCAAGAGCTCAAGAACACCACATATACAACAAAGCAGGACTAGGGTATTACGCATAGTTTGCGGCCCGAACCTAGATAAAATTCCCCTGTGTTTATCTTCTAAACCCGCTCTTTGCACAGCCCCGCGCCCCGCCAACCGTAGTAGGGATTCCCTGTGACCCCATAGGATTCGTTCTTGAACCCCGACACCAGCCGAGCTACGTTTTGGGCAAAGTACTAGGGAAGATCCACATTCAGGATTTTCCACATGCAGCGACGTTGGAAGATGGGCAGTGGATCAACGCCGGAGGGGAGGAAGCTATACCTGGGGGTTTTCGAGATGTAACTAGGAGGGTGTCGGCAGGCGGGATCTACCCTACCGCGCTGGATCTTGGCCAGAGAGAATGGCAGGTACCGTAGATCGGGACATGCTACCTCGACGCCGTCGAATGAAGCAACGATGCACGTCCTCCCTTTCCGCCGGGGACGGGATCGGGCCGAATCAGTGACCAGCAGTGAGAGAGAGAGAGACCACCGCCTTCTCCTCTAAGAGAGTGTGAAGACAGACCAACCCCAGCAGGCAAGCTCGATTGTATATAGTGGAGCGGATTACTTTTTTCTTGATAACAATCATTTTATGTTCTGTACATGCCATTGAGCAATATAATTTTATTTTTAAAAATAACGCGCAAACGCATCAAGTCAAACTTTGTTTCCTGCACGCCTGGTACACGACCTCCATAAGTAAACAACCGCTAGCACTCTCAAATTAGCATGTGGCTACCATTTCGTACAGAAATGAGATCCACCGTGTACCCGTGCGGGTGTGGCTGGGAATGAGGCGGAGTATGTGCACCTATTCTCTTCGTGTACGTACACCACCTACGTGGGTGTGTGTGAGAGAGATACAAACCTAGAGAGAGATGGTGTGTGGGTTCGTGAGTGTATTTATGGGGGTGCATGGGAGATAGACAAGGAATATGTGTTGATGATATCTCAAACAATAAATGTAACATGCAATGTGTGTGAAATACAGGCCTGGTTATATCATATATAGAGTGGCGATCCACGAGAAGAGAATGGAGGGATCATCGGTGTGAGATATCCATAGAATCAAAGCGACAAATGAAGTGTGTGTGCGTGTGTGTGTGTGCGCGCGCGCGCGCGTGTGTGTGTGTGTGCATGTGTGTGTGATCGGTAAAGAGTCCCATCGAATTTGTGTGTGCCCACATCAAAGATATAGGGTGGCTGACCTGCTGGAACATTAGAGGGGAGAGGTGAAGTTTGTCTCTATGGCATGGATACCTACCTACAACGTTCAACTATCGGTATGGGGGGGAGACCTAACTATAGAGGTAGAACGATTGGTATATATGTGTGGAGAAGGAGAGAGACATAGCTATGTATTGAGGGAGATTGATCAGCATCCATGCATATGTGTAGGACATGAATAAGGTTGGGAGAGAGACAAAGCTAGAGTGTCGGAGGGTTGGTGGTGGAGTTGTTGCTTCTCACAAATGGTGGGAGAGGCCTGCTAGACAAACAGAGAGTACGACTGCAATGTCAATAAGAGAGGGGATGCCTGCCTATCTGTGCACGTGCGTGTGAGAGACGGGTCGGGAGGCATGCACAGATGATGAGGGGGCACGATATGGCTGTGGTAAGTAGGCGTAACTACATAGGAAAATCAATCGTCGTGTGACAAAGAAAGTGGGAGACAGAACTTGTGAGGTACGTCGATCGGTGCATGGGGAAAAAGAGTTATAGTTGACATAGCTATATGTAGGGAGATCGATTGGTATACATGCATGCATGTGTTAGAAGCAAATAAGGCCCGGAGAGACGGGTAGAGAGAGAGAGGGATACGGCTACGAGGTGGTGCGAGAGGCCTACCATATCGAGGGGGGAGGAGTGTGCGAGTATGAGATCGATGAGAAGAGGGGCGGGAGTGTGCACGTGTGTGGACCGTATTAGATAGAGGGGAGCATGGACGGTGAGAAGAGAAGAGGGAAAGATTGCGTTTGTGGTAGGTACACCTGGCTAGAGAGGTATCTCGATCGATGTCTACCGGAAAGAAGGAGCTGGGGGGCCTACGCACACAGTCGGTGAACGACCTAAAGAGAAATAACTTATGTGCGTGATGGAGCTAGAGAATGCTAAGGGAGGGTGAGAGGGAGGCGGGCATGTGCATGCACAAGAGAAAGTTAGTGGTAGCTACAAAGAGAATATGATTGTGAGGGTATAAAAGACAAACAGAGATCATAATTTATTATAGAAGTGGATTTGGATATTTGAACAAGAGTTCATAGTGTTTTAAACCGACGCATGCATGAATATAATGCTGATACGCATGTTGTGGTTATGAACATGTTATACTACATATAATATATATATAACATTTATTTGAATTTGTGATAATGTGTGGCTTTTGCAGCTCAAGGCTAAATACTTGTCATAAATGTAGGGGGTGGGGACTATACTTTGTGTGATAAACAAAGTGTAGATATGACATATGGTTTAGATTATGAAGATCTAGCTACTGTTACTTGGAGTCAACATCAAGTGTATTCAAAATTTTGAATTTGAGTTCATATAGTACACGTTGTTCATATCTAACTCTATAGTAATCAAGTGGTGTGTTGTTAAGATAATATACGAATGATGGTTTAACTTGGCAACAATCATGAGTGTAAATTCTTATTCAAATAGAAAACAGATTCAAACTGAGTTCGAATTGCAGCGGTAGTATATACATTTGGAATGCACTAAAATGTTCGTATGAGTAGGTTACATGCATTATACAGGTAGCGAAAAAATTTAATTGGACATAACATGGATTCATAGTCTTGAATAGCATTTGTACAGTAAAACAGGACAAGACTCTCCCTTTGTGTGGTGCGAATAGTTTTTTTCATCGAGGGAAGTGCGAATTGATTTGATACGTACATTATTACACGTTAGGCTTGTCCCGAAATTTCAACCCGCGCCTTGTTATCCCGAAAATTCAGATATCGCTTTGTCTCTTTGTGCTCCGAAAACTCGCGCTTTGCTATCCCGAAATTACAATGCGCGCGAAAACTCACTCCAGCTGCCAAATTCCGACACGCGAAAACTCACTCCAGCTGCCAAATTCCGACACGCGAAATCCCCCTTCTAACCCTAAGCCGAAAGACCTACTAGTTCAAATCGGTGGGGGTACTTTCGTAACACACCCTACGTTTTGGACAAGCATGTCCCTAAGTCATGGTTCCCCCCTCCCATCACCTCCTTTTCGCCATTCGAAAACCTAGGCCGCCATAACCTCTCTGCTCCAGCACGAAACCCCACCCTCTGTCGTCTGCCACCCCACCACTGCCCAGTTGGAGCCTCTTCCCCGATGACATTCTCCAACGCAACAGCTCGACATCCCTCATCCACCGCCTTGTACGAGGATCCATCAACAATCTCGTCATCCCCCCAGTTCAGCCGCCCCATCCTCCACCTCCAAGGAGCTGCTCCGATGATCGCCTCGTCTATCGTGGCTGCTCCATCCCCACAACACCGCCTTAACCTGCTCCACCGGAACCGCAACATCCTCACCGACTCCTTGGACGAAGAAGAGGCCTACTCGGCACCACCAAAGAGGTTGTACACTCATCGCGTCGCACCTTCTCCTTAACTCGACCTCCCGGCGCCGCTGGTGCTCGATCCCGCTCCCCCTTGGCATGGCTACCTCGTAGTCGGGGCCGCCGGTGACATCTCCATGGTGGCTCTCCCCTAGTCCGAGGCTCCCTCGATGGCGGCAACCATACCAGCCAGAGGTGCTGCTACTGCTCCGTCTCTCGCTCGCTCGCTCACGCTACTGCTGCTACTGCTCCGGCTCTTGCTGAAAGGATCGAGAAGAGGGGTCTAGGGGGGGTGATTAGACCCTCAACAAGTAAAAGTGGAAATTTTTAAGTTTTTCAAGTTAAGGTGGAGTTTTAGCACAAGTTTAAGCATTCACAATACATTTCAAGCAAGCATGACAAGAGTATGTGCGGCAGAAAGAGTAAAGCATGCTAATTGCAAGAAGGTAAAGGGATGGGATTGGAGTGTGCAGACGCAATGAAGACGCGAAGATTTTTGGCGTGGTTCCGATAGGTGGTGCTATCATACATCCACATTGATGGATACTTCAACCCACAAAGGGTAACAGTTGCACGAGTCCACGGAGGGCTCCACCCACGAAGGGTCCAGGAAGAAGCACTGGTACAGCGAAGTGCTATACAAACGGTTTTTAAACCCTTTTCGCGATGGAGTTCTGAACCGTTGCCAAGTGAGTGACTGTGATAGGGGGACTTGTCACGGAAGATGCCCTAGTGAAAGGACTTAGGTGTGGAGCCATCGCAACTAGGTTAGCTTGAAGGTGTTGAACGGGACAAAGGACATAAGGAGTTTACCCAGGTTCAGCCCCTCATAACGAGGTAAAAGCCTACGTCCTGCTTTTAGTAGTATTGCTTGAGTCTCGATTACAAGGGAGCGAATACGCTTGACCTAGTTCTCGATCGATTGTTTCTTGAGTTAACTCGCCGCCAGGTCTCACGTTTATATACACAGGTCGAGACCCGGAGGCTTACAGTGTCCCGACCGGCTCACACAATGTGGCTGGCTCGGTTTCTAACTAATCAAGTCTTACAGAGCAAGTCTTCATACGGCAGTTCACAGGCCCAGGTCTTGGGCCTTCACCAGGCCTGCCTCCAAGAGCCGCCGTCTTCATACTTCTCCTTGGGTCTCCTTGGAGCTTCTTCACATTAAACCACCAACAGTGTAAACCGGTCCCTCCTGGGTGGCTCACACCTCGGAGCTATATCCCCAACATTAGGCCCCAGGTTGATTTGAACTTGTTCATATCAATCTCCACTGGTTAACTTAGCAGGTTGCATCAGTGTCGAATCTTCATCAGACCGATATAACCCGCCATGACATCACATAAACAGAATCATTGCAATCCGCCATGACGTCATGTACATTAATTCCGCACAAGGCCCTGGATAACTCAAGGGATCTTATCTTAATGGGCTTCCCGAGAATCGAGGCGCCCGCATCGTTAACATAATCATTTTGCCTCCTAGATTTCCACACATGCCATCTCATCACCTCCTTATAAATAGGGACAGGTGGCCCTCTTTTTCACTTTTACCCCTGCCTCTGCCTCTTCTTCTTCCTCCTCGCGACGACCGATGCCTCCGGAGCTCCGCCGCCCCGTCGACTGCATCAACTTGGTCGCTGCGTCAACCTGACCTAGACCAGAAAATGGAAGCGCCCCTCTGCTGCTCATCAACATCACTGGGCACCCATCTGCCTTCATCTCCAATCTGCATTAGGGTTTACCCAGTTCTTCGGTGTTCGTCAAAGTTCATCATGTTCGTGTGTAGTTCACCTGCCATGCCATTTAGTCGAGCCCGAATGCGATGCCAAAGTCATGTGTTGACTGCTTTAATGTATGCTATCAACTATAGATCCATTCCCTTCTGTCGACATTCACCCCCAATGTAGTAGTTCATCCTCTACGTATTAGGTTTTATCAATTTCCGGCTATTTTCAAACTAGTGTTGATCCAAATCTGCAAGCAGAATCTGTGAGACTTGTTTGCCTAGCACTTGGTGAAATTTCATTCATCTATAAATCTATAGGTATCTGTTTGATCACTGCTGTATAGGCGGCAAAAATGATACTTTGTGACCTGCCAAATGCTAGTCGGCTTACTTTAGGAAATGTTAAGCCACCAACATATGTCCAGTGCTGATATCACCAACCGTGTCTTGCTGATTTAACCATGCTATTTCTTCTTCCATAACAAATAGTCCTTGCACATTAACCATTTTGCATAGTAAACTTGCCTTCTCGGTTCTATTGGGCGGCTTATCATCACAATTTTGACCCACCATGATTTCTTTTCTAGGTTTTCACTTGATAAAATGACTAAAACCATCACCTCCTGCGATTGGGTCATTTCCAATGTCACGGAACGGTCTCTCCAAGAGTTTGTTGATATGGGCATCTTGCCATCTAAAGATGTCATCGACTGGCGGGTTCTGGGAGCTGAGGTTCCACCTCAACCAAAGGAAGGAGAAGTTATAATTTTCTCTGATCACATGCTCCGAGGCTTCTCACCGCCCGACTCAAAATTCTTGTGTGACTTTCTGAACTTCTATCGGCTTCACCCTCAAGACATCGGCCCCAAATCGGTCTCCAACATCTACAATTTTCAAGTCTTTTGTGAAGTATACCTTCAAGAGGAACCCAACGTTGAGCTATTCAGGCAATATTATTATCTGAACCGCCAAACAGAGATGACAGATGGGCTTAGCCTTGAACTTGGTGGAATTTCTATCCAGAGACGAAGAGACGTTGTCTTTCCTTCAGCCGCGCTTCCCAGTCACCCAAAAGATTGGAATTAGACTTGGTTTTATTGCCAAGGCACCTCTCCGATGGGTGAGAACCCTCTGCCGGTTTTTCGTATCCACCGGCTCAACCCAAGGCACCCACTTCCAAACCGGATCAGCTCTGTTGAACGGGCCAAATACGGACCCGCATTTACCAAGATAAGGGCCTTAATGGCAAATGGCTTGACCGGTGTCGATTTGGTCCGATGCTGGGTTGGCTGGTGGATCATGCCTTTGAGCCGCCGCCCCGGTTTAATGTGTACATAGATAGGCGATGTAAACGACCCCTTGCGGTATAACTCAACATGCCTTGAAGAGAAGGACCTCAATGAAATGACCAAGTCCTTCCTCGGGGAAACTTTAGAAAACTGCAGCAAAACGGGGCTGAGCCCCTTCTGTGTTCTTAACCCGGCTCCAGCTATAAGTATTTTGAAGCTACTGTTACTCTATTCATTATTCTCATACACCGCACTTGCCTTATTATCTTGCTTCCTTCAGGCCGACTCTCCTTTTTGGACCAAGAAGCTTCAAGATAAATCAGCCAAAAAGGCCAGGGGAAAGATCAAAGCTCCCTAGAAAACCAAGAAGAAAACAAATACAACGGAGCAAGTCACCCTGGATGATAAGTCGGAGGTAGAACTTGATTCTCTTGGCCCTTTTTTTGTACATGATGCTGACCCCTCTCAGGATGACACGGAGACTAGCCAGGCAGATGCTGAAGAGGTAACTATTATTTCCTCCGACTCAGAGCCTTTGTTACGACACAAATTTCGGCAAGTGACTCGGAAAGTAAGGTTTTCTCGCCCTTTAGCTTACTTGGATCCAAACTTTATTTTGAAGAAACAACAGCATGAAGCCCGGCGTACAACCAGGAACAACGGAGGGGAGATCTTCATGCCGACTTACCCAACACGCCGGTCCATCGCAAACGGTGGAAAGAGGTGCCTCAGAGATCAACCCTCTCTTCCAAAGGCGAGTGTTATTCGTCAAACCCTTAATCCTTCTGACTCAAATTATCAGGGAACTTCTAATTCATCCTCTGGCGACTCTACTGGAAATCAACTTCCTGCCTTCAAGATTGCCCCTGGGTGAGGTCATTTGACTTCTTTGCTTTAACCCTTTTAAGCTGAAACATTCAAACCCTCATGTCTTATTTTCAGTGGCATAGCCAAACCAAGCAAGAAGTTGAAGATAAGCAAGCCGGCCGAAGACCCGAGGGTCACTGAGCCGGAGAAACAGACACCAACATCAGATGCTTCTCATCAGACTCCTGAAGCCACTCGTGATGACCCGCCACCAGAAACTCATGATGCCATAGTCGATTCAATGGGTGTTGACTCGTCCAGTGCTAAGCCACCAAGTCCTATCAAGCCTGCTGAGGAAATTCCTTCTCACCAAACTGCCAAGGACGTCATTATTACTGGTACAGGCTTTAAAGAACCAGGGAATCCCACTATCTTAGCGAAACATAGAGCCAATGAAGAAGGTTTAACCACCAAAAAAGGAAAATGGAAACTGGACTTGGGAAAGCTATGCCGGCTTTAATGCAAGTGAAATCCATGCGAGCTACTTGAGCCGCCTTCATACCAGCCGTGACATGGAAGCCGGTCAGGTAAACTTGATGAAGGAACGCTTTGAGGTAAACACCAAAACCCTTCTTATATGAATCCATGCCAGCCGCCAAGTCTAGAGGATATGAAAGAAGTGAAAATGCTATAGACTTAAATAATATCCTTCATCTTAATCATATGACATCTGCCATCTTTGGTAAGTAACATTGCACTTCAATCTTTCACCACCGATTTACTTTTACCCGCCAGGTGACTTATCAGTATGTTTGCTCAACATGCCCCAGGAGCTACAATCTTCGCCAGGACATGCTTGTGAATCTCAAAGCCGTGTACACCCTGGTGGAGCAGCTATATACTGGCACTCAACGGACCATAGCATCTATCTCCTACAGCAAACAGCTGCCTACACTCATCAGGGAGGTACTGGACAAACTGTCTGTCATGCCCCAAAGACTGGAAGAAATAAAGCAATCATCCACCAGAGCTGGTGCCATTACTGCTCTAAACCGGGCTAAAGCATGGCAAGCAGAGCTAGACCCAAAAGAGATGTCCACTTGCTGTCCAAGTCTCAAGGAAGATGGGTCTCCCTTTGATGAAAATGACTTCTCCAAATGTGTGAAGGAGATGCGTTCCTTGGCAAGCAAGTTGGCCGAGGAAACCGATTTATCCAGGTATCACGTAGCTTACACGATGGAAAATGCAAAAGTGAAAGCGTCAGCTTATGATGTTGTGGATCTCTTCCCTCCAACACGTAAGCATACTTTTGCTCCTGATGTTGATCCATCCACACTTATCGATGATGAAGACGTATTCAAGGCTTTGACTGGCATCAAGTCGACGTTGCCTGACTTCCAGATAGACGAAGAATCGGAGCATGATGACCCGGAGTCATCAACCTGCCAGGACAATGGCAACTGACATCCGGTGGCTCTGAGTCAAAGCTTAATTCAATGTGCTGGAAAACACTTGGTTTCAATTTGCAGGCCCTCTGTGGTCTCGTAATAGGTTAGATTTGAGAACATTGGTATGTCATGCCATCATGCATGTTCATCTTTTGTATGCTTATATCGCCAAACAGATATTTATGATCCGCCGCTTGTGCGTATAACATGATCAATCATGTGGATCAGATCAAATATTGTCATACTCCCTGCAGACAAGCAAACAACATATTCCCTGGCGGTTTAAGCCAGGGCGGGTCACAAATACCTTTGAAAAACCCTAATATAATAGTCTGTGAAAAAGACTAAAGATTTATCTAAACCAGAAAGACGTCAGCGACTTAAAGTCGAAAATCAGGGCGGTTTATCAAACCCTAAATATTCATATCATTATGTAAAAACATAGTTGTAGGTTAATATGATGTCAACTCCTTTGATAATGATAAGACGTAGACATGAAATTTCATGATGTTTGATTGCTCAATGCAAATACCCTGGCGGCTTATGATCTGCTGTCAGGGCGGGTTACCAACCCAATATGCTCAATTATGAGTCATATGGTCAAGGCTACATGGCCTAAATTGCACCAAGTATACTTGGGCAGAAGAAATCATTGATGGACACAAATCCAAAATGTCCAAAAGAAAAGAATTTAAGAAAAAAGCCAAGTGCTTTTATAGGTCGCACAACCTTAAAATTTAAGTGCTTTCATGGGTTGCACAACCACTAAAATTCAAGTGCTTTCATAGGCCGCACAGCCTTAGAGTCGTCCTTGCTCACTATAAGCCGGCTCTCACATGACAAGCCGCAATTTTAACCTTAACAAGTTTAGGGTCTTAGTTCAAAGATTGACTGTTAAGAGTATGGCAGGTCATTTAGGATTACCTGGTGGAGTAGCATCATGCAGACAGGCAGGTCAAAACTCATTTGTGGCATGTAAGCTGATCAAGAGGGTAAGCATAGCTATGCTCATTGAGCAGGAAGCCCCCAAGTGACCTATAATATGGTATGTAAGCCGTTCAAGAGGGTAAGCATAGCTATGCTCATTGAGGAGGAAGCCCCCAAGTGACCAATAATATGGCATGTAAGCCGATCAAGAGGGTAAGCATAGCTATGCACATTGAGCAGGAAGCCCCCAAGTGACCAATAATATGGCATGTAAGCCGATCAAGAGGGTAAGCATAGCTATGCTCATTGAGCAGGAAGCCCCCAAATGACCTTATGAACAAACTATAAAGACTCAGATACTTAGAAATGAAATGACAGAGGCCTAGAATTATCAGGGATGCCGGCTTTATTATATTGATCATAATATATACATTAATGACGGTATGTAGAGCACAAGAGCCGGTTGCTCAAGTGTAATAAGGCCAAAGATGAGCAACGTTCCAAGGCCGGCGGGTCTCCTGTCCGATGTGCGTGAATCCTTGTGTTATCGAATATCAATGAGATAGTATGACCCGTTGTTCAGATTCTTGCTAACCACAAAAGGTCCTTCCCAAGGTGGGGATAACTTGTGCATATCTGTTTGGTCTTGGATCAACCGGAGCACCAAATCGCCTTCTTGAAACGTTCGGGTCTGAACCCGGCGGCTATGATAGCGACGCAGATCTTGCTGGTATATCGCTGAACAAGCAGCCGCAAGGTCACGCTCCTCATCCAACACATCAAGTGCATCCTGACGTGCTTCTTCATAAACAGTTTCAATGTAAGCCGCCACACGGGGCGAGTCATGACGGATATCACTTGGAAGAACCGCCTCTGCCCCATAGACCATGAAGAAGGATGTATAGCATGTTGACCTATTAGTAGTAGTATTGATACTCCAAATTACTGAGGGTAACTCTTCAACCCAACAACCCGGCGTTCGCTGCAATGGAACCATAAGCCGGGGCTTTATACCTTTCAAGATTTCCTGATTGGCCCTCTCAGCTTGACCATTAGAATGTGGATGAGCCACTTATGAGACGTCAAGACGAATATGCTCTTGTTGACAAAACTCTTTCATAGCACCCTTAGACAGGTTAGTGCCATTATCAGTTATGATACTATGAGGGTAACTGAAATGGAAGATTGTTTTTTTATGAATTGAACCGTTGTTGCCGCATCACACTTACTGACCGGCTCTACCTCAACCCACTTAGTAAACTTGTCAACCGCCACCAAAAGGTGAGTCTTCTTATGCTTAGACCTCTTGAAAGGTCCAACCATATCAAGCCCCCAGACTGCAAATGGCCAAGTAATTGGAATCATCCTCAATTCTTGAGCCGGCACGTGAGCTCGTCTAGAAAATTTCTGTCAGCCATCACACTTGCTAACCAGATCTTCTGCATCAGCATGAGCCGTCAACCAGTAAAATCCGTGACGAAAGGCTTTAGCCACAAGAGATTTAGAGCTGGCGTGATGGCCACAATCCCCTTCATGGATTTCCCTTAAAATCTCACGACCCTCTACAGGAGAAACACAACGTTGGAACACGCATGTGACACTGCATCGGTGTAACTCGCCATTGACAATACTCATAGATGTGGACCACCCATTTATCTGCCAGGCCAAAGTTTCATCCTCAGGTAACTCACCCCAGGTCATATAAGCCAAATAGGGAAATGTCCAATCAAGGATGTCATGAAGAGCCGCCACCAACTGTGCCTCTGGGTCAGGAATAGAGAGATCTTCTTCGGATGGCAGTTTAACCGAAGGATTATTCAATACATCAAGAAAGACATTAGGGGTTACCGGCTTACGCTACAACCCAAGCCGGCTCAAAGCATCAGCCGCCTCGTTCTTCCTTCCATCTAGATGCTCCACCTAATAACCTTTGAAGTGACAAGCAATATTATCCACCACCCGGCGATACGCCGCCATGAGTGGGTCTTTAGAATCCCAAGTGCCAGAGACCTGCTGAGCCACCAAATCTGAGTCGCCAAAGCACCTGACACAGCTTAGATTCATCTCTTTGGCCACCTTTAGGCCATGAAGCAAGGCCTCATATTCAGCTGCATTGTTAGTACAGGGAAACATCAGCCTTAAGACATAACAAAACTTGTCACCTCATGGGGAAGTCAAAATAACTCCAGCCCCCAAGCATTCCAATTGCCTAGACCCATCAAAATGAATAGGCCAATATCTATTATCAGGCTTTTCGTCAAGTATATGCAACTCAGTCCAGTCGTTGATGAAATCCCCAAGAGCTTGAGACTTGATAGTTGTCCGTGGCATATACTTCAAACCATGTGGTCCAAGCTCAATGGTCCACTTGGCCACTCGGCCCGTGGCTTCTCCGTTTTGAATAATATCGCCAAAGGGAGCAGAGCTGACCACAGTAATAGGATGACCAAAAAAATAATGCTTTAACTTGCGACTGGCCATGAACACCCCATATACTAGCTTCTGCCAATGTGGGTATCTCTGTTTAGACTCAATTAAAACCTCACTGACATAATAAGCCGGCCTTCGGACTAGATATTCCTTACCCGACTCTTTTCTTTCCACTACAACCGCCACGCTGACGGCTCTGCTATTAGCAGCCACATATAAGAGCAAAGGTTCCTTCTCAATAGGAGATGCAAGAACCGGCGGCTCAGCCAGCTGCTTCTTAAGTGCTTCAAACGCCTCATTAGCAGCAACACTCCAAACAAAATGATCTGTTTTCTTCATCATCTTGTATAGAGGGATAGCCTTCTCTCCCAGGCGGCTTATAAACCGACTTAAAGCTGCAATACGACCCGCCAAACGCTGGACATCATTGACGCACACCGGCTTAGCCAATATAGTGATAGCCTTGATTTTCATCGGGCTAGCTTCAATGCCTCTCTCAGAAACCAAAAAACCCAAGAGCTTGCCTGCAGGCACACCAAAAACAAATTTGGTCAGGTTAAGCATCATCTTGTAGACCCGGAGATTATCAAAGGTCTCTTTCAGATCATCCAATAGTGTCTCCTTATTTCTAGATTTAACAACAATATCATCCACGTAAGCATGAACATTTCATCCAATCTGATTATGGAGACAGTTCTGGACACAACGCTGATAAGTCGCCTGGGCACTCTTGAGCCCGAAAGGCATACACACATAGCAGAAAGCTCCAAAGGGCATGATAAAAGCCGTCTTCTCTTGATCTTTAACTGCCATCTTAATCTGATGATAACCAGAATAAGCATCCAACAAGAAGCTCAAACGCTCACAACCTGCCGTAGCATCGATGATCTGATCAATACAGCGAAGAGCAAAAGGATCAGCTGGACAAGGTTTATTAAGGTTTGTATAATCCACACACATACGCCAGGTGCCATTTTTCTAAAGTAATAGCGCCGGGTTAGCCAACCACTCACGGCGAAAAACTTCAACAATGAACCCGGCTGTTAATAGCCGGGCCTCCTCTCCTCCAATGGCCTTACGTCTCTCCTCATCAAAACAAGAAAGGAATTGCTTGACCGGCTTAAACTTGGGATCAATATTGAGAGTGTGCTCAGCGAGTTCTCTCGGTACACCCGACATGTCTGAAGGCTTCCATGCAAAGATGTCCCGGTTCTCAAGGATGAACTCGATGAGCACACTTTCCTATTTCGGATCCATATTGGCACTGATAGTGAACTGCTGAGATGAGTTGTCAGGGACAAAGTCAACCTGCTTGGTATCATCTGCCGATTTAAACTTCAACAAAGGATCATGCTCTGTGGTTGGCTTCTTTAACGGAGTCATATTTATAAAACTTAAGTTCCTCCGTGGCACAGGCAGACTCAGCATAAGCAGCACCGCCTTCTTCACATTCCAAGGCTATCTTCATGTCACCATGTACTGTGATGGTACGCCCTAACGCACGACCAGTGAAGTAGAAGGCACGGTGGCGGTCCACAGAGAAGCAGTCGTTCATTGTCCAGGAAACTCGCAAGCTGCACGACGCTGGTGTCATTCGGAAGTGCGGTACCTGGAATGGCTGGCAAACCCGGTCGTCATCCCCAAGAAAGGTGGGAAGGAACGCATGTGCGTCGACTTCACCAACCTCAATAATGCCTGCCATCAAGACCCCTTCCCACTCCCGCACATCAATCAGATCGTGGACTCCACTCCTGTGATCTGTTGTGCTTCGTGGACGCCTTCTCGGGCTATCATCAAATCAAGATGGTGGTACAAGATGTCGAGAAGATGGCCTTCCTGACCCCATGTGGGGTATACTGCTACACCAGCATGCCGTTTGTCCTACGCAACACCGGGGCAACCTTCCAGCGGCTGATGCACATCACTCTGGCCGGCAGCTAGGGAGGAACGTTGAGGCATACATCGACGACATAGTAGTGAAGTCTCAGGAGGCAAGGACCCTCATTGAGGACCTGGAGGAAACATTTGCCAGTCTGCATGCGGTGGATCTGCGGCTCAACCCGGAGAAAATGCGTATTTGGCGTTCCCTCCGGCAAGCTGCTTGGTTTCTTGGCATCACACAGGGGAATCGAGGCGAACCCAGAGAAGGTCAAGGCCATAGAAAGGATTAGCCCGCCGTAGACTCTTAAGGAAAAATGCAAAAGCTGGCTGGCTGCGTGACCTCGCTAGGGCGCTTCATCTCCAAGCTGGGGGAGTATGCCCTTCGGTTCTTCAAGCTGATGAAGAAGAAGGGGCCGTTCGAGTGGATTCCGGAGGCTGACGCAACATTTCAAGGCCTCAAGAGATACCTCACCAGCCCACCAGTGATGGTGGCGCCGCGACCTCTTGAGTCCTTGGTGCTTTACCTAGCCAACAAACCACACTCTACTAGCGCAGCGCTGGTGGCGGTCCCGGAGGAGCACCTGGCCAAGGGCCCGCCGAGCAGCGCTGCACGCTAGGACAAGACAACGCAGCTTCGGGACGGTGCTCCTGAGGCCTCGATGGCACCAGCGGATGACCAGGCCCCTCAGAATGGCGCTCCTGAGGCCCTGGCCACCCTTGCAAGCGGCCAAGCTCACGAGGATCCCCAGCCTCAGGAGGTACAAGACCCCACCAGCGCTCTTGCCCTCATCGAGCACCCAGTATACTTCATCAGCACATCGTTGCGTGACGCCCGGGCATGCTACCCCATACCGCAAAAGCTCCTGCTCACGCTCCTTGTCGCCTCCCGGAAGTTGCGCCACTACTTCCAAGGCCACCCCATCAAAGTCGTCTCGGCTTACCCACTGGAGAGGGTGCTCTAGAGCTCCAATGCTGCGGGGAGAGTCGCCGAATGGAACATCAAGTTGCAGGCTTTCCAATTGGAGTTCAGCACCACCAGGGTCATCAAGGGCTCGATGCTCGCCGACTTTGTGGCGGAATGGACCGACGTCCCCAGCCCCAAAGCGGGTGAGGACCGACCCCTCTCACCAGGAAGCGAGGCGCCAGATGACTGGGTCATGTATTTCGACGGCGCCGTCACGCGCCAGGGCGCGGGGGCTGGAACCGTGCTCATATCGCCCAACCAGGACAAGCTCTACTTCCAGCAGGGCGAGAAGGTCTCCAACAACATCGCGGAGTATGAAGGCGTGATCACCGGCCTCAAGGCTGCGGCAGCCTTGGGAGTGAAGTGCCTCAGCATCAAGGGCGACTCCCCGCTCCTCGTCAACTTCTCCAACAAAGTATACGAGCCGAAGGACGAGCACATGGAGGCTTATCTTGCGGAGGTACGCAAACTTGAGAAACAATTCTTGGGCCTGGAACTGCAGCATGTGCCTCGCGGCACGAACAAGGAAGCCGACGATATCGCCAAGAGGGCGTCCAGGCGCCTGCCCTAGGAGCCCGGCGTCTTCGAGGAGCGGCTCTTCAAGCCTTCAGCAGCCCCGCCTACCACGGAGGCAATGCTGCCTCAGGAGGAGCTCCCCCAGCACCAACCTCGGGAGCCCCCGCTTGTGGCCCGACTTCAGGAGCGCGCCTGCTCCTTGCACTCGAGCCTCAGGAGGGATGCTGGACCAAAGAGTTCAAGGCATACCTGCTTCAAGGAACCCTGCCGGAGAAGGAGGAAGACGCAGAGCGGGTGGCATGCCAGGCCACAGCATAATGCATCCGGGATGGTGAGCTCTATCAGAGGCGTCCAAACGACGTCTCCTTACGATGCATTTCTAGGGAACAGGGATGTGACCTGTTGGCGGACATACATGGCGGGGACTGCGGGCACCACTCTTCATCACGCACCCTAGTGGGAAAGGCATTCCACAGCAGACTCTACTGGCCCACGGCGCTCAACGACGCTGCTGAGTTGGTCAAGTCCTGCGAAGCCTGCCAGTTCCACGCCAAGCAGATCCACCAGCCTGCTCAGGGCCTCCAGACCATTCCGCTCACATGGCCGTTCGTGGTCTGGGGGCTGGACATCTCGGGACCATTCTCACGGGCGGCTGGGGCTACTGCTACCTCTACGTCGCCATCGACGAGTTCACCAAGTGGGCGGAGGTGGAAGCCATCTGCACCATCCCAGCCGGCTCAGTAGTCAAGTTCATCAAGAGCCTCGTGAGCCATTTCGGGGTCCCTAATCGTATCATCACTGACAACGGCTCACTGTTCACTAGCAACCTCTTTAAAACATACTGTGCTAACCTTGGAACGCAGATATGCTACGCATCAATGGCCCACCCCGGGCAATGACCAAGCTGAGCGCGCCAACGCGGAGGTCCTGAGGGGCCTCAAAACAAGAACTTTCAAGAAGAAGCTCGAGGCTTGTCGCAGGGGTGGCTCGATGAGCTCCAGTCCCTGCTGCGGTCCATCCGCACCACCGCCCCCAAGCCAACCGGAGAAAATCCATTCTTCCTCATCAACGGAGCCGAAGCGGTTCTCCGACACGAGGTCAAGCATCACTCTGTGCAGGTCTTGGCGTTTGACGAGGTACGCCAGGACGCCACGAGGAGGATGGACCTCGTGCTGGGGGAGGAATGCCGCTGTCAAGCCTCGCTCCGGGCGGCAAGGTACCAGCAGGCGCTGCGGTGGTACCACTGCCGCAACATCCGCTCCAGGACGCTCGAGGTGGGCGATCTCGTCCTGAGGTGGGTGCTCTCTAGGGAGGGGCTACATAAGCTCTCTCCCATGTGGGAGGGCCCATTTAGGATTGCCCCCGTCTCAAGGCCAGGCGCTGCGTGCCTAGAGACGCTAGACGGGATCCCCATCCAAAACGCCTGGAACATCCAGCACCTTCGGAAGTTCTACCCATGAAGCAAGGTCCAGTGCCTGTGAAGGTCTCCGCTCATGACACTCTCACATAATGAATGGGGCTGTACACGCCCCGGAGTCTCCAGAGTGCCGCCCTCCGGCCTCGGGGCCTCCCTCCCATGTCCTAGTGGCAGCACTTAGCTCCGCGCTGGTGAGAAGACTAGACTAGGTGCCGGACGCGACTGTTCATTTGCTTGCTTTCTGTAGCTGGTTTGCAACATTTTAATGGAATTTGGAGCTCTGGCGTTTCTTGATTGCCTAGTTGGGTTTTCTCCTTTTACTTCGCTCGATTCTTTGTCTTGGGTCAGGGAGAACGGTAGTTGCCTGTCGCTCTCTCTCGTGTGCCTTGCGCGAGGGCTGGGCAGGTGTGTGCGTGCGTTGGGCTACCCCACGCCGCGAGCACACCTTGCCAAAGCCCTGTCGCCCCAGAGCTTCGGCTTCCTTGATCTTCACGAGGCGCCCTCGAGCGAGCTCATGATTTGCGCACCCTCTTAAGTTCGTGCCCCCCGGGTACCGTGACGCGGTGCACTAAGTGACGACTAGCCATGCCTGAGGGCTCGCGCAAAGAGAAACAAGACACCCGACGAGTTTTCTAACGAATCCTGCAGCTTTATGATGCCTCCTGAGGCCGGCGGCTCCTAGGTTGGCAGCAAGGTGGGCCTCACCAGATGTTGAACGGCGCGCCCTCGCGTGGCAAGAAACTACTGCGAGTATACCAAGCTAAGTTATCCTACGACACCTACTTGGAACATGAACACCACAGCATAACACAAGAACAATAAACATAGCATAGTGGCATAAGTACCATGGTTAATTACATGCCCTAGCAGGGCTCTCTACTTTTTTTCAAAATGAAGGAGAAAGGAAAGGTTAACCAAAAGCGACCCACACGACCGCAGCAGCTCCCGAGGCCTGGCTATGGAGCCACCCCCCCCCCCCCGGGGCTCAACCCGAGCCTTCCTCCCGCTTCACCGGCGCATGGCGACGAGAAGATCTACCACCTCCCTCGAGGCGAGCCCGGCGGATGGTCGTAGGCGCCGCTGCTTGTGCTCCCACTAGAGGAGGAGCCGCCGCTGCTGAACGAGCTGCGGCCGTCGCCAAGGGAAAGCTCACCCTCAGCATCGTCATGGTTGTCGTTAAGACCAAGCTCATCATCGTCGCCATCGTCTTCGGGACAACACCCTGCGTGACGGCCATCTTCCCCAAACATCCTCACGTAAAGGGTCGCGACATCGTCGTACTTGAAGTGGAGGGTGCACCTCCCGCTCAGGCCGCGCGCGCGGGCAAACGTCTGCCAGCCACGGGTCAAGGCCACGTTCCCAGTGGCGAAAACCTCGACCCTGACCCATGAAGCCTTGCTGCAGCAGCCATCATCTTGAAGCCAGAGGACGTCAAGGCCAGCGACCGGCAGCTCGCCCGTGAAGAAACAGGGAAGCGAGAACCAGGTGCCGGTCGGCCCCTCCGACCACACAACGAACTCTGGAAGCACCTCCGCCGAATGGAAGCACGACCGAGGAGGTCGGGCGACCACGGCGCGCCTCCCTCCATCACAGGGGCTGCCTCGCCCCTGGCGGCTCCCGCCGCGAGAAGAAACACCGTCGCGGCCACTCGAGGCGCGCCTGCGCCCCCGAGGAGCCACCGCAGGAGTCACGGCATGCTTGCAGGGGCGACCTCGCCCCCTCTTGGGCGGGGGCGAGCCGTGCCCCTCCTTGGGGGCCTTCCCTTTCTCGGCAGCGGAGAACTTCCTCATCGGTGCCATGAGAACTACAGCAAGATGGCGAGGCAAGAAAGAAGAAGAAGGAGCGGGTGGCGAGAAGACGGACACGAGCAAGGGGGCTCTGCCCCTCTCCTCATTTATAGCTAGGAGGAGGAAACCGCCGGCCTCCACGATTGCACGTAATGATGGTTTTTCTCTGCATGCAGCAGAGTCTCGTCAAGTCGAACGGTTGCCGAGGCAGTGTGGGGAAGGGGACTCGCCCACGTCCCATAGATCGCCATGCGTCGACCAAGGCCGCAGGCGGTTGAGGCCCACGGAGCTCCGCACTTGCCCTTTGGCTTCGCCTCGAAGCCAAGCCCGAGCACGCCTTGGGCCCCGGTTCTACTGTCAGCGTCCTGGGACCTGTGGTGCCCAGACTTTCCGGCGTGCGGCCCATGACGTGGCTCCATCAATGGCCCGGTACGGCCCAGCTTCAAGCATCAACAACTCAAGACCCTCGCGAGGGGCCAAACCTCGCGAGGCGGACGACACCAAGACCTCCCTGAGGGGGGGGTGGCCTCCCTAGGCTGGCTCCCGAGGAGCGGAGATATCTATGCAAGCAGCACCTCGCAAGGTTCACATGATGTGAGCCATGATGACCAAGGCTAGGCGGGCGCCAGCGGCCGCAGTGTACCAGTTTCCTCTTTGGTGCTAAGGAGGCAAGCGCAGGCGCGGAGTCCCGAGGAATCAAGCAAAGGTTTCCATTCCGGTGCAATAAGACCAAGACCGCTAGGACGGCAGGACGGAGGTCATCGCGGAGCCCACCGCAGCGTCTGTCGTGGTTCTAAGTCTGACAGTAGAATAGGGGGTATGTAGGAGGAGGCAAGATCCTAGCTACGATGAGGTTGTGCATGCAAGATTTACGAGTTCAGGCCCTTCCCGGAGGAAGGAAAAGCCCTACGTCTCGGTGCCCTGAGGCGGTCGACTGGATTATGCGTGAAGTTACAGGGGGTGTGAACCCTTGTCCCAGTGGAGGGGGTTGGCTTATATAGAGTGTGCCAGGACCCCAGCCAGCCCACGTTACAAGGGGTTCAATGTACATTAAGACAGGACGTTACTGATAACGCCCGTAATAAAGAGGTATAAATGATCTTTAAGACTACAGAGTGAACGACTGACTGTTGCCATCTTGAGTGACGTTAGGTCTTCTGTACTCCGAGTGGTTTCTGGTATGGTCGAATGATTATATCCTAGTCGAATGGAATTGGGTTATCCGAGTGAAATTGTTTGTTGAGTGCGTTGCATCCTGAGGTGATTTCAGTCGGTAGATGTTGTTGTACTTTGTATGTCCTTGACTCTAGGGATAGGGATGGCAATGGGGACAATCCCCTATGGGGATACCTACAACATCCCCATCCCCATCTATTCCCTAGCATCCCATCCCCATCCCCGTTTACATGACTGGGGATGAAATTTCCCCATAGCCATGCCCCACTGGGGAACGGGGTCCCATTAGGGTCCCCATCCCCGTAAACAAATACTCATATACATAATATGACACCCTATAATCAACATACATACATACATACATGGTATTGTCCTTGTCCTGCTAATGCCTATCTAGGTCGTATTGACTTCTTGGTCATGGTGGCAGCTGAGGTGAGGATGTGAGATAGGTTTAAGGTTTTTCTAGAGTTTTTTTTGTTTTTGCAAGTTTGTTTGTGAATATTTTAAGGTTGACCGCAGTGTCACAGTTACTAACTGGGTCCCCAATGGGTATTGGGTTTGGGGAATAGGATATCATCCCCATCCCCGTCATACCCTATGGGGAATAAAATAGTTTGGTAAATATCCCCATGGGGATGTTTTTCGCCCATCCCCACCCCTAATAGATGAAATCCCCATGGGTTTGGCGGGTATGGGGCCCCGTTGCCATCCCAATCTAGGGCAGTGTCCTTGGGAAGGGTGTCTAGGTCAGGCCTATTACCCTACCCTAGGTACATGTCATCGTCATTAGCCCCCGAATGGATTGAGGTCCGAGTGTGGAAGAGGCTGAAGATGGTTCCGACCTGGTTTTTATGCTTCGGAGGCATTTTACTTGGGTCGGTGAACCATGCCGAACCTTTGACTACATCTTCAGTCGCCTTGATCCATTCAGAGTTCGTCGAGTGAACTTATACTGATGTGCTTTGAGTGTTGGGGCGGTATAAAATCTTTGGCGTGATTGGTTATGCTGCCGTTCCGGATCTCACGGGATTCGAAATTTGGAGAAGCGCGCGGGACAGAGAGCACCGCAGTAAACGGAACGGATTAGGCAGGGGCGCCTCAATTCTCGCGCCGCCTTTTTCGCCACGTACCGAGCACGCGACTGTTGCGGGATTTGACAGGATCACTTGGGCCCACGCGTCAGCCACTCGGAAGTGAGCCCATAAAAGGCGTTGAGGCCGATGCGATTGCACAGTGTCCCTTATTCCCCTTCTTCCTCCTCTGCTTCTCCATCGATCTCCCCTCCGCTCACGACACCACCGCCCTGCCCGTGAACAATCCGCGGCAATGGGGAAGGACAAGACGGCGGCCCTGGAGCGTGCTAAGAAGGCGATGGCGACGGTGAAGTCGAAGAGCAAAAAGATGAGTCGGGGGTCGTCATCAAGGTCCGGTTTGCCGCTCGGCTAGATTCAGGGGGACTGGATCCCGTCTGCAATCCGGCAAGAAGATCTGAATGATCTGGAAGCGGGGGGCTTGGTTGCCGCTAAACCTAGGAGGCTGTCGGAACGAACTCGAGCCGCAGTCGCAGGAGGGTGAGTGCATCCTCCTAGCCTCTCATGTCCATCGTGGCTTCTCTTTGCCTCCTCATCCTTTTTTCCGAGGTTTCCTGAACTTTTTCGGAGCCCAACTTCATCATTTTCCTCCCAACACAATCACATATCTTGCCGCGTATGTCTCTTTGTGCGAAAACTTCTTGGGTTGTCGCCCACACCGGGGTCTTTTCAAGCACATTTTCACCTGCCGCTCTCAGTCTGTGAAGAAGGCCAGTCCGACTGATGATAAGACCTGAGTGATCCAGATGTGTGGGGGTTTAGGGATCCAGACGAGATGTAGGAGTGCTTTTCCTGCAATGACCCTTCCTGACTCGGTTAGGGGATTGCAATCGAGTTGGTTTTACTGCAATGATGTTCCGACTCCTGGTTAGTTGACCGGTCTTCCTCCTTTCACCATTGACCGAGTCTGCCAACCTCCCTCGTTGCTCGAGACCCCGGAGGAGAAGGCTGAAGTGTTGACGTTAGTCGACCGGGTAGTTCAGCTCGTCCGTGACGGCATGACTGGTATGGACTTGTTGGAAGTGTTCCTCAGTCGACGCATCCAGCCTCTCTAAGCACGCGATCATCCGATGTGGATGTACTTGGGCGCGAATGACACCGCTCGGATCCATCCTAAGGAGGTTGACGCGAAGATAGTGGCGCAGTGGTTGAAAAGCATCACTGGAAACAAGGATAACCCCAGGGGGGTCTAGAAGAGTTGCGCCATTCGATTCTGAACACAAACCGGACAAGGTCTGACATTTGTTTACCGAGTGTCTTCTAATTCTGACTTGCTACCATCTTTGAACTTGATTGACTCTTTGTCTTGTAGATGTATACTGAAATGTACTCAATGCCGAACGGGGATCTGGCCCAGGAAGGCGAGGCGAGTGCGGATGAAAGCACTCAGTCGCAATCAGGGGACTCGGACGACGATGAGAGTGACAACTCAAGCAGTGGTGAAGAGGTCAAGTCGCCACCCCGCTCCGAAAGGCGTTCCAAGCAAACACACGATCTAGCAGGTGGACGGGGCAAAGCAATTGCGTCAAGTACGCACACCTCAAAGCGCACTCGGACAACCACTCCTGATCCGGCTGAGAAGGCTCCAAAGCAGCCCAAGGTCGATCCTGCAAAGCCTCGTAAGGCCCTGCCTAAAATGAAGGTGGACGTTCCCGCTGCCTCTGCGTAAGTATTTTACTTTGTTGCTTTGCTCTTGTGTTGTTTGGGAATTTCTGTACTATGGTCGACTCATTCTCCAACTTGACCAAGTGAATCCTAAAACTTGTAGTGCTGCTAATTCTGGGACTTCCATTTACAAGGATGAAGGTGATGAGGGCATTGAAGACGCGGTCATTTCCAAAGTAGGCATGACTCCTGCCCTCTTTGTCTTCATTTTGTCGATTGATTTATAGGTCGACTAAACCCTTGTGGTCGAGTCTTTTGCAGCGCCGCCGAATGTTATTGAACTTCCGGACGATGATGAAGATATGCCCCAGAGGCCTATGGGAAGGAGGGGCGGGACCTCAGGCAGGGGGGTGCTAGCCAGCAAAGCACCTCGGTTGACACCAGTGCCAGAACCAGTGATCCAGCAGTCCGGGGACCTCAATCGAGCTTTTGTTACCTTTGCTGATCCTATGTCGACTAAGCGTCCTTCGTCGTCGACTGTCCAAGTCCCTGCTTCATCCGTGCAACTCCACGCCTCAGATCCTCAAGCTGCCGCGGTTGTTCCACCTTCTCCACTTTTCACCACCCATCATGTCCCAGAGGACCAAGTGAGCGCTGCCAAGGAAGCCATACGCCAGGCAGGCCTTATGATGGAGCAGATGAAAGTGGTGCGCGAGGCCAGTCAGACTTCCTATGACGCCAACTCAGCACTCCAGACCAATGTCCAGGTTAGCTGATTTCCGACTGATCTTCTAGCTTGACGCTTGTTCTGTTATGATATGCTACCTCAAAACCTTTAATGTGCATTTATTTGTCAGTCTGCACCTTGCATCTTTACACCCACTAGGTGCTCCAATTTTTGCTGAGTAGTTTTTCCACTTTGAGTCGACTAGGTTGCGTCGATTGTATCTTTGAACCAGTGGGGGCATGCAGAGTGCACCCACTGGGTGTAGTCCCCGAGGCCGATGTCGAATGTGTAATTCGGCGGGGGTCTTGATAAAATGTCTCTTTTCAGTTCTTCCACCCGGTCTAGACAGGTCTGGTCGAGTGAAATTCGGACCAGTGGGGGCACGCTGAGTGCACCCACTGGGTGTAGTCCCCAAGATCGTAGTCGACTGCGGGCAGTCGGTTGTGGTCTGAGAATAACGGTTGCTTCTTTGTTTTACTGGACGGACCAAGTCCATTGGAGAACCGAACCAGTGGGGGCACGCTAAGTGCACCCACTGGGTGTAGTCCCCGAGACTACTATTGAATGTTTGATTCGGCAGTAGTCTTAGAACTCTTTGAACTTGAACTTTATTGCTCGGAAGCAACCAAACTTTATTTCTGTCGACTGACTGTTCACTGACCGCCGAAATCTTGTGAGCTTGGAGCTCAGTTTGCTGACTTGGAGCAGAAATAGACCCAACTCAATCTTGATCTGGAGTTGGCCAAGGAAAACTTGCAGAAGGCTAAGGATGAAACTGCTGGTATGGGAGGTTTAAAGTTGTCGACTGATTCTCTTGCCATCCTCTCCCTCCTTTTCTGACCTGAGTGTTATTCTTTTTGGAAAAAATGAGGCAGGCCTTGGAGAAGAAGGATCTTGACCTTGCGGCTGCGTAGAAAATGGCAGAAGAGAAAACATCACTCGCCGACCAGAAGTTGGCTTCAGTCGGAAAATTAGAAGAAGAAAATACCAAGCTGAAGACTGCTCTTGATGAAGCCAATAAGGAAGTGACGCGACTGAAGAAGGATAAGGAGACTCGGACCGACAAAGTGGAAAACCTCACCCGCAAGAGAAACGAGCTGGAGGTTTATCTGGGAGGGCTTGCCAGGAAGTTGTTCCTTAAGCTTGAAGGTACTTTTCCTTGTCCGATTTGCTATCGTCGATTCGTCATAAAACTATCGACTCATTATTTCTGTGAGTGCAGAATTCTACCAAAACTTCGAGGAAGAGATTGGGCGAATCGAGACAAGCTTGGACCCCATCACCACCCCGGTTCAAGATGAAGCTGCCATGAACGTGCTCCGACTGGAATCTCATCTTGCCAGCATTATGGACTACCTCACTCAACTGAAGGTTACGGTGTCACGCATCGACATGGCGCTCTGGCCAAGAGTGACGCTCCAAAACGACCTCGAGTCTCTGATGACTCGTCTCAATGAGATCCCCGGTCGAGTGCAGAAATGGAAGAAGTCATGTGCTTGGTGTGGTGTTGACGTGGCTCTGTCTCTGGTTCGTGTCCACTTCAAAGAAGCCAAAGAAGAGAAACTAGTAGCGCTCAAGGTCGCCAACACCAGGAAGATTGACTTCCAATCCTTCATGGAAACCTTCATCGAAGCAGCCACTCGCATTGCCGATGGGATTGACTTGGATGAGCTCGTCGAGCCTGCCAGCCCTCCTCCTGTGGAGTGAACAGACTTTATGCTCTGATTAAATTCGCCTCGGAATGTCGAGTGATTTTGTGACCTTTAAACTCCTTCAGGCCTGATGCCCGAGTACTTTTATCTGTGGTTCGGAACCGCGTGGGATTTATCTAAACTTGGTTTTTCCTTGAATATGCTTGTCTTTGTCTCTGAGTGGAACTTGTTTCTTCGGAACAGACTTTTGTACTTGTGATGCAGCTCTGAGGAGAAGGTCGCAGACGACCTGCACCTCGTCGTCCTTGCGGATCGGTATGGAGCGCATGTTGTATTTGTGGCACAGCTCCGAGGAGAGGATCGCAGACGACCAACACCTCGTCGTCCTTGCGGGTCGGGATGGAGCGTGTGGCCAAGTCCCCGAGGGAGAGGATTGCTCTTCACTCGGAGATTTTTAAACTTAGGCGAGTACGAGACTGCAGCTAAGCCCCCGAGTGAGAGATCTGCTCTTCACTCGGTAGGATTTTTGAAACTTAGGCGAGTACGAGACTGCAGCTTAGCCTCCGAGTGAGAGGGTTGCTCTTCACTCGGTAGGATTTTTTAAACTTAGGCGAGTACGAGACTGCAGCTAAGCCCCCGAGTGAGAGGGTTGCTCTTCACTCGGTAGGATTTTTCAAACTTAGGCGAGTATGAGACTGCAGCTAAGCCCCCGAGTGAGAGGGTTGCTCTTCACTCGGTAGTATTTTCAAAACTTAGGCGAGTATGGAACTGCAACTAAGCCTCTAAGTGAGAGGGCTGCTCTTCACTTGGTAGGATTTTTCAAACTTAGGCGAGTACGAGACTGCAGCTAAGCCCCCCGAGTGAGAGGGTTGCTCTTCACTCGGTAGGATTTTTAAAGCTTAGGCGAGTACAGAACTACCACTAAGCCCCTGAGTGAGAGGGTTGATCTTCACTCAGTAGGATTTTTCAAACTTAGGCGAGTACGAGACTGCAGCTAAACCACCGAGTGAGAGGGTTGCTTTTCACTTCGTAGGATTTTTAAAACTTAGGCAAGTACGAAACTGTAGCTTAGCCCCTGAGTGAGAGGGTTGCTCTTCACTTGGTAGGATTTTTCAAACTTAAGCGAGTACAAAACTGCAGCTAAGCCTCCGAGTGAGATGGCTGCTCTTCACTTGGTAGGATTTTTCAAACTTAGGCGAGTACGAGACTGCTGCTAAGCCGCCGAGTGAGAGGGTTGCTCTTCACTCGGTAGGATTTTTAAAGCTTAGGCGAGTACGGAACTGCAGCTAAGCCCCCGAGTGAGAGGGTTGCTCTTCACTCTGTAGGATTTTTCAAACTTAGGCGAGTACGAGACTGGAGCTAAGCCCCCGAGTGAGAGGGTTTCTCTTCACTCGGTAGGATTTTAAACTTAGGCGAACCGGTCCGTAGCTAAGCCACCCGCTTGGTTTTTTTAACACATGCGTATGTAACAATAATCATTTAGGAGACTGTAAAACTGCGTCTTTGAGAAACAAACTAAAAGGTACTTCTTATTACATATCATCAGTCCGAATGCTTAAGTATAAAAATGGCGGAGCAGCTCCGCATTCCGAGCGTGTGGCTCGTCTTTCTTGTGTTCCACATTGTAGAGGTGATACACTCCGTTGTGGAGCACTTTGGTGATGATGAAGGGACCTTCCCAAGCAGGAGCAAGCTTGTGAGGCCGTTGCTGATCCACTCGGAGCACCAAGTCTCCCTCCTGAAATGCTCGACCTCTCACATTTCTGGCATGGAATCGACGGAGGTCTTGCTAATAAATTGTCGACCGGATCAAGGCCATCTCTCTTTCTTCTTCCAGAAGGTCAACGGCATCTTGCCGAACTTGTTCTGCTTCAGCTTCTGAGAAAAGTTCCACTGGGGGTGCGTTGTGAAGCAAATCACTCGGCAGCACGGCTTCAGCCCCATAGACCATGAAGAAAGGAGTCTGGCCAGTCGACCAATTTGGGGTTGTTCTCAATCCCCAATGGACTGATGGTAACTCGTCTACCCAAGCGCCTGCCGCATGCTTGAGGTCACACATCAACCGGGGTTTCAGCCCTTGGAGGATCAAACCATTTGCTCTTTGTGCCTGCCCATTCGACTACGGATGCGCGACCAATGCGTAGTCAACCTAAGTTCATTGGAGGCGCAGAATGCTCTGAACTCATCAGAATCAAAGTTGGAGCCGTTATCCATGAAAATACTGTGAGGGACTCCATATCTGAACGTCAGCTCGCTGATGAAACTGATGGCAGTGCTTGAATCGAGATTCTTGATAGGTTTGGCTTCGATCCATTTAGTGAACTTGTCGACTGCCACAAGAAAATGAGTGAAACCACTTCTGCTAGTTCTCAGGGGTCCAACCATATCCAATCCCCAAACAGCAAATGCCAGACGAGTGGAATGGTCTTCAGGGCTGATGCAGGCTTGTGGGACATGTTGGAGTAGAACTGACGGCCTTTGTACTTGTAAACTATATCTTTTGCCATCTCATTTGCTCGTGGCCAATAGAATCCCGCTCGGTATGCTTTGGCCACGATGGTCCGAGAGGACGCATGGTGACCACAGGTCCCTGAGTGGATATCATTGAGGATCATTCGACCTTCCTCTGGCGTGATGCATCACTGAGCAACTCCAGTCACACTTTCTCTGTAAAGCTGTCCACCTATCACGGTGAAGGCTTTGGATTGACAAACAATCTGACAGGCCTCATCTTCATCTTCTAGAAGTTCTTTCCTGAGCAGATATGCAATATACGGCACCATCCAATCAGGGATGACTACCAAAACCTCCATGATCAAGTCGACCACGGCGGGGATCTCGACTTCAGTCGGATCGGTAGAACTTTTTGGTTGAGGGGGCTCTTCTGTGAAAGGATCCTCTTGAACTGATGATGTGTGAAGATGCTCCAAGAAAATATTACTGGGAATGGGCTCCCGCTTGGAACCTATCTTTGCCAGGTCATTAGCTGCTTGATTCTTCAATCGGGGTATATGGTGGAGCTCTAACCCTTCAAACTTCTTTTCTAACTTTCTCACAACATTGCAATAGCCAGTCATAGCTGGGCTCTTGATGTCCCACTCCTTCATCACCTGGTTGACCACTAAATCTGAGTCGCCGTAAACCATTAGGCGACGGACGCCGAGTGAAATGGCCATACGCAAACCATACAGAAGTGCCTCATATTCAGCTTCATTGTTGGAGGAATCAAAGTGAATCTCGAGAACTTAACTAATTTTATCGCCTCGCGGGGATACCAGGACTACCCCAGCACTAGAACCATTCAGCATCTTGGATCCATCAAAGAACATAGTCCAATGTTCCAAGTGAATCTGGGTCAGTTGTTGCTGCTCAATCCACTTGCCAAGGAAATCTGCTATTGCTTGGGACTTGATTGCTTTCTTTGCCTCAAACTTGATATCCAACGGAAGGATTTCAATCGCCCACTTTGCCATTCGACCAGTTGCATCTCTGTTGTTTAGAATTTATGACAATGGAGCATCGCCGACGACTGAAATCAAATGATCTAAAAAGTAATGTGCAACCTTCTTCGTGGTCAAGTAAATTCCATAAACAAGCTTCCGATAATGCGGATCTCTCTACTTGGATGGAGTCAAGACTTCAGAAAATATAGTACACTGGGCGCTGAACCTTGTAGGCTTTACCTTCTTCTTGTCGCTCGACCGTGAGTATTGTGCTGACAACTTGTCCAGTGGCTGCAATATAAAGCAGTAAAGGCTCTTTGCTGATTGGGGCAGCGAGCACCGGCTGGGTGGAAAGCAGGGCTTTGAGCTCTGCAAACGCTACGTCAGCTTCAGGAGTCCACCCGAACTTGTCAGATTTCTTCATCAGTCGGTAAAGAGGCAGTGCCTTTTCACCGAGACGAGAAATGAACCGACTCAAAGCAGCCAAACAACCAGTAAGTTTCTGAACGTTGTGCACACGCACATGGCATTTCATTCGGAGGATTGCACCTACTTTCTCTGGGTTTGCATCGATCCCTCGTTCGGAAACGAGGAAAACGAGTAAGTTTCCACCTGGAACCCCGAATGTACACTTCGATGGATTAAGCTTGATATCATATCTCCTCAGGTTGGAAAAGGTTTTAGCGAGGTCAGTCAGCAGGTCGGAACCTTTACGTGACTTAACCACGATGTCATCCATGTATGCTTCCACATTCCGACTGATTTGAGTGAGCAAGCACTTCTGAATCATGCGCATGAATGTGGCACCAGCATTCTTGAGACCAAAGGGCATGGTAACATAACAAAAGCACCCGAATGGGGTGATGAAAGCTGTTTTTATCATCGGGTCCATAGAGTCGGATCTGATGATACCCGGAATAAGCGTCCAAAAAGGATGAACGCTCACATCCCGCAGTCGAGTCAACAATTTGGTTGATGCGGGGCAGAGGAAAATGATCTTTCGGGCAGGCTCGACTGATATGTTTGAAGTTAATGCACATGCGAAGTGAATCTTCCTTCTTGGGGACCATGACAACATTGGCGAGCCACTCGGAGTGGTATATCTCGCGGATGAACTCAGCTGCTACAAGTCGAGCCACCTCTTCACCAATTGCCTTTCTCTTCTCCACGGTGGACCGTCGGAGGTGCTCTTTGACAGGTTTTACTTTCGGGTCGACTCGCAAACGGTGCTCAGCCAATTCCCTAGGTACACCTAGCATGTCAGAAGGCTTCCATGCAAAGATGTCCCGGTTCTTACGGAGGGACTGGATGAGCGCTTCTTCCTATTTGCTGTCGAGTGATGTTGAAATGTGAGTCGGAGCAGCATTGGGATTGGTCGGGTGAATGTGAACTTGCTCGGTTTCACCAGACGACTGAAATGCAGACTCTGAAGTAGGCTTCTTGGCACGCAATAAATCACTCGGATCTGGATTCTTCTGATACTCTTGCATTTTCACTGCTGCCATCTACTCATCGGCAATCTTTGAGCCCTTCTGGAGGCACTCTTATGCTCTCTGTCGATTACCAGTGATTGTGATCACGCCCTTGGGACCAGGCATATTCAGCTTGAGGTACACGTACCATCGTCGAGCCATGAAACGGGCATATGCAGGTCTGCCCAAAATGGCATGATGAGCACTGTGAAAATCCACAACTTCAAATGTCAACTTTTCTTTGTGGTAATTCTTTGAATCACCGAAAACCACGTCAAGAGTGATCCAGCCGAGTGAATCGGCTTTCTTCCCAGGGATGACACCATGGAATCGCATATTGCTTTCACTGAGCTTGGACATCGGAATGTCCATCTCTCTGAGAGTCTCAGCATATAAAATGTTCAAACCACTGCCACCATCCATCAGAACTTTGGTCAGTCGAGTGCCCCCCACGACCGGGTCGACCACCAACGCTTGCCGGCCTAGGGTTGCAACGTGCGCGGGATGGTCAGACTGGTCAAATGCGATAGGAGTCTTTGACCACTTCAAATAAGTTGTTGTTGCCGGAGCAACCATGTTTACTTCTCTCTTGATGACCTTCAGTCGACTTTTGCTATCAACGTCAGCAAAAATCACTAAAGTGGCATTGACATTGGGGTAACCATCATCCTCTTCCTTGTCCTCATCCTTATCAGATTCCTTCTCCTTCTCACTGGGTTGTTTCTCTCGGAACTACTGGATAAGGACTCGACATTGTCGAGTGGTATGCTTGGGATAAATCAGATTTCCCTCTTCATCTTTATTGGTGTGAATGTTACATGGCAAATCCAACACATCATTTCCTGCTTGATCTTTTACATTCTTGGGGATCCAGGGCCCCTTAGGCTTTCCCTTGAATTTTCCTTGGGTCACAACTGCAGCCTCTCCAGGGCATGTGGGCTCGGCTTTGCACTTCTGCTTCCGATTGGAATTGCCTCCTCCGGTGTCCTGGCCGACCGGTTTGCTATTGCCACTGTGAAGTCGGTCTTCTTCTTCGTCGTTAGCATACCGAGTGGCTATTTCCATCATTCGGGTCAGGGTCATATCTCCTGTCCGGCTGAATTTCAGGTTAAGCTCTCTGTACTGAACGCCCTCCTTGAAGGCACAGACTGCTTGATGCTGAGACACATTCTCCACTGTGTGATGAAGAGTGGTCCACCTATGGATGTAATCCCTCAAAGTTTCATTCGGTTTTTGTACGCAATGTTGTAGTTCTGCCAACCCTGCAGGTCGTTTGCATGTGCCCTCAAATGTCCTGACAAACACTCGGGCCAACTCTTCCGAACTGAACATACTGCCTGGAGTTAACTGATTCAGCTAAGCTCTGGCCGAACGCTCTAACATCAGGGGAAGATGCTTCACGGCTACCTCATCATTACCACCACCGATCTGTACGGCCACTCGGTAATCCTCCAGCCACATGTCAGGCTTCGACTCACCGGTGAACTTGCTTACTCCCGTTGCGAACCTGGAATTGGGAGGAATCTCAGCGGCTCTGATAGCTCTGCTGAAACACTCGGGTCCGGAGACATGAACTCTGCTGCCAGTCGGACGGTCTCTGTCGAGTCCTTCCCTGTGTGCTCTGTTATGTCGACCAGACCTTGAACAAGAATCGACCTCGCATCAAACCCTGGCTCTCTTCGGTCGACTGGGACCCTCCGCTCATCACTGTACGGGCGTCTTTCATCATACTGCCGGGGCGCGAATGATCCGCCCCTCGGAGGGGGTGTAGGCACTCGACGGCGGTCATCGTGGCCGAGTCGATGACCATACTACTCATGATTCCGACCCGGATATTGCTCTTGGCGGTGCCCACGTCTCTCACACCGTAGAGGCGATCTTGTGATGTGGGCCGACTGGACTATATCCACCACCAAAGATCTGATGTCGATCCTGTTGCGAGACTGAGAAACTGCTGTGTTCTGCTCACCTGCCGCCTGGAGCAGTGCTCGGATCTGCATCAGGCCTCTGCCAGCCTCTGATTGGGACGGCTGAATCGACTCTGCTATACGGGCGGCAGCTAAAAGATTCTTAATTAGAGTGCGATATACCTGAGGTTCAAAGCAGGTTATGTCGTTGCCGATCGACTCGAGGATCTGCCGTCAGCGCGTTAAATCGAGTGCATCTTTGAAGGTTCTCCAGTCGAGTGCGCTTAGCCAAACTGGCCAGATGCGTAGCCTCCAAGGCCCGAGCCTCGGAGGTCTCTCCGATGATGGGAGTGTGGAGTGCCTCCATGTTGCGGCGGTGTAGTTCCTCCCTCTGCTGCGAAGAGAGGGCTTCGGGATGGTATTCCTCGTGAACACGCGACGGATCGCCACCGCCATCGCCGTCGTCGTCGCGATGGAAACCAGGCGGGTTGCGCGGCGTGTCGACCATCAGAAGTTCCACCGCAGGGTCGCTGCAGTCGCACTCGGATAGGGTCTCGACGGAGCCACTCGACTGGTCAAATAGCCTGTAGAGAGATTCGTCAGTCTCGATTGTCGTGACCTGAGGGGTGGCCGTCTGACGAGCCACCACATGCTTCACCCATCGATGAAGCCGCGATCGACCAGATCGCTTGCGACGATGAAGAGCGGGGAGCGAAGAAGCCGTGGCAGCAGATCGATACTGAGTCGACGGCTGCCGTAGAAGGACGCCGCGGATGCATGCGCGAAAGTGCGTCACCCCACGGATGGGGAGCGCCTCGATGTCGAGGGGGCCCTCCTGGAGCCAGGCGGAGTCGTTGGCGACGAAAACAAGTGCGCCAAGACGGATCTCGCGGCCCTCAGCCAATCCATCGCCGGAAACCATGATGATGAAGATCTAGAAAATCGCAACCTCACCGGAAGTCGTGAAGACACCTGCCCCACGGTGGGCGCGGACTGTCGTAGTTCTAAGTCTGACAGTAGAATAGGGGGTACGTAGGACGAGGCAAGATCCTAGCTACTTTGAGGTTGTGCATGCAAGATTTACGAGTTCAGGCCCTTCTCGGAGGAAGTAAAAGCCCTACGTCTCGATGCCCTGAGGCGGTCGACTGGATTATGCATGAAGTTACAGGGGGTGCGAACCCTTGTCCCAGTGGAGGGGGTGGCTTATATAGAGTGCGCCAGGACCCCAGCCAACGCACATTACAAGGGGTTCAATGTACATTAAGACAGGACATTACTGATAACGCCCGTAATAAAGAGGTATAAATGATCTTTAAGACTACAGAGTGAACGCCTGACCATTTCCATCCTGAGTGACATTAGGTCTTCTGTACTCCAAGTGGTTTCTGGTATGGTCGAATGATTATATCACGGTCTAGTGGAATTGGGTTATCCGAGTGGAATTGTTGGTCGAGTGGGTTGTATTCTGAGGTGATTTTAGTCAGTAGATGTTGTTGTACTTTGTATGTCCTTGACTCTTGGGTAGTGTCCTTGGGAAGGGTGTCTAGGTCAAGCCTATTACCCTACCCTAGGTACATGTCATCGTCAGCGTCACCACGAGATGCTTTTGCAGGCGAAGACCACTTTTGTCAGGATAACTTGTACTAGTTGTCTCCCTTCAAATTTGGATGTTGTGGGATCCCTTCCCACCTACATTTGGGAAGAGGACCAAGGCCACTAAAAATAGGACTTAGCCACCACCATAGAGGGGGGGATCCAGTCCACCCTGAACACCTCACCAGCTCATCGAGCCCAAGAACACCTCACCTCCGGAGGCTGTTCCACCACTGTACTAGTTCTTCCTCAGCCCTCCGAGGCAATCCACCACAAAGATGGAGTTGGGTATTACAACGCAAGGTGGCCCAAACCAGGATAAACTGTTGTGTCTCTTGTCCCTTGGGTTTGTCGAGCTAAGCCATGAATCGTTGAGCAGGCAGACTGGGGAGGAGAGTTCTTCGCACGCACCCCAGAGTTCGCACCTCTCAAGGGTCTACGGAACCCTGAATCTGACAATATCAGAGTAATCCAAAGCAGCTAAATAGTGGCCAATATCATGTTCTCACCACAAGCCTATGCAAGCAAGATCAGAAGGTTCATAAACGAGCGGTGAGCGCGGTTGAGCCGGCAGTACCTCGATAGTTATGATGGTTAGAGCAGCCAATTGTATGTAGCCATGAGGATCACCCGCCCTAGGTTGACAATCCGGGTAAGCTAGCTTTGGTGGTAGCTCCTCAGGTTGGAGGTTACAAGTTCACTAAGGTGCTTATGGATGGAAGTAGTAGTATCAATATCCTTTATTATGATACTTTTCGCCGGATGAATTTGACTGACAAAGATCTTAAGCCGTCCTCTACAGTCTTTCACGGGGTGGTGCCTGGTCAGTTAGCTTACCCAGTTGGTAAGATTGCCTTGGAAGTAGCTTTTGGCAATGAATATGATTACAGGACAGAGACATTGAGCTTTGAAGTGGTCAAGACCAAAAGCCCATATCACGCTCTGTTTGGACTGCCGGATTACGCCAGGTTTATGGCCCGACCTTGTTATGTGTATCTGCAACTCAAGATGCCGGGTCGCAAGGATACCCTTAGGTGATGCTCGACTATTCCTCTCAGGATCCCAACCAGATCCTTGGGATCCCATGCGAACACTCCCTTGTTCACGCGTAAGAAGTCGACCAATGCCTTTTCTTGATCTGGGGAAGGTTGGCGCCTATGGTGAAGGTGGCACCCGATGCCCCATCTTCATCGACCGTCACCTGATTCGTCTCGGCTTGATCTTGAGAGAACAGCTGCTTCTTCTTTGCTGGCGCAGCCCCCAGGACCTAAGGGGCTCCTCCATCAGCTGGGTGTGCTGCCACCGCGGCCCTGAAGGCAATCTTGAGGGCCGTCAGGGACTCCTTGGTGTCTCCGGCCACGGTGAGGACGCCGCTGCCCCCCGACATCTTCATGAGGTTGTAGGCAGGGTGAGTCACCGCCATGAACTTGGCCAGGGTTGTGTACCCGAGGATGGCGCTGTACGGGAGGCTGATGTGGGTGATGTCGAAGTCGATAAGCTCGGTGTGGTAGTTGTCGTGGGTGCCGAAGGTGCCGGGAAGGTGGATCTACCCGAGGGGGCTGGTGGAACCGTCAACAACTCTGGAGAAGGGCTTGGTGGGGCAGAGCCAGCCGTGTGGCACGTGGAGCCAGCTGAAAGCTTCCACAGAGAGCATGTTGAGGCTAGCCCCACCGTCGATGAGGGTCTTGGTAACTGCCACGTTGCAGATGGTGGGGGTGCAGAGCATCGGGAGTGCGCCTGAGCCCGCGGTGGTTGTTGGATGGTCCCTCGAGTCGAAGGTGAGGTCGGCCTTGGGCGCCGCCCATCCCGGAGGATCTCCCTGCTGCACGTGGGAGGCAGCCACTTGGCGGAAGAACTGCTTGGCGTGGCAATCTGAGGGCAACGCCTGCGAACCACGAAGGAGGGCTACGACAGCAAGGGGCGCTGGTTGAGGAGACAGGCGTGCGGCATGCCAGCGAGGGCCATGGGAAACCATTTGTCCATGACCTTGTCGTCGCCGCCGGCTGCTCGAACGGACTCCTTGTACGCTTGGAGAAAGGCTGCTGGGTCTGCCGCACCGTCGTAGTGAGGTGCCATCTCTGGCTTGAACTTGGGCGGCCACTGCACTTGCCGTAAGGCGGGGGTGAAGGCCCGGAGACCCGCAGTGCCTCTGTGCGCGCCCGTCAATCCGGCTGGAGGAGCGGTGCCCGCCATGAGAGCTGAACGAAGAAGCAAAGAGGATGGAGAAGTGAAGCAGACGGAGAGGCGAAGCTTCGACGCACCCCTACCTGGTGCGCCAAATGTCGGATTCAGGGTCCGCAGACCCTTGAGAGGTTCAAACTCTAGGGTGCGTGCGAAGAACTCGCCCTCCCCAGTTTGTCTACTCAACGATTCCACGGCTTAGCTCGACGAACCCAAGGGACAAGAGACACAGGAGTTTATCCTGGTTCAGGCCACCTTGCGATGTAATACCCTACTCTAGCTTTGTGGTGGATTGCCTCACAGGGCTGAGGATGAACTAGTAGAGTGGTGGAACAGCCTCCAAAGGTGAGGTGTTCTTGGGCTCGATGAGCTGGTGAGGTGGTCAGGGTGGAATGGATCGCCCCCTCTATGGTGGTGGCTCAGTCCTATTTATAGTGGCCTTGGTCCTCTTCCCAAATGTAGGCGGGAAGGGATCCCACAACAGCCAAATTTGAAGGGAGACAACTAGTACAAGTTATCCTGGCAAAAGTGGTATTCGCCTACAAAAGCATCTGGTGGTGACGTAGCGGTGGGCTCCGTGATGACCTCCGTACTGCCATCCTGGCGGTCTTGATTTTGTTGCACCGGAATGGAAGCCTTTTCTTGATTTCTCGGGACTCCGTGCCTGCGCTTGCCTCCTTAGCACCAAAGAGGAAACTAGTACACTGCGCCCGCTGGCGCCTGCCTGGCCTTGGTCATCATGGCTCACGTCATGTGATCCTCACGAGGTGCTGCTTGCATAGATATCTCCGCTCCTCGGGAGCCATTCTAGGGAAGCCGCCCCCCAGGGATGTCTTGGTGTCGTCCGCCTCGCGAGGTTTGGCCCCTCGCGAGGGTTTTGAGTTGTTGATGCTTGAAGCTGGGTCGTACCCGGCCATTGATGGAGCCACATCATGGGCCGCAGGCAGGCAAGTCTGGGCACCCCCGGTCCCAGGACGCCGACATATACCCTGACTGTTGTTGTTGGTTACCCTTACCGGGTTGCTGGCTATAACCGCCCTGATTGCCTTGACCTTGATATCCGGAATTTGAGCTGCCATCTCCACAGTCGGGCCCGTGTGAGCCGGATCCTAACCCGCCGTGCGGGCCAGTATTGTTATTGTGGTCCTGCGGAAAACCGGAGCTCTTATATTCCTTCATGATAAAACAATCTTTCCACATGTGAGTCCACCACCTATCTGGAAAATTGTGCTTTGGGCAAGCGACGCGACCAGGAACCCGATGATGTCTCGATGGCTTCGTTCGACCCTCGAGCGCGTCAAGGCCAACTGCGAGTCCCAGAGGATAGGGAAAGGGAAGGCGCACGCGTCACCATCGAGCGACGCCGTGACACCCATCGCTAGTCCGATAGGCGCAATGGCCCCGACATCGACGAGCCCACGGTCGGTGAAGATGGGTACCTACCTTTCGAGGTTGGGTGCCCCGCCTTCACTCATGTGTTGTGGCAAGTCCGTTGGCCATCTACTCGCACGTTCAAGCCAGAAATACCAGAGAAGTACGATGGGAGACTAAACCCGGCAGAATTCTTGAGAATCTATACCATCGTTGTTCAAGCTGCCGGGGGAAGAGACGAGTAGGTATTCGCCAACTACTTCCCTTTGGCACTCAAGCCAAATGTGAGGTCTTGGCTGATGCACCAGCCGGAGAACTCCATTTCGACCTGGGCTGACCTGTGCCATGAGTTTGTTGGCACCTTCACAGGCACCCATCAAGAACCAGGGCGGCCCAGCGACTTTCAACTCTTCCCGCGGAAGGAATGAGAGATTCTGTAGAAGTACATGCAAAGGTTCAGCCGAGTACACAGGAACATCCCGGACATCCACCCGACAGTTGTCTGCGTTCTAGTCGAACATGCGCAATCGTCAGATAAATTCCAAGATGAACGTTCGGTTGCCCAAGACTGTGAAGGAGCTATACACTCTAGTGGATAAGTGTGCTCGGGTAGAGGAGGGGAGGCAGCTCCTCGGTGAAGAGGATGGCGTCGTCATCGACTCAAAGGATGACGACGAGGCCACCAATCAGAAGAAGAAGAAGAAGAAGAACAAGAAGCACAACAAAAGGCGCAAAGATAACGCAGTGATGACCGTTGAGGGATCAAGTGCACCTAGTATCGGCAAGAAGGCCAAGACTGAGGTTCCCGGCAAGGAAGTTGCCGCGTGCACTGATTGCCGGGAAGCCGCGACAGCTGAGAAGGCTGGGAAAGGTGATGGGCCGTGCTGCAAGATCCATCGGACCAAGGGCCACGATCTCCAGGAGTCTCATCAGGTTGAGCATCTCGTCAAGAAGTAGAGGGCTGAATATGAGAAGCGTGATAAGGAGAAAGGTCAAGATGGTGCTAGCGGGAAAGGCCGAGGCGGCGGAGCAAGCCACCCCGGCAAGGCTCCTCAGAATCAAGGAAACCCCGCCAGAGGCCATGAGAAGGATGATTGCAATGATGAGAGTGATGGAGGAGATGAAGAGGAAACTAGCAAGCAGGAGTTCCCCAAAGCCACTGACGCCATGTGCATTGACAGGGGTGCATCTCTGCACTCCTCTCACCACCAACTTAAACAGTGGGCATGTGAAGTTAATGTCATGGAGCCAGCAGCAGATTCTCGAAAGCCGCTCAAGTGGTCCCACACGCCAATCATCTTTGACGAAGAGGATCACCCTGACCGCACCACCACGGTAGGGTGCTTGCCGTTGTTGGTCTCACCAACAATCCGCAACCTCAAAGTCACAAAGATGTTGGTTTACGGCGGGGCCGGGTTGAATCTAATTTCTCGAAAGGTCATCAGCAAACTTCAGATAGTAGAGGAAGACCTCAAGGTTACTGGCACATTTCAAGGGATCAACCATGGCAGGAGTCATCCTAAGGGGAGGATCACGCTACCGGTGACATTCGGGGGGGGGGGGAGTTGAATTACCGGACTAAGAAGATTTGTGTTTGATGTGCTTGACCTCTCCCTATGGTACAATGGAGTACTTGGTCGCCTAGCTCTAGCCAAATCATGGTGGCATCCCACTATGCGTACAACACCTTGAAGATGCCAGGGTCGATAGTCCTCATTTCCATTCCATCAAACGAGAAGGATGCAATCATTGGTGTGGACAAGATGTACCGGGAAGTAGTCGCGGTAGAGGTTGCGGGAGCCACTACTCCCGCCAAGGAAAGTAAGGGAAATAAGAAAGCTAACAAGGATGCCGGCAAGGAACCCATGAAGCATACCTCTTCGGAGTACGTTGCGCCCGTTGATGACTTGCCCGAGAGTTCCAATAGCAAGAGACCCAAGGCTGTTGCACCCGCTGTGAAAAAGGTTCCGGCAGGGTTGGCTGGCGCTGATGGTACCTTCACTATCAGTGCCATCCTCGATGACCTAGGAAAGCATGTGTGTTTCCTTCCTACGGGGGAATATCGATGTGTTTGCTTGGCAACCATCTGACATCCCCGGTGTTCCCAGGGAGGTAATCGAGCACCACCTTGCTGTCTACCCACATGCCTGACCCGTCAAGTAGAAGGTCTGGAAGCAAGCTTTGGAGCGGCAGTAGTTCATTGCCGGGGAGATCAAGAAACTTTAGGCAGCTAGTTTGGTCAGAGGAGTACTGCATCCAACATGCTTAGCAAATCCTGTGGTGGTACGCAAGGCTAATAGGAAATGGAGGCTTTGCATTAATTTTACGGATTCGAACAAGGCATGCCTGAAGGACCCGTTTCCCTTACCGTGCATCAACCAGATTGTGGATTCCACCTCTGGTTGTGACCTGCTTCCTTTCCTAGATGCATACTCAGGGTACCACCAGATCTTCATGTCCCAGGAAGACGAAGAGAAGACCGAGTTCATAACCCCATGTGGCATGTACTGCTTCGTACTGATGCCTTTTGGGTTGAAGAGCGCTGGGTCCACTTTTGCCAGGGCTGTCCAGATTGGCTTTGAATCCCAGCTGCACAGAAACATTGAAGCCTACATGGATGATATTGTGGTCAAGACCAAGGGTAGATTAACCCTCATTCAGAATTTGGAAGAAACCTTTGCTAATCTGCGCAAGATTAACTTGAAGCTGTAGTGTGTGTTTGGCGTTCCTTCCGGCAAGCTACTGTAACATCCCAAATTTTCAATTTGGAATGTTATACACTAGATCATCATTGCATATCATATTTTGTTTGCTTTTGGTTTTGATCCTAGAAATTCTACGCAACTCAAGGACCCACGGAGAGAGTTGGGGATTTCGTTATTTTCATATTTGAGTTTTCTCAAATTATGAGAATAGGATCATTTGATTTTAATTATTTTATCTTCAATTATTTCTATTGCAAAAATATGAGAGAGGGAATAAAAATGACTTTCCCAAAATAAAGAAATATTAAGGATTTAATAATAATATCAAATAAGATTTTATTTCGGAGTTTTTCACTATTTTTATTTGAATTTAGGAAAAATATGCGTTTTTTCAAAATTGCATTTAGGCTCCAAATAAATGTTCTCTTTGTCCGGCTTGATTTTAGAAGTCGGGGAAATTTTATTTCGGGATTTAAGGAGTCCGTTTAGTATTTCGTTCGTTAGTTTTTCTACGCGGAATTTTTTTTTAAAAGTCCGAACCGACCTTGGGTCAGAATCGGTCAGACTCACTTTGGCCGGGCTTTATAAGCCGCCTTGGGGCCCCGAGCCAGCCCACCAGCCCTTGACCGCTGCGCCTCAAACCCTATCGCGCCGCCGCCGCCTCGTTCATGCGCCGCCGCTACTCCCACCTCCTCGTCATTGCCCGGCGCCTGCCCGCCGCCTCACCGCCCGCCCGTGCCGCCCGCTCATGAGCCACCCCGCCGCCTCGCCGGACCCGCCGCCCGAGGTAGAAACCGTCGCCGGCGGTTTTCCTTAAAAAACCGCCCGGTTTTTTGATTTAACCGCGGTTTATTTTTTTTAGTTTCGTTTTTTATAGATCGGTTTATTCTGGTTTATTTATTTAGTGAGTTGCTCGCCGTTAGCTCGTTCGCTTTAACGAACGCGTTCATCGCTTAGATCTCTAGATAACGAACGTTAGATTCGATAACTGCTCGCTGCGTTTTCTTTTTCTCAGATTTTCCGCGATTATTTCTGATCGCGATTTCTCATCCGATTTTTGTTTTAGTATAAATTTTCGCTCGTTTATCGGAATCAGGCGATTCAAGCGCCTGGAGTTTCGTCTCGAAACCCTATTTCCGTTTAACCAACTTAAACAAGTTTTCCCTTCTGTAAAATTTGACTTAAGTCCAAACTAGTAAAACGAAGTTGTTTTTTCTTTCGCCGTTTGACTTTCGTTGCTTCGTTTGATTTGATTCTTTTTGCAAACCGGAGTTCTTAAGTTGAACTTTCTGGTTAGATCTCTTATTTGAGTTTTACCTGTGCATTAGATGAGTACTTATTGTATGCTTGTTTGTTTGTTTGCGATAGAGTACCCGGAGTGCGCCGCCTGTTACTTCGAATCTCTAGGTTTCGTGGATCATCAACAAGGCAAGTAACACTTTGATCATACCTTTCGACTGCCCAGTTTTTATTGCATTAGATCAATCCTCAAACATTGCATGATTAGGATCTAATTAATTTGTGGGATGGGAAGTAGATGAGGTAGTACCTATTACCCGTTTTACTATTAAACCTTTGGGAGTTACTTCTACGTTTGCTTCTTATGCCATCCTATGCTAGTAGACGTGGATTGGGTGAGTGATATCCATGACAGATGTGAGATTGTTAATAAATGGTTTATCTAAGGTGACAACTTAAACACACATCTGGGTGGATTGAGGTACCTGGGTATTCCAGGATTGCCTGTTTCTTTTGGACCGCCACCCAGGCTCAAAGGGATCATGAGACTATTCATACTAGAAACTTCCGTGTGCAGCCACAAGCTACTATGGGCTATAGCATAGTTGACTAAGTCATGCGAACTCTTATAGTGGTAGACTAGCTGATGTAGGAGATGTAGGTTGGTACGGTCTACCGGATCGTAAGGTGCTAGTGCTTCTGAAAGACTATGTCTCGGTCATCCGTTTCTCAAACACCATGTAGTGCGAGAAATCCAACGGAGGAGATCGAGTCTTGTGGGGAAAAGTCATAAACCTCTGCAGAGTGTACAAACTAATCATGGTTAGCCGTGTCCCCGATTATGGACGTTTTGAGTATCTAGTACTTGGATTATCATGTGAATCACAACATGTTACTTTAAATAAATTTTTTGGGTTTTAATGATGATGCTTAATTGGGATTGAGGATGTTGTCAACCATTCTCAATGTTTAACAACCACCATGATAGTTAAATAAAATTTATTCCTTTGCAGTAGGGAAAAATTGGCTTTACGCAAAACTGTAACCATAGAGCTTTCCACCGGCCATATATGCATGTAGTATAGCTTATTCTTTCATTACTCTCTATGTGTTACATTGCCAGCATATTCCATGTGCTGACCCATTTTCGGGCTGCAACGTTTCATGTTACAGACTTTTCAGACGACAAGTAAGGTGCCTTTAGGTCGTGATTCTATACTCAGTGATGCCGTTGGAGTTGATGTACTCGCTTATCTTCCAAGCCTTCCGTTGTTATCGTTTTTAGATGGCCTTAAGCCATTTTTATTGTAATAAGTTCTCTCTTGAGACATTCGATGTAATAAGTGTGTGATTGCTACTTTGTTATAAATCCTTCAAGTAATGTGTGGTGTCAGCATTACTGATCCAAGGATGACACCTGAGCACAGAGATCAGACTGTTTGACGTCTGGTCGCTACAAGATGGTAACAGAGCACACGCTGACTGTAGGACACGACCACTAAGCTAAAGCCCTAGATCACTACTCTCTTCTCATTTCTGACTCCTCATCTTTTCTACTCTTTTAGGATGACGGAAGCGAGGATCAAGTTCACGCAGCCGGATGAAGATATACCCTTGGGACGACACACGAAGGAAGTCACTAAGTACCGAACATCGGAATACCAAGCTTCACCGGGACCTACAACGCCACTTTACCCGAAGAGGAGCGTTGGAAGATTCAAGCTCAAGTCCAGGAAGAACGTTCCCGCCAGTCACGGAGCCCATAGAATGTACTTTTAATGCACCAACCTGGAGTCTGGGAAAGAGCATGGCAGCTCACATCACCATGGGATGCATTGGATAAGTCTACCAAGATGACCTCAAGGATACTATCTACCAGATTTGTGGGCGCCGAGATGAACAATGGGAGATAGTTAGCACCAAGAAGGATAGATCCATTGCAGCCTTCATCCAGGAGTTAAACCAGCACATTCGACGCCAAGAGAACCAGATAAAGCGCAGACATGATGGAGTTGAAGAAAGCAAAGGCTAGAATTATCGAGCTAGAAGGAGAACTGAAGGCCACTCGCAAGGATTACATGGAGGAGATCATCGCTCTAGTGAGACAAAACGGTGACCTTAAGGAGAAGATTAAAGAACTCATGGGGAATTCAGCACCCAGAGGAGAAGATGACGATTGCACTTGTCCAGACCACTACATCATCATCGACGACACCGATTCCAATCCTAGTGATGATGACTTCGAAGACTAAGCCGGAGCAGATATCATGGAGTCTTCATCGGAACAGTTTTTCTAGTAGACCACCATAACAGTAGTAGTGTTCCACCATGTACATAGCATAGTCCAAGAACTTTTACGATAGTTCTAGACCGATTGTATGCCTTGTTTGATTGAATGAAGTGATTTTGTGTGCATTTGCCTCCCTCGTGTGCATTTGGGTAGTGTTTTCTCTTTAGACCTCATTCTATTCTTAATTCTCATCTTTTCTAAACCCTTAGATGCCTCCGAGACGTGACAATGGATTTGCTTTCCCACCGGAGCTCACTCAATTGATCCAGCAGCAGAATGCTTTGATGCAGTTGCTAGTCTAGAACCAGAACCAGGGGAACAACAACAACAACAACCCACCACAGCCACCACCTGTTGATCACTTAACCCGTTTTCTTAGGCTGGATCTGCCGGTGTTCTCCAGTAGCACCGAGCCGATAGTGGCAGATGATTGGCTTCGTAAGACAGGGAGGGAGTTGACCACTGCAGGATGTACAGATGGGGAAAAGGTGAAATTTGCCGCTCATCGACTTGAAGGACCCATGACCGCATGGTGGGAGAATTTCACAGCCACTTACCTGTGGATACCTTGTCACATGGGATCAGTTTCAGCAAGCTTTCCGTACTGCCCATGTTTCAGCAGGAGCTATGCCCATGAAGAAGCGTGAGTTTCACAACTTGCGCCAAGGAGGACGGACAGTTGGCCAGTATGTGGATGACTTTAGTAAGCTAGCACGTTATTCCCTAAATGACGTTGCTACAGATGCAGCTAAGCAGGAGAAGTTTCTGGAAGGACTGAATGACGAGCTGAGCATGCAGTTGATGGTAGCAAGCTTCAACAACTACTAGGAGTTGGTAGATTGTGCTCTTATGATTGAAGGGAAGTAGCAGAAAATTGAAAACCGCAAGAGGAAGTATGGACAGGGGAAGTACAATTCTGGAGCTCAGCAGAAACCCCGTCTTACCCCTAAACCGGGAGTTCATTTTCAGCATACCCATGGAGGAGGTAGCTCGCACAACCATAATGGCCCCAATAATGGTAATGGGAATGGAGGAAGCAACGGCCAGAACCGTACCACCCCATCAACCCCAGCCAAGACAGACCTAAGCCAAGTCATCTGTTTTAAGTGTCAGAAGATCGGACATTATGCCAATGAATGCCCTGAAGGCCAGAATGGCAATGGAAGCTCTAGGAAGAAGCCGAACCCTTTCAACAGGGGACAGGTGAACCACGTTAACCTGGAGGAGGTTGAAGCTCAACCTGATGTAGTAATAGGTAAGTTTTTGGTTAAGTCATTTACTGCACTCGTTCTTTTTGATACTTGTGCATCGCATTCATACATCTCAAGGGGATTTGTGGATAAGTATAACCTACCAACCCAAGCCCTTAGGTCACCCATGTTAGTAACCTCGCTTGGAGCAGAGTATATGACTAGTCGATGGTGTGATCGATTACCATTAAGGATTGGTAACTATGTGTTTCCCTCGGACCTAATAGTATTGGAATCTCAAGGATTGGATGTGATATTAGGCATGGATTGGTTATCAAAGTATGAAGGGAACATTGAATGCGCTAGTAAGACAATCTTTCTTACGACGCCAGAAGGAAGAAGGATCAAGTATGTATCACGGCATGTGCCGAAAAGGACTCAAGTAAATTCCTTATCAGGAGTTGTGCAGGAGGAAGTACCAGTAGTAAAGGATTTTCCGGATGTATTTCCAGAAGAGTTGCCAGGCATGCCACGGGATAGAGACATCGAGTTTTTGATTGAGCTTTTGCCAGGCGCGGGACCAATATCTAAGAGACCATACAGGATGCCCGCAAAATATTTGGAGGAGATTAAGAAGCAGATTAAGGAGTTATTGGATAAAGGGTTATTCGCCCAAGTTCTTCGCCTTGGGGATCGCCAGTACTTCTAGTGGAGAAGAAGGATGGAACATTAAGGATGGTTGTTGATTATCGTGGATTGAACGAACTAACAATCAAGAACAAGTACCCACTAACGATGATCAATGATCTGTTTGATCGATTGCAAGGGGCTAAATTGTTTTCCTAGATTGATACCATCAGTTGAAGATTCGAGAGCAGGACATACCTAAGACGGCTTTTACCACCAGGTATGGGTTGTATGAGTATACCGTTATGTCATTTGGTCTGACTAACGCACCTGCCTATTTTATGAACATGATGAACAAAGTGTTTATGGAGTTTTTGGATAAGTTTGTCGTAGTGTTCATTGATGATATTCTGGTTTACTCGAAGAATGAAGAGGAGCATAAAGAACATTTGTGATTGGTACTCGAGAAGCTTAGAGAACATCAGTTGTATGCCAAGTTCAGCAAATGTGAGTTTTGGTTCAAGGAAGTGGGATTCCTCGGACATGTTATATCCGGAGAAGGAATATCAGTTGATCCCACAAAGGTTATCACTGTAACAAATTGGGAAGCACCAACAACAGTTGGAGAGATCCAGAGTTTCCTTGGACTCGCAGGATACTACCGGAGATTTACTGAGAACTTCTCAAGGATTGCAAAGCCTATGACGGAGTTGTTGAAGAAGGATACCAAGTTCATATGAACTGAGGAGTGTGAGGCTAGTTTCCAGGAGTTGAAGAAACGTTTGGTTACCTCACCAGTGTTGATTCTGCCAGATCAGAACAAGGATAATGAGGTGTATTGGGACGCTTCATGTCGAGGACTTGGAGCCGTGCTTATGCAAGAGGGAAGAGTTGTTTCGTATGCTTCACGACAACTGAAACCTCATGAATTGAATTATGCCACACATGATTTGGAGTTAGCAGCCGTAGTGCATGCATTGAAAACATGGAGACATTTCCTCATTGGAAACCATTCTGAGGTGTACACGGATCACAAGAGTTTGAAGTACATTTTCACTCGTAGGAATTAAATCTCAGACAAAGGAGATGGTTGGAACTCATCAAGGATTATGATATGAGATTGCATTATCATCTCGGAAAGGCTAATGTAGTAGCTGACGCATTGAGCCGTAAGAGCCATGTCAATACACTAATGACGGGAGAGTTGCCAAAGGAGTTAGCCGAGGATCTTCGTGAGCTATGTTTGGAGATAGTTCCGAGAGGCTATGTAGCAGCATTGGAGATTCAGTCGACTTTGATGGATAAAATCAGAGAAGCTCGGAAGAGGCGACAAGGAGATTGCCTCTATAAAGGAGAAAATGAGCAAAGGAGAGGCTAAGGGATTTCGTGAGGATGAACACGATACCCTATGGTTTGAGGACCGAGTTTATGTGCCAAATGACCCAGAGATCAGAAAGTTAATTCTGCAAGAGGCCCATGATTCACCATATTCGATTAACCCAGGAAATACCAAGATGTATTTGGGTTTGAAGGATACTTTCTGGTGGACCGGAATGAAGAAAGATATTGCGGAGTATGTAGCAGTATGTAATGTATGCCAGAGAGTAAAGGCAGAGCATCAGAAGCCAGCAGGATTGCTACAACCATTGCCGATACCCGAAAGGAACTGGGATAAGTTAGGCATGGATTTTATCACGGGATTACCCAGGACTCGTTCAGGCTATGACTCAATTTGGGTTGTAGTTGATCGATTGACAAAGGTAGCTCATTTCATCCCGGTAAAAACCACTTACACCAGTGCTAAGTTGGCGAAGATATACATGACCAGAATCGTATGCTTGCATGGAGTTCCGAGGAGCATCATATCAGATAGAGGAACCCAGTTTACCTCAAAGTTACGGAATCGGTTGCACGAAACTTTGGGTACCGAGGCTAGAGTTCAAAGACAGCTTTTCATCCAGCAGATGATGGATGCACCGAGAGAGTCAATCAGATTTTGGAGGATATGCTAAGAGCCTGTGCGCTAGATTATGGATCAAGCTGGGATGACAACTTGCCATATGCAGAGTTCTCTTACAACAATAGCTATCAATCTAGTTTGAAGATGGCCCCTTTCGAAGCCTTGTACGGAAGGAGGTGCAGGACACCGTTGTCATGGGACGAAGTTGGAGACCGCAAGTTGTTTGGACCGGATTTGATTAAGGAGTCTGAACGGAAGGTAAAGTTGATTCGCGATAGGCTCAAGGTAGCCCAGTCCAGGCAGAAGAGCTACACAGATTCTAAACGCAAGGAGACACTTTACGAAGTCTGAGACCGAGTTTATCTTCGAGTATCTCCACTTCGGGGAATTAAGCGTTTTGGTGTTAAGGGAAAGTTAGCACCACGTTTTGTAGGACCATACCGAGTTGTGGAACGTATGGGAGAAGTGGCCTACAAGTTGGAATTGCCCAAAGGATTGTCAGGAGTTCATGATGTGTTCCATGTTTCTCAGCTGAAGAAGTGCCACGCGGAGATGGCTGATATACCGCTGAGGGATACCGTGCCGTTGGAGGCAATTCAGTTGGATAACGATTTGACCTATGAGGAGAAACCAGTTAAGATTCTTGAGTTTGCCAGCCGTGTCACCCGCAGCAAGGTTATCAAGTTTTGCAAAGTTCAGTGGAGCCACCACACAGAGGATGAAGCCACCTGGGAGCGAGAGGAAGATTTGTTGAAAGACCACCCTCACCTATTTTCTAGCCAACCCGAATCTCGAGGGCGAGATTCATCTTAAGGGGGGTAGGTTTGTAACATCCCAAATTTTCAATTTTGAATTTTATACACTAGATCATCATTGGATATCATATTTTGTTTGCTTTTGGTTTTGATCCTAGAAATTCTACGCAACTCAAGGACCCACAGAGAGAGTTGGGGATTTCGTTATTTTCATATTTGAGTTTTCTCAAATTTTAAGAATAGGATCATTTGATTTTAATTATTTTATCTTCAATTATTTTTATTACAAAAAATATGAGAGAGGGAATAAAATGACTTTCCCAAAATAAAGAAATATTGAGGATTTAATAATAAAATCAAATAAGATTTTATTTCGGAGTTTTTCGCTATTTTATTTGAATTTAGGAAAAATATGCGTTTTTCAAAATTGCATTTAGGCCCCAAATAAATGTTCACTTTGTACGGCTTGATTTTAGAAGTCGGGTAAAATTTATTTCGGAATTTTTGGAGTCCGTTTAGTACTTCTTTCGTTAGTTTTTCTGTGCGGAATTAATTTCTTTTTTAAAAAAGTCCGAACCGACCTTGGGCCGTAACCAGCCAGGACTCCTTGGCAGGCTTTATAAACCGCCGCCGGGGCCCGAGCCAGCCCACCAGCCGCAAACCGCCAGCGCCTCAAACCCTAGCCCAGCGCGCAGCCGTTGCTCCGCCTCGCCATTGCCGCCGCTTGCCCGCCCGCCCCGCTTCGCCGCCCGCCGCCTCACCGGACCCGCCGCCCGAGGTAGCCGCCGTCGCCGGCGGTTTTCCTCAGAAAACCGCCTGGTTTTTTTATTTAACCGCGGTTAATTTTTTTAGTTTCGCTTTTTATAGATCGGTTTTTTCCAGTTTATTTATTTAGTGAGCGTTCGCTTGTTCGTTCATTTTAACGAACGCGTTCATTGTTTAGATCCAGATAACGAACGTTCGTTTGATAATCTGTTTGTCGTTTTTCTTTTTCTCGGATTTTCCGCGATTATTTCTGATCGCAATTTCTGATCCGATCTTCGTTTTAGTATAACTTTTCGCTCGTTTATCGGAATCAGGCGATTCAAGCGCCTGGAGTTTCGTCTCGAAACCCTCTTTCCATTTAACCAACTTAAGCAAGTTTTTGCTTCTGTAAAATTTGACTTAAGTCCAAATTAGTAAAACGAAGTTGTTTTCTTTCGCCGTTTGACTTTCGTTGCTTCGTTTGATTTTATTATTTTTGCAAACCGGAGTTATTAAGTTGAACTTTCTGGTTAGATCTCTTATTTGAGTTTTACCTGTGCATTAGATGAGTACTTATTGTATGCTTGTTTGTGTGTTTGCGATAGAGTACCCGGAGTGCGCCGCCTGTTACTTCGAATCTCTAGGTTTCGCGGATCATCAGCAAGGCAAGTAACACTTTGATCATACCTTTCTACTGCCCAGTTTTTATTGCATTAGATCAATCCTCAAATATTGCATGATTAGGATCTAATTAAGTTGTGGGATGGGAAGTAGATGAGGTAGTACCTATTACCCGTTTTACTATTAAACCTTTGGGAGTTACTTCTACGCTTGCTTCTTATGCCATGCTATGCTAGTAGACGTGGATTGGGTGAGTGATATCCATGACAGATGTGAGATTGTTAATAAAGGGTTTATCTAAGGTGGCAACTTAAACACACAACTGGGTGGATTTAGGTACATGGGTATTCCAGGATTGCCTGTTTCTTTTGGACCACCACCCAGGCTCAAAGGGATCATGAGACTATTCATACTAGAAACTTCCGTGTGCAGCCACAAGCTACTATGGGCTCTAGCATAGTTGACTAAGTCGTGCGAACTCTTATACTGGTAGACTAGCTGATGTAGGAGATGTAGGTTGGTACGGTCTACCCAATCGTAAGGTGCTAGCGCTTCTGAAAGACTATGTCTCGGTCATCCGTTTCTCAAACACCATGTAGTGCGAGAAATCCAACGGAGGAGATCGAGTCTTGTGGGGAAAAGTGCGCAAACCTCTGCAGAGTGTACAAACTAATCATGGTTAGCCATGTCCCCGGTTATGGATGTTTTGAGTATCTAGTACTTGGATTATCATGTGAATCTCATCATGTTACTTTAATTAATTTTCTTGGGTTTGAATGATGATGCTTAATTGGGATTGAGGATGCTGTCAAACATTCTCAATGTTTAACAACCACCATGATAGTTAAATAAAATTTATTCCTTTGCGATGAGGGAAAAATTGGCTTTACGCCAAGCTGTAACCATAGAGCTTTCCACCAGCCATATATGCATGTAGTATAGCTTATTCTTTCATTACTCTCTATGTGTTAAATTTCCAGCATATTCAATGTTCTGACCCGTTTTCGGGCTGCAACGTTGCATGTTGCAGACTTTTCAGACGACGAGTAAGGTGCCTTTAGGTCGTGGTTCTATACTCAGTGATGTTGTTGGAGTTGATGGACTCGCTTATCTTCCAAGCCTTCCGCTGTTATCGTTTTTAGATGGCCTTAAGCCATTTTTATTGTAATAAGTTCTCTCTTGAGACATTCGATGTAATAAGTGTGTGATTGCTACTATGTTATAAATCCTTCAAGTACTATGTGGTGTCAGCATTACTGATCCAGGGATGACACCTGAGCACAGAGATCAGAATGTTTGAGGTCTGGTCGCTACAACTACTTGGCTTCTTTGTGTCCCATCGGGGGATAGAGGCCAACCCCGAAAAGATCAAGGCTATCGAGCAGATTCAAGCACCCAAGATAGTTAAGGAAATGAGGCGTTTGACTGGATGTGTTGCCGTGCTTAGCAGGTTCATTTCCAAGTCTGCCAAGCATGCCTTGCAATTCTTCAAAATCTTGAAGAAGGCAGGACCTGTGGAGTGGACCCAGAGGCGGATGTCGCGCTACAAGATTTGAAGACCTATATTTCCTCTGTGCCCACTTTTGTTGCTCCCAAACCACAACAACCCTTGCTGCTATACTTAGCGGCAACTAATCAAGTAGTTAGTGAGGCACTAGTGGCGCATCGGGAAGTGCATGAAGCGGCTGCCACAGCCATTGTCCCCTTTGGAGAGGAAAGCGAACACGTCCCGGCAAGGTCAGATGCAGTTCAAGACAAAGGAGAGCAAGGCAGCGGAGACAACCCCAAGGTTGCAGCAAGGAAGAAGGTGGTGCAGCGCCCAGTGTACTTCGTCAACTCCCTTTTGCAGGGGGGCTAGGTCAAGGTACTCTGGCATGCAAAAGTTGATTTTTGGCCTCGTCATGGCCTCAAGGAAACTGCGCCATTACTTCCAAGCCCACGAGATCACGGTTGTCACCCGCTTTCCTTTGCAACGCATACTAAGAAACCCCGAGGCCACCGACAGGATAGTGGAGTGGGCCTTGGAGTTATCCAGTTTTGGTCTAAAGTTTGAGAGCACATCAACTATTCGGAGCAGAGCACTGGCAGAATTTATTGCAGAGTGGACACCAACCCCTGATGAAGAAGTGTTGGAGACAGTTATCCCCAGCAAGGAAGTGCCCCAAGAATGGATTATGTATTTCGATGGTGCCTTCTACCTACAAGGTGAAGGGGCTGGCGTACTTCTCATTGCTCCCACTCGGGAACACCTTAAGTAGGTCGTCCAAATGCATTTTCCTTGGGAGAAGGCTACCAACAATACTGCAGAGTATGAAGGGCTCCTTGCCTGGCTCAGGATTGCAACAGAGCTGGGAATCAAGAAGTGGATCATCTAAGGAGACTCACAACTTGTGGAGAGACAAGTAAACAAGGATTACCAAAGCCCATTGATAGAGGCATATGTTGAGGAAGTGGGAAAGTTGGAGGAGCACTTTGACGGATTGCAAACAGAGCACGTACCCCGTGCAGAAAACAGCATTGATGATCATCCGTCGAAGTGCACTAAGCAAAAACTCCATGTGGAACCAAGGACTTTTGTTCTCCGTCTGAGTTAGCCCTCCGTATCCCCGGCAACAATGGCCAGAAAGAGGAGGAAAATGGACTCCGATAGGCCTCTCCCGGCAGAGCCTCCCGAGGCCCCCGGCAGAGAGCTTGGCGGGAACAACTCCCCTTCGATCGCTGAGCTGCACCCTCCCGCCAGACCACCGGTCCCTGCAGTCGAGGAGTGCGCTCCCATGAACGAGGAGGTGCCGCTGGTCCTCGTTACCGAGCCTCAGGCTCCAACTTGGGCGCGGCACATAGTCCATTTGCTCCAAACTGAAGAACTTCCCGAAGAGCAAGAAGAAGCTGAAAGAGTAGCCCAAAGGGCTAGTATGTATCAGTTTGTTGATGACACGCTGTACAGAAGAAGGCCCAACAGTGTGAAATTGAAGTGCATTTGCCGAGAAAAAGGAAAGGAACTGTTGGCAGAGATACACAAGGGTATGTGCGGCTCACAGATTGGATCAAGGGCTCTGGTTGGAAAAGCCTTCCGGCAAGGATTTTACTAGCCCACGGCCCTCCAAGATGTAGTTGAGTTGGTCACCAAATGTGAAGCCTGCCAGTTCCACTCCAAGAATATCCATCAGCCTGCCCAAGCTCTCCTGACGATCCCTTTATCATGGTCCTTCTCGGTCTAGGGGCTCGACATCTTGGGCCCCTTCCCCTGTGCTACCGGGGGCTTTGAGTTCTTGTTCGTCGCCATCGACAAGTTCATAGTGGCCAGAGGTGGAGCCCGTGAGAGACGTGACCGCACAGTCAGCTATCAAGTTCTTGAAAGGATTGGTGTGCTGCTTCGGGGTCCCCGCCCAAATCATCACCGACAATGGCACCCAATTCACGAGTCGCGCCTTCATGCAATATGTTCATGCCCTCGGAAGCAAAATCTCATTTGCCTCTCTTGCTCATCCAAGGAGCAACTGGCAAGCTGAGAGGGCGAACGTTGAAGTGCTGCAAGGACTCAAGATGAGAACACTCGATAAGCTGCGGAAGTATGGCGGGCAATGGATCGATGAGCTGCCGGTGGTTCTTTGGTCCCTCAGAACAACACCAAATCGAGCTACCGGGCAGACTCCCTTCTCCCTAGTCTATGGGGCAGAAGCAGTTATCCTCATGGAACTCATATATGGGTCACCTCGTGTGCTTGCCTATGATGAAGTAGCGCAAGAATGGCACCGGCGTGACGATGTTGTGCGACTTGAAGAGAACCGTCTACGGGCTGCTACGCGTGCCCCACGCTACCAGCAAGCAATGTGTCGCTACCACAGCCGCAGGGTTCATGCCCGGAGTTTTGAGGAAGGCGACCTTGTCCTTAGGCTCGTTCAGTCCACCAAGGGTACAAATGATACGGGGTTGCCCAATCTTCACGGAGGATCTGCTCTATGTTGCGAATCAACACCACCTGAAGGGTACGAAGGAAACCCTCGATCCCAATCAAAAACACTGTCGGGTAAAGGATAACTAGTGCAACCTGACGAGACCGAAGCTAACTATTGCAAATGCAACAACCAGCGACAAGTATTCGCCCAGCCACACTCTTAGTTCCAATCCACGCAAGCACGCACGAAGTTGGAAGCACGAACTGGTCGCCGCCTCAACGGCAGCTGTTGTAAAATCACAAAGTGAGTTTACCCTCTCACAAGGCAAGATTACAAGAGCTAAGGTGGAAGTGAACTCTCAAACAATATTCTGGTTGCACTTAGCTAACCTATGCTAAAATCAAATTGACAAAGAGTTGTGGCTCAAGTAGGGGAAGGGGTATTTATACTAGGAACAGCTCTCCTAGTTTAGGTGTGAAACCAGACCAAAAGAGGGGCTCAAATTCGTGCTAACCAGCTGGTCAAGGGAGCAAACTCATGGAGCCTCGCGCAGCAAATAATGCCCTGGGCAGCTTGCATTGGAACTCTCATATCCTTTGACTCAGGACTCCAAATGATGCACCGTTTGATTTTCCTGAAAGTAGACTTCATATGCTCTCCATTTTGTACTCCCACACATGCTGGATACTCATATATTTGCGTTGCATGATTCAGCAAGTTCTGGGACGAATTCTAGAACTGCACATGCAACAATAGAGTGTTGTGATGGCTTGCTATTCTTCCTTGCGGTGTAACTAGTCGTCCTTGTCACCAAAACAAGGCTTTCATCAGAGTTGAAACTTGTTCTCTTCAAACTTGTTGTATGGGCTCCAAAACTTGTTTCTTCATGTGCTGAATGTTGTTGGTTGTCCTCAACAGTATCTAAGTAAAATCAGCACACGAGATTTAGACAGTATAAAATTCTCAGGGTCATTTGAATTATGATAATCTAGGAGCGCGTTCACCTCTTGTGCTATTTGTTTGGCACGGCTCCTTGTCATGGGACCCAAATAGATCTTCTTTGTAGAAGCTTCACTTGATGGCTGAGATGATAAACGAGGTGAACCTGGGATGTCCTCCTCATCCTCCCCCTCTTCAAAAGGAGTCGTCCTCGACTCTTGACCCTCTTGATCGAAGCATGGAGACAAATCAGCAACGTTGAATGTTGGACTCACAACATAGTCTTCAGGAAGTTCGATCTTGTAAGCATTGTCATTGATCTTGGCCAAAACTTTGAATGGTCTATCTCCACGAGGCATTAACTTGGATTTGCACTTCACTGGGAACCGATCTTTGCGCAAATGTATCCAAACCAGATCTCCGGGCTCAAAAGTCACCTTCTTGCGATTTTTGTTTGCCTTAGCAGCATGGTACTTGGACTTCCTTTCTATCTCTTCTCTGGTCTTCTCATGAATCTTCTTCACATATGCAGCATGCTTTGAAGCCTCCATGTTACATCTCTCTTACAATGGAAGTGGCACCAAGTCAATTGGTGCAAGTGGTTTGAATCCATATACCATCTCAAATGGGCAGATGTTTGTGGTAGAGTGAACTGCCCGATTGTAAGCAAACTCCACGTGCGGCAAACACTCTTCCTACTCCTTCAAATTCTTCTTGATCATTGTACGCAGCAAGGCTGAGAGTGTGTGGTTCACTACCTCTATTTGCCCATCAGTTTGGGGGTGACACGTTGTTGAAAACAACAGCTTGGTTCCCAATTTTTCCCACAATGTTTTCCAAAAGTAGCTCATGAAGTTCACATCTCGATCTGAAACAGTAGTCCTTGGCATTCCATGCAAGCGAACAACTTCCCTCAAAAACAAATCAGCAACATGTGAAGCATCGTCGTTCTTGTGGCACAGAATGAAGTGTGCCATTTTTGAGAACCTATCAACCACAACAAAAACTGAATCCCTCCCCCTCTTAGTCCTAGGAAATCCTAAAACAAAATCCATGCTAATATCTTCCCAAGGAGCATTTGGAACAGGTAGGGGAGTATATAAGACATGGGGGTTCAATTTAGACTTAGCTTTGTGGCATATGATGCATCGCTGCACAAATCTCTCAACGTCCTTCCTCATCTTTGGCCAATATAAGTGATCGGCCAACAACTCATAAGTGTTCTCACGACCAAAGTGTCCCATTAATCCTCCTGCATGTGATTCCTGCAACAACAAAGGCCTAATCAACGAATCTGGAACATGCAACTTGTTAGCCCTAAAAAGGAACCCATCATGCACATGGTATTTATCCCAACCTTTCCCACCTTCACATTTTGCATATGGTTCTGAAAATATATTATCAGTGCAATACAGTTCTTTTAAGCTCTCAAGTCCTGGTACCTTCACTTCTAATTGTGTCAAAAGAACATGCCTACGGGACAAAGCATCAGCAACCATGTTTTCCTTTCCTTTCTTATACTTCACAACATATGGGAAAGTTTCAATGAATTCTACCCATTTAGCATGCCTACGATTCAGTTTAGCTTGGCCTTTCAAATGTTTCAAGGCCTCATGATCATAATGTACAATAAACTCTTTAGGCCATAAGTAGTGTTGCCAAGTTTCAAGCACTCTAACCAAGGCACACAACTCTTTATCATAAACAGAATAATTCAGTTGTGCACCACTCAACTTCTCACAAAAATATGCTATTGGTTTTCGTTCTTGCATTAACACACCTCCAATACCTATTCCACTAGCATCACATTCTATCTCAAAAGTTTTAGTGAAATCAGGTAGAATCAAACAAGGTGCTTCAGCTTAATTGTTTCTTAAGCTCAAGAAATGCTTCTTCTTGTGGTGCACCCCATTTAAATGGAATTCCTTTCTTTGTCAATTCATTCAAAGGTGCAGCAATTGTACTAAAATCTTTCACAAACCTCCGGTAGAAACCAGCAAGGCCATGAAAACTTCTCACCTGGCTTACATTCATTGGAGTTGGCCAATTCTTGATTGCTTCCACCTTAGATTCATCCACTTCAATTCCCTGTCCTGAAACGACATAGCCAAGAAAAACAACCTTGTTTGTGCAAAAGGAGCACTTCTCAATGTTAGCATATAGTTTTTCTGTCCTTAGCACATTCAGCACTTGTTTTAGATGTTCAATATGTTCCTCAATGGATCTGCTATAGATTAGGATGTCATCAAAGTACACAACAACAAATTTGCTAATGTAAGCTCTCAAAACGTGGTTCATCAATCTCATGAATGTACTTGGTGCATTACTTAATCCAAAAGGCATGACTAACCACTCACACAACCAAAATTTTGTTTTGAAAGCAGTTTTCCATTCATCTCCTTCTTTCATCCGAATCTGATGGTATCCACTCCTCAAATCAATTTTAGAGAAAACAGTAGAGCGACTCAATTCATCAAGCATATCATCTAACCTAGGAATAGGATGACGATACCTAATAGTTATAATATTGATAGGCCTACAATCCATTACCAATCGCCATGTGTCATCTTTCTTGGGCACCAAAATCATAGGTACAGCACAAGGACTTAAGCTTTCACGCACATAACCTTTATCTAAAAGTTCTTGTACCTGCCTTTGTATCTCCTTTGTTTCTTCAGAATTGGTGCGGTAGGGAGGTCGATTCGGAAGTGATGCTCCTGGAATGAGGTCAATCGATGTTCTATGCCACGCAAAGGGAGGTAGACTGCGGTACTTCCTCCGGAAAAACATCCTCAATTCTGTAAGACATCACAAACAGCACTAGGGAGACATGTTAAGTCGTTAGTTGAAAGCAAAGCATCTTTGTACACAAGTACAACGACCACTTGATTTGGGTTGAGCCTCACATCTCTCAGTTCTGATTTGGTGGCTAACATTACTAAGTTCTCTCCCTCACTTTTATTCTTCTCTCTTAGATTTGGCTTGTGGCGCTCACTCACCGATTTGTGGATCTCTCTCTCGCTCTTTTTCTCTCCCTCTTTCTTACTCACTATTTTTACTTCAGAAACTTTCTGCAAGTGCGTAGCCATGATTTTTTGGGGTGTCATGGGTCTAAGCACCAAGTCTTTTCCTCTCCACTTGATGGTGTATTGATTGGTTCTGCCACAATGTTGAGCTGAATGATCATATTGCCACGGTCTGCCCAACCGCAAGTGACACACCTTCATTGGCACCACATCACACTCAACGGTGTAATTATAATCTCCAATCTTGAATTGCACATGTACCATGTGTGTGATCTTAATCTCTCCACATTCACTCAACCATTGTATACGATATGGATGAGGGTGTTGTAGCAGCTTCAGCCCAAGATTATCACACATTTCTTTGCTTGCAAGATTGTGACAACTCCCACCATCAACAATTACCTTGCATACCTTGTCTTGCACTTTGGCTCTTGTTTGAAACAGATTGTGTCGTTGTCCATTCTCAGCTTCTTTGATCTGCACACTCAAAACTTTAGTGACAAGAAGAGAGGCACCTTGCTCATAATCACAATAGGTTTGCTCATCACCATCTGAACCATCACCATCTTCAATTTCTTGTTCAGGTTCACTACAAGACTCATATTCTCCATTCTAGGTGATCAACATGGTACGCTTGTTGGGACAATCCTTCTTCATGTGGCCACGTCCCTTACATGTAAAGCACTCTATCTCACTAGTTTTCCCCGTGGAGCCAATGGAGGATGAACTAGGAGCTGCAAATTTGCTCTTCTCCTTCTAATTTGATGCATCATATCTGCTCGTGGCTGCACGTGCATGAGGCTGATTTCCACCACCAGAACTAGTCATAATACCTCGACCAACATTGAATTGAGGTACAAACTTACTCCCACTTGATGTAGCTTGAGCTGTGAAGGATGTAGTTCTGTTTTGCTTCGAGTCTTCTTGCAATTGACGTTAAGCCTTAGAAGCAAGATGTACCAGCTCTACCACATTACGATATGGCTGCAAATCAACCACTCGTTTAACATTAGGATCTAGCCCATAGAGGAACCTTGCCATGGACTGCTCCTCATCTTCATGTATGTTGGCTCTTATTATTGCCTTCTCAATCTCGTTATGATACTCCTCAACTGATAACTTTACTTGCCTCAAATTCTGGAGCTTATCAAAGATGTCATGTCTATAACGCCTTGGGACAAATCTTGCCCTCATCTCTCTTTTCATTTCTGTCCATGTAGCAACAACAGGCTCTCCTTCTTCTTCTCGCTGAATCTGAACTTGCTCCCACCAAATTAGAGCATAGTCTTCAAACTCAAGTGAGGCCATTGCTAATTTCTTCTCTTCAGAGTAGTTGTGCATGCAGAAAATCTTGTCAACCTTCAATTCCTATGTGAGATAACTTTCTGGATCAGATCCACCATCAAACTTAGGCATGGTAAATTTCAGCTTTCGAAACCTCTCTTCCTCCTGCCGTCCACGACCATAGTTTCTACGATGATATTCTGGTGCATGCCATCTTCATCTTCATCAAACTCATCTCCACTACCTTCATGGTGCAGATTTGCTCTTCGGTGGTCCACGACCAGCAGCAGCTTCATGATTACCACGTCCATTACCATGATCATTTCCATGTCCGGGACCAGGAGGTCTCATGGCATGGGGAGCAGGAGCACGGTTTCTTCTAGCTTATGCATTGGAGGCAGCACCTTCCCAATAAGTTACATTTTGTTCTTCACCATGGACACTTGCATCTTCTCGGTTCTGACGAAGCTCTCGCACAATATCAGCAACAATACCAGTCCTCATGGCTGCCATGTTCTGAGTGAGTTGCTCATCAACATTACCCATAAGTTGCTGCAAATCTCTCGACAACTTGTCTTTCTTCTCTTCAATTTGGTCAAGGCTGTTTCTGACCTCTCGACGTAGATGATCACGTAATGTGTTGTAGTGAAACCGTGTGACGGGCTGATTGAGATGCCCATTTCCTTCAACATCATACTCGTTTTCTTCACCTGCCATGGTTAGTTCTCCAAAAGCCCTATAGTACTAGAAGCATATATGTGGATAACAACTCAAGCTCACCTCACTTACCAACCGAAGCTCATGTAACTTCCAAGTGAGAGCAGAATCATGCTCAACTGTGGTGTTGGTGGTTGGTATACCAAGAGTTATAATCAAGCGAATACAAGTCTAGGGTTGCACATGCGGGGATGTTTGGTGGAGTTTGGGTGGGGTATATATGTAGCAAAAGATGCACTAATCTGCAATCTAGATATTGTTGAACCAAGTAATCATCAACACAAGATTCTAATGCATTTAGTTGCTGAATGAGATATACATGAGGTACATGCGAATCTCGCCAAGGAATCAGATTTGCTGCAAGCAAGGATTGAAGACTTTGCACACTTGACACGTTTCAGCTCACAACACAAACAGGGATTTCTCAAGATACAAGTGAAGAACAGTCCCAAGTTTTCTCTCTTTTGCTTCTTGCACACACTTTCTTTCTTTGGGCAGATCTCTTTTTTTTTTGCCTCTTTTCTTTTTTGCTCTTTTTTTGACAAACTTTCAACAAGGGACTTGGATCTGAACACACACTTTGGGGGAATCACGAAAATCACAATAGTTGAAGTCAACCAACAAGAACATGCAGCTGAAACTTTGGCAGCAAACACACACGAACTGATCTGATTTTACTCGGTGGAAAACACGATGGGAATCAGATCTGACAAGGATGAATGGAGAGCACACAGTGTGGGCTTTTCAAAATGCACAAAAACACTCAAAACGGGCTCCGGATGACAAAGATATGCATGATTTGGTGGAGGATGCAGATCTGAAATTTGTGCACGAAAATGATCACAAACACACAAGATTTTATGGGGGAAAACTCAGCAACTAAAAACAAAGATCTAGTGGACAAGAACTTGATAAAACTCACCAAATAACAGATTAAAGGCTGCAAAGGGCTAGGTAAAGAGATTTTTTTTGTGGGGCTATTTTTCTGGACTTTTAGGATAAAGAAGAACACGAACTAAACTAGGGATACAAGATCCTACCGTGTCAACCGAAGCTCTGATGCCAAGATGATACGGGGTTGCCCAATCTTCACAGAGGATCTGCTCTATGTTGCGAATAATTGCCACCTGAAGGGTACGAAGGAAACCCTCGATCCCAACCAACAACGCTGTCGGGTAAAGGATAACTAGTGCAACCTGACGAGACCGAAGCAAACTATTGCAAATGCAACAACCAGTGACAAGTATTCACCCAACCACACTCTTAGTTCCAATCCACGCAACCACGCACGAAGTTGGAAGTACGAACTGGTCGCCGCCTCAATGGCAGCTGTTGTAAAATCACAAAGTGAGTTTACCCTCTCACAAGGCAAGATTACAAGAGCTAAGAAGGAAGTGAACTCTCAAACAATATTCTGGTTGCACTTAGCTAACCTATGTTGAAATCAAATTGCTAAAGAGTTGTGGCTCAAGTGGGGGAAGGGGTATTTATACTCGGAACAGCCCTCCTAGTTTAGGTGTGAAAACTAGGCCAAAAGAGGGGCTCAAATTCGTGCTAACCAGCTGGTCAAGGGAGCAAACTCATGGAGCCTCGCGCAGCAATTAATGCCCTGGACAGCTTGCATTGGAACTCTCGTATCCTTTGACTCATGACTCCAAATGATGCACCGTTTGATTTTCCTGAAAGTAGACTTCATATGCTCTCCATTTTGTACTCCCACACATGTTGGATGCTCATATATTTGCGTTGCATGATTCAGCAAGTTCTGGGATGAATTCTGGAACTGCACATGCAACAATAGAGTGTTGAGATGGCTTGCTATTCTTCCTTGCGATGTAACTAGTCGTCCTTGTCACCAAAACAAGGCTTTCATCAGAGTTGAAACTTGTTCTCTTCAAACTTGCTGTATGGGCTCCAAAACTTGTTTCTTCATGTGCCGAATGTTGTTGGTTGTCCTCAACATTGTATCTAAGTAATATCAGCACACGAGATTTAGGCAGTAGAAAGTTCTCATGGTCATTTGAATTATGATAAGCTAGGAGCGCGTTCACCTCTTGTGCTCTTTGTTTGGCATGGCTCCTTGTCATGGGACCCAAATAGATCTTCTTTGTAGAAGCTTCACTTGATGGCTGAGATGATAAACGAGGTGAACCTGGGATGTCCTCATCAACAAACAAGTTGACGCCGAAATGGGAAGGGCCTTACCGGGTAGTACGAGTCACCAGACCTGGCGCAGTATGTCTGGAGACCAGAGATGGCATTCAATTGCAAAACTCATGGAACATTGAGCATCTCCGTAAGTTCTACCCGTAAGGCGCGGCTGTTGGGCCCTGCCCGGCAGCCACCCTTTTGTACAGGCCTTGTCGATGTTGCATGTAACCCCTTGTACAAAGCCAGGTGCAGACCCTGAGCAACAGAGAAATAAATGAAGCGCTGGGGGCCCCCGACAAATTGCATGCATGCATAAGCATATCATGAGCATAGCATGTTCATGTAGATAATATCGCATGTGACATCATTTTCATCTGCGCTAAGCTGCAGGCTCTTAACGTGGACTTGGTCCCGGAGAAGAGAAGAGAAGACAAGCCTACATTGCGATCCCCGACAAGCCAAACATGTAAGTTCTTTCTTACCCATATGTGTTCTGTAAGTAGAGACTTGTTCATGTGAAAACCTTGCCACCTTAGAAACTTAGGTGCTCCCATCCCTTGACTTGAACGTTGCTTTGGTCAGGATGGTTGCGGTGGCCTTTGGCAAAAAGTTTTGGTGGGGGGCTGGTCCCACTTTATGATTGGTACCCGGCGGGCCTAGATCCGCGGCAACAAACTGAGGGTACCGCGGGATAGACTGCCGGGGAAAACTTGTTTACTTGAATGTATAGAGGCATTTCACCTCTTCATGGACATGTTACATCCAAAAGTACCCAGCAAGGCTTGTCTTTTTCATTAATATGCTGATTAACAAGTACAGATCTTACAGAATGCAAACATGGGTAAAGAAGATTACATAATTTAAACTAAAGTTTGGCCGATGCCTACATATTTTAGATTGAAAAAGCTAAGTGCCCCATATTCCCCCTTTCTTGTTCCTCTTCTCCCAGGTACTGTGGTGGGAAGTGAAGAGAGCAGAATGAGTGCCTGAGCAGACGCCCAACCCGATCACGTTAGAGGCTTGCCGGGCGCAGCCTGACAAGATCAGGAGGGGCGAGGGGTAGAGGTAGCAGCTCGGTGGTGCCCTGGTCACCACCTCCAGGACCAGCAAGAAGCTCCAGCACAAGCACCGGTGGGGAGAACTGCCGGAGCTCAGCTGGAAGACTACTGGAGGAGGTGAAGGCACCAAGAGAGCGACCCCCTCCCCAGCAACCAGGATGCCGGTGATGACGGTGCCAGGGAGGGAGGGGAAGAGCGGAAAGACGAGGCAGCAGGTCGCCAATATGAGACGAAGGCGTCAGTGCCATCGTACTCCGACCTAACGGCCTGCCACCCGCCTTCTCCGTCTTCCCTCGTACTTTCTTTATCACCACCACTCCAGGAGGACGCCGGCTCCTCGAGCTGTCACCTCCCCTGGAGAAGCAGCGGGCAAAGGCAGCGTCCGAGACGCGCGAGGGGCATCACTGCCCTCCTCGGGGGGCAGGGAGATGCCGCTGTCTTCAACATTTGCCCCGACTTCACCAAAGGGAGTAGTGCTGGAATTGCCACAAGCCCCGAACGCTGCACCCCAGACAGGCGTCGGGAACCCCAGGGACTCCATTGTCATGGCGACAAGCCGCGGCGGCTAACAGCAAGATCTAGCGCTCCCCACCAGACGGTCGGCTCAAGCATAGGAGATAAGAATTCCACCATAATGGAAGATCTTGGTGTCTCCTACACTACGAGCGGCTCTACTGCCGCATCTCCTTGGGGCCCGGACCTTACTCACTCCCCGAGCATCAGCGTGAGCATTCAACGTCATCAACCCCAAGCTGGAGCCCGGGGCCTAGCCCCGGTCTCTCCCTTTCAGCATAACCAGAAGGAGGCATGGAATCGAGGAGGAGAGGTGTGTGGATGAACAGCCCCGCTCCTCCCCCACCCCCTCTTTTATAGGCCGATCGAGGCTACGAGCTGATCCCTCGGCGGGTAACCATCATCCTCCTCCGCTAATCCAAGAAGACCAGCCCCCTGCCTTGACGCTCTCCCGCACCACGCGCCTCCATTACCTATGTAGGAAATATGCCCTAGAGGCAACAATAAAGTTATTATTTATTTCATTATTTCATGATAAATGTTTATTATTCATGCCAGAATTGTATTCACCGGAAACATAATACTTGTGTGAATACATAGACAAACAGAGTGTCACTAGAATGCCTTTACTTGACTAGCTCGTTGATCAAAGATGGTTATGTTTCCTAGCCATTAACATGAGTTGTCATTTGATTAATGGGATCACATCATTAAGAGAATGATGTGATTGACTTGACCCATTCCGTTAGCTTAGCACACGATCGTTTAGTATTCTGCTATTGCTTTCTTCATGACTTATCCATGTTCCTATGACTATGAGATTATGCAACTCCCGTTTACCGAAGGAACACTTTGTGTGCTACCAAACGTCACAACATAAATGGGTGATTATAAAGGTGCTCTACAGGTGTCTCCGAAGGTACTTGTTGGGTTGGCGTATTTAGAGATTAGGATTTGTCACTCCGATTGTCGGAGAGGTATCTCTGGGCCCACTCAGTAATGCACATCACTATAAGCCTTGCAAGAATTGTAACTATTGAGTTAGTTGCAGGATGATGTATTACGGAACAAGTAAATAGACTTGCCGGTAACGAGATTGAACTAGGTATTGAGATACCGACGATCGAGTCTCGGGTAAGTAACATACCGATGACAAAGGGAACAACGTATGTTGTTATGCGGTTTGACCGATAAAGATCTTCGTAGAATATGTGGGAGCCAATATGAGCATCCAGGTTCCTGTATTGGTTATTGACCGGAGAAGTGTCTCGGCCATGTCTACATAGTTCTCGAACCCATAGGGTCCGCACGCTTAACGTTTCGATGATAGTTATATTATGAGTTTATGTGTTTTGATGTACTGAAGGAGTTCGGACTCCCGGATGAGATCGGGGACAGACGAGGAGTCTCGAAATGGTCGAGACGTAAAGATGGATATATTGGATGACTATATTCGGACATCGGAAAGGTTCCGAGTGATTCGGGTATTTTCGGGAGTCTGCAGGGAGTTCACAGGGAATTTGTATTGGGCCTTAATGGGCCATACGGGAAAGGAGAGAAAGGCCTCAAAGGGTGGCCGCAACCTCCCCATGGGCTGGTCCGAATTGGACTAGGGAGGGGCGCCCCTTCCTTCCTTCTCCTTTTCCTTCCCTTCCTTCCCTCCTACTCCTACTACTTGGAAGGGCTCCTAGTTCTACTAGGAAGAGGGAATCCTACTCCCGGTGGGAGTAGGACTCCCCTAGGGCGCGCCATAGAGAGGGCCGGCCCTCCCCCTCCTCCACTCATTTATATACGGGGGCAGGGGGCACCCCATAGACGACAATTGATCTGTTTGATCTTTTAGCCGTGTGCGGTGCCCCCTCCACCATAGTCCACCTCGATAATACTGTAGCGGTGCTTAGGCGAAGCCTTGCGTCGGTAGAACATCAACATCGTCACCACGCCGTCGTGCTGACAAAACTCTCCCTCAACACTCGGCTGGATCGGAGTTCGAGGGATGTCATCGGGCTGAACGTGTGCTAAACTCGGAGGTGCCGTGCGTTTGGTACTTGATCGGTCGGATCGTGAAGACGTACGACTACATCAACCGCGTTGTGCTAACGCTTCCGCTTTCAGTCTACGAGGGTACGTGGAAAACACTCTCCCCTCTCATTGCTATGCATCACCATGATCTTGCGTGTGCGTAGGAAATTTTTGAAATTACTACGTTCCCCAATAGAGGTATCAGAGCCAGGTTTTATGCGTTGATGTTATATGCACGAGTAGAACACAAGTGAGTTGTGGGCGATATAAGTCATACTGCTTACCAGCATGTCATAATTTGGTTCGACGGTATTGTTGGATGAAGCGGCCCGAACTGACATTACGTGTACGCTTACGCGAGACTGGTTCTACCGACGTGCTTTGCACACAGGTGGCTGGCGGGTGTCAGTTTCTCCAACTTTAGTTGAACCGAGTGTGGCTACGCCCGGTCCTTGAGAAGGTTAAAACAACACTAACTTGACGAACTATCATTGTGGTTTTGATGCGTAGGTAAGAACGGTTCTTGCTCAGCCCGTAGCAGCCACGTAAAACTTTCAACAACAAAGTAGAGGACATCTAACTTGTTTTTGCAGGGCATGTTGTGTTGTGATATGGTGAAGACATGATGAGATATAAGTTGTTGTATGAGATGATCATGTTTTGTTGAAGTTATCAGCAATTGGCAGAAGCCTTATGGTTCTCTCTTTATTGCATAAGATGCAAGCGCCAAATAATTGCTTCACTTTATCGCTATGCGATAGCAATAGTTGCAAGAGCAATAGTTGGCGAGACGACCATGTGACGACACATTGATATAGATCAAGATGATGGAGATCATGGTGTCATGCCGGTGACGATGGAGATCATGACGAGGATATGGAGATCAAAGGCACAAGATGATGATGGCCATATCATGTCACATATCTTGATTGTATGTGATGTTTATCTTTTATACATCTTATTTTGCTTAGTTCGACGGTAGCTTTGTAAGATGATCTCTCACTTAATTATCAAGGTATAAGTGTTCTCCCTGAGTATGCACCGTTGCGAAAGTTCTTCGTGCTGAGACACCACATGATGATCGGGTGTGATAGGCTCTACGTTCAAATACAACGGGTGCAAAACACTTGCACACGCGGAATACTCAGGTTAAACTTAACGAGCCTAGCATATAACAGATATGGCCTCGGAACACGGAGACCGAAAGGTCGAGCATGAATCATATAGTAGATATGATCAACATATTGATGTTCACCATTGAAACTACTCCATCTCACGTGATGATCGGAGATGGTTTAGTTGATTTGGATCACGTGATCACTTAGAGGATTAGAGGGATGTCTATCTAAGTGGGAGTTCTTAAGTAATATAATTTATTGAACTTTAATTTATCACGAACTTAGTCATGGTAGTATTAGCATATCTATGTTGTAGAACAATAGCTCGCGTTGTTGCTTCCCTATGCTTTATATGTGTTCCTGGAGAAAACTAAGTTGAAAGATGTTAGTAGCAATGATGCGGATTGGATCCGTGATCTGAGGTTTGTCCTCATTGCTGCACAGAGGAATTGTGTCCTTGATGCACCGCTAGGTGACTGACCTATTGCAGGAGCAGATGCAGACGTTATGAACGTTTGGCTAGCTCAATATGATGAATACTTGATAGTTTAAGTGCACCATGCTTAACGGCTTAGAATAGGGACTTCAAAGACGTTTTGAATGTCATGGACCATATGAGATGTTCCTGGAGTTGAAGTTAATATTTCAAGCAAATACCCGAGTTGAGAGATATGAAATCTCCAACAAGTTCTATAGCTACAAGATGGAGGAGAATAGCTCAAGCAGTGAGCATGTGCTCACATTATGCAGGTACTACAATCGCTTGAATCAAGTGGGAGTTAATCTTCCAGATAAAATAGTGATTGACAGAATTCTCTAGTCACCATCACCAAGTTAGTAGAACTTCGTGATGAACTGTAATATGCAAGGGATGACGAAAGTAATTCCCAAGCTCTTCGTGATGCTGAAATCGACAAAGGTAGAAATCAAGAAAAGAGCATCAAGTGTTGATGGTTAACAAGATCACCAGTTTCAAGAAAAGGGCAAAGGGAAAGAAGGGGAACTTCAAGAAGAATGACAAGCAAGTTGCTTCTCAAGTGAAGAAGCCCAAGTCTGGACCTAAGCCTGAGACTAAGTGCTTCTACTACAAAGGGACTGGTCACTGGAAGCGGAACTGCCCCAAGTATTTGGTGGATAAGAAGGATGGCAAAGTGAACAAAGCTATATTTGATATACATGTTATTGATGTGTACTTTCCTAGTGTTTATAGCAACCCCTCAGTATTTGATACTGGTTCAGTTGCTAAGAGTAGTAACTCGAAACGGGAGTTGCAAAATAAACAGAGACTAGTTGAGGGTGAAGTGACGATGTGAGTTGGAAGTGGTTCCAAGATTGATATGATCATCATCGCACACTCCCTATACTTTCGTGATTAGTGTTGAACCAAAATAAGTGTTATTTGGTGTTTGCGTTGAGCATTAACGTGATTTGATCATGTTTATTGCAATACGGTTATTCATTAAAGTCAGAGAATAATTGTTTTTCTGTTTACATGAATAAAACCTTCGATGGTCATACACCCAATGAAAATAGTTCGTTAGATCTCGATCGTAGTGATACACATATTCATAATATTGAAGCCAAAAGATGCAAAGTTAATAATGATAGCGTAACTTATTTGTGGCACTGCCGTTTAGGTCATATTGATGTAAAGCGCATGAAGAAACTCCATGCTGATGGGCTTTTGGAATCACTTGATTATGAATCACTTGATGCTTGCGAACCATGCCTTATGGGCAAGATGACTAAGACTCCGTTCTCCGAAACAATGGAGCGAGCAACTGACTTATTGGAAATAATACATACTGATGTATGCGATCCGATGAGTGTTGAGGCTCGCGGAGGGTATCAATATTTTCTGACTTTCACAGATGATTTGAGCAGATATGGGTATATCTACTTGATGAAACACAAGTCTGAAATATTTGAAAAGTTCAAAGAATTTCAGAGTGAAGTGGAGAATCATCGTAACAAAAATAAAAGTTTCTACAATATGATCACAGAGGTAAAATATTTGAGTTACGAGTTTGACCTTCAATTAAAACAGTGTGGAATATGTCGCATTTAGGGTTCCGGCAGACCATCTAGGTTCGAACATTGGGGTGCGCGCGGAGATCTCGCCCTCTACCTACCTGCACCTCACCGCCTCACTAGGATCTAAACTATGAAAGGAACAACACAAGAGACACATGGTTTATACTGGTTCGGGCCATCATTGTGGTGTAACACCCTCCAGTGTGTGGTGTGGTTGATTGCCTCTTGGGCTGATGATGAACAATACAAGGAAGAACAGCCTCGTGAGGGTCTGTTCTTAGCCGGTGCGATGAACTACTAGGGGGAGTTTAGTCGCTCTCTCTCTTCTTGGGTGATGCTCGATCTGCTGGATCAAGCTCAAGCTGTCCCTACCCTGTGGGTGGCTAGTCCTATTTATAGGCAAGGGCCCTGGGCCTCTTCCCAAATATTGAGCAGGAAGGGCGCCAACAATTGGCCATTTTGAAGGGGAACATCTAGTACACTTATCCTGACTAAAGTTGGTCCTCGCTTTGTCAAAGGCTGTGGTGGTGACGCCGGCTTGGGCTCCACGATGACTTCCTTCCTGCCGCTGCGACGGTCTTGGTCTTGTTGCTTGAAGCGGATGCCTTTGCTTGATGCTCTCGCTTTGCACTTGCCCCCTTTGCACCAAAGAGGAAAGGAGGACACTCAGCGGGATGGCGCCCTTTGGCGCCCTTGGTCGTCATGGCTTGCGTCATGGGCACCTTGTGAGGTACCCCGCCTTGATCTCTCCGCCTCCTCGCGAACCAGCCAGACGAGGCCGTGCCTGAGGAAGCTTCTTGTCGTCCGCCCCGCGAGGCTTGGCCCCTCGCGAGGGTCTTGAGCTTGTGCTGATGAAGATGGGTCGTGCTGGGCCACCCCTTGAGCCACGCCGCAGGCCGCAAGCAGGCAAGTCTGGGTACCCCCGTTCCCAGAACACCGACAGTAGCCCCCGGGCCCAAGGCGCGCCCGGACATGGCCGAGCAAAGAAGCGAAGGGGCAAGTGCGAAGCGCCGCGGGCCCTAACAGCCTGCTGCCTCAGGCGCCGCGTGGCGGTTGATTGGACGTGGGCGGCCCTGTTCCCCCACGCCTCCTTATTTTGCGCCCAGCTAGGCGGACCCGTGGTTGCACAGTCGTTCCTCTTTTCGCCGCTCGTAGTCCCTGCTCTTCCTCCTCTTGAGCTTCAGTCTCCGCTTCCAATCCAATCTCGAATCCTCCCCCTTCCCGTTGCCATGGCTCCGACGAAGAAGGGGAAAGGGAGGAAGCCTGTGCCTCCGCCTCGCTCGCCGTCGTCGACGGCTCCTGTCGTCGATCGGTCGATCATACTCAACTGGAAAGGCTTGGGCAAGGTCAGCTCTGCTCTGGCCACTATCTTCAACGAGTGCGGGAGGACGACGGCCTGGCCCGCGTCTCACTTCTCCATTGACAGAATAGTCACCGAGGTCCGGTACTTCGCCGACGCCCTGTGGGCGGGACTGGTTCCCCCCTTTTCCAATTTCTTCAACGCTGTGCTTTCCCATTACCAGATCCATATGATGCATTGGGTCCTGGATCCGTTACTCTTATTGCTCGACTTTGTCTGTGAGGCAATGATGGGCATCCCTCCTTCAGTGGCCTTGCTGCGTCACTTCTTCTCTTTGCGCCTCGTTGACCCCACCCAATGCTTGGGGTGCGTGAGCTTCATTGCCGCACCAGAAACGGCGGCTTCAGGGATTGATTTCAGTCTTCCTCCGCCCGCGTATGGGTTCCGCGAGCGGTGGCTGTACGTGGATGTCGGGGTGCCCAGCCCCCTGCTTTCAGAGCCAACATTGCCCGCTGTCCCCAATTCAGGCTGGGGCCAGGAGACGCTCACGAGCCCCCGGCTTGTCTTCGTCTGGCATCGCTTCGCGTTCCTGAGGGCGCTCGACGTGACGGCGCCCAAGGTGGTGAAGGAGTTCCTGCTATGCCGCATTGCCCCTCTCCAGCGTCACTCCCGCCGGATGTGGGCCTTCGGCGGTCGTGAGGATCACATGAGGCTCCAGGAGGAGGACCTGACGCCTGAAGCGTTGAGGAAGGTGCTCTTGGTCTTGACTGGGGACCCTTCCCCCGGCAGCATCCGGCAAGGGGGGGCTTTGCTGTACTTTTGCTCGAACAGGGGCGACTTTGTGAATCAGATGCCCAGCTTCGACGAATGGGGGTTGCGCCCCACAGGCCTCATGGGGCCTCGCGAGAACCCAGTGATGGTGACTGCCCTTCCAGTTGCCCATGGCGGTCCTTCCTCGAGTGGCGGAGCAGGGAGGGATGGGCCGCTGGCGGCTGAGGGGCCCCGCCGAGATGACGACGCCAGCAAGACTCTGAGGGCAGCTCACGAGGCCCGTACTACTGCGTCTGAAGGCGTTGAGCCGCTGCCCGCGGCTCCCGAGGTTGGGGCCCCTGAGGCCCCAGCTACCCTTCTTGGTGAGGCGACCGGCGGCGTGCGCCAGGACGACGCCCCTGACGCTGGTCGCCTTGATGCTTCTTCCTCATCGCAGGCTGACCCTTGCGCCGAACTCCTGGGCCACTTCCGCGTGGACTTCGAGGCTCTCCGGAAGAGAAGGGAGGCCTTGGGTGACGACTACCCTTGCTGACTGTTGAAGCGCCGGAAGTATTTCGCCATTGATGAGTAAGCCTTCCCCTTTCCTAGTTCTTTATCCTCCCGTTGCTTTGGCTGATCCTTGCTCTGCAGGGCCCTTCCTGCCGAGCTCACGGAGATGGCTGAGGAGCCATCCCCCCAGGCTTCGCCCTCTCCATCGTCTTCGAGCGCTCCGAGCTCAAGCAGAGCCCTTGTGGTGAGGCGGTCGGAGAGGTGAGCCATCTGTGGTGCATCGCGGCTCAAGCGCCTCGCGACCCTACGCCCATGAGCCTTCTCGGGGCATAGCCAGCCTGCCTTGGGCTTCTCGTCTGGTCGTGGATGGCGATTGGCTGAGGTCAGCCCTGCGCTCTTCATTTGGGGATGGGCTGGCTCCAGGCCGGGCTTCTGGCGAGGCGTGCCCGGCCATCGCGAGGGCGCCAGCCCCCTGCCCAGAGGGGGAGTGCTGATTCGTGGCCCTCCACGCTTACTTGGGGCGGATGACGGCGCATAAGACGTGCTCGGGCGTGCCCGGGAGCGTCGCGTTCTTCGCCAAGGGTTTCTCCGGAGGGCGGCTGACGCGGTGAGCCTGCTTGGTGAAGAGCTCGCTGACGAAGACGCGCGCCTTGAGGCTGAGGGCCTGCGCCTGGCTGAAGAGAGGCGCAAGCTGAAGGCGGCTGTTGCCCTTGTGCGCCACCAGCGTGACCTCGACAATGAGGAAGCCAAGGCGTCGCTGGCGGCCTCTCGGGAGGCCCGTTCCCGGGTCGTCGAGGAGGCCCGAGAGGCTGATCGGCGGCGTGAGGCGGCGGAGGAGCGGGCGCGGGAACTCCAGGCCTGGTGCCATTCCCTGGAGCAGCAGGTGGAGCTGCGCGAGATGGCCCTTGCGTCGATGAAAGGGGCTTCGGTAGACCAGGCAGAGCTCCAGAGGCGTGAGGAGGCACTAACACTGGAAGTTGCTGAACGCGCACGCGACCTTGAGCGTCTGGATACGAGGGAGCGCTTGGTGACGCAGGCGGAGGATGACGTCGCTGCGCGGGAGGCCCAAGTCCTAGAAGAGGTTGGACGCCGTGTGGCGACGGCCCGCTCGAACCTTGAGCGCGAGTTCGAAGAGAGGCTGGGGTTGATCAGGGTCGAGGCTGAAGGCAGGACCGCCGCCCTGAGGGCCAAGCTGGAGGAAGTGACGTGGCGGGCCGGCGCTTCCCTTTCCGCCCTCGGCGTGGCGCAGGAGGAGCTGACTACCTCCCGCGCCGAGGCGCTTCTTCTCTGTCAATGGGTGGATGAAGCTGAGGCCGTTGCGCGGCAGAACGAGGACGAGATACGCCAGCGGCGGATCCTGGAGCACGGGCATGGCCCCATGCTCTCCACGCTCCGGGAGAGAGCTAGCACGGCCTTGGGTAACATCTGCGAGGCGGCCGTTGGCGAGCCTCACGCAGTCAACTATGCTGGCAACCTTCAGTTCTTCACCGACGTGGTGACGCAGCTGGAGGTGCGGTCGGTCAGGGCCAACGGGTTGGTGGAGGAGAGGAGCCGCGCCCTGCTCGGGCGCGCCTTTTCTCGCGTCTTCAGCCATCTTCGGAACATGGACCCCAACTTCGATTTCGATGCTGCCATCGCCCCAGTTCCCCAGGCCGTCCGGGACAACCTGGCGCACTGGGTGAAAGACAACATGGATGCCCTCGTCAGGGCCTTCGCTTCTGATAACGACAGCATGGTCGTGGCTGCTGATGAGGGCGGCGTGGTGAACGGCCCTAACGCTGCTGACGGCAACGCGGAGAGCGATGGCGAGGCCAGCGACGCCAGCGACGATTCAGGAGGTGCCCCTGAGGATGCATTGGGGGATTTATCCGACTGACCGCGTGTTGTCCCTGCTTTCTTACCCTGCGCAGATAGAGTTCGGGCTTTGCCCTGAAGGTTGTAAGAGCATTTTGGGAGGGGGAGCCCCTCATGTAAAAACTTGCATTCAGCGTATTAGTAGATGCGATATCACCCGCACGCCTGCGCCAAGTGGCCGGCTTTGCGACGAGCTGGCTGGCTTGTTTACCTTCAACCCGCGTGGGCCCCGAGATAGCCTGCGGAGGGCTGCGGTGTCTCGAGTGTCTCCTGAACGAGCTCATTGGACCTGTAATAAAAACCTCCTGAGAGGGCACGGCGACGGCAGTCTGGGCTGCACACAAGCTAGGCCTGGCCCGGCTCGCGAGGGGCTCACGAGGGGAGGCAGCTGAGGCAAAGTGGTAACCAGAACACGAGAGATTGCTCGAACGAGACTAAACACCCCTTCCCCGAACACACGCAAATCTCAAGCTCAAATCCAACTTAAATCCAATGAGGGAAAACGATACCAAGGGAAAAGCAATGAAAGCAGAAAAAAGGCCGCGTCCGGCACCTAGTCTAGTCTTGGACCTCTTCTCACCGGTAGCAGAGCTAAGTGTGCCACTTTGGGCGTGGGAGGGAGCCCAGGGCTCGAGGCCGGCACCCCGAGACTCCGGGCGTGTACAACCCCACTCATTATTACGTGAGAGTGTCACGGGCGGCGAAGCTTCACAGCACTGGGCCTTCTTCACAGTACCGCCTTGCTTCAAATCGCCAGACGAGGGCCCCGCCTTGCGCCACTCTAGTGCCACCGACGACGACCAGGAAACCAGGCGCCCGCCGATGGGGTAGAGTGGTCGCCAGTGATTCCCAAGCGACCACAGTCCTCTGCCGCTGGGCAGGCCCTGAGGCACCTCCCCGGCAGAGGGCCTACCTCCTGAGGACGCCTTGCTCCGAACGCCGCGGTGGTGATGCCGGATCTCGGCCCCTCTCCCCGGCACCCTCCTCCTGAGGGGTAGAGGGGTAGGAAACTGCGGGAGTGGGGCAGCCGCCCGCTGTGGCGACCTGTACCTCCTGCGATCCATGGTTAGTGTATGCCTGCTCCTGAGGAATTAGCGGTACCCGATAATCGTTGCTTCCAGCGTGGCCGACGGGGCCTTCCCGGGGCTCCTGGAAGAGCTCAGCTTCTAGTGCCTCATCCCCCCAGCTTGGGCCGAGGAGCGAGCCTTGTTCGTCCTTATGCGCGTGCCCTTGATCCATCATGTGGGGCACGTACTCTTCTGGGTCCGCCATCCCGAAGGCTGCGCCGTAGTGCTCCGTGTGCCACGCAGTTCTGCTTGTGGCGCCCACACAGGGGTGGTAGCGGTGGCCCAGGGCCGTGGGTCGTGCGAGTCCTTCTTATTTGGCGGGGCGAGGCGGCCCATTCTTTGGCCCGGTGTTGATGGCCTGGCTGGCATTGGGGTGGCCTTGGAGTCCGCTTGGAGCTGCGCGGGCGTGCTTGGAGCCTCCGCGCGGGTCACCCTGGACCTGAGGCATGAGCTGGGTGCAAAAGGGGTGAGCCCCCGAGGCAGCGAAGCCCAGGAGCTCTGCCACCCGTTCTAGTAGCACACCGCGGCCGCCTTCCAGCAGCCTGCACTGCAGCAGCTCTTGGGCCACCGTGAGCGCGGCCCTTGAGTTCGCCTACTCCCGTCGGGTGTACGGCGTCGTGGTCGCGGCGTGGTTGGAGGCCCTCGCCGCCGACCGCGCCTGCCCAGCGTGAGAGCTGTTGCTGTCTGCGTCGCTGCGGCCCTTGGCGCCCTGCGGACCATGAGCTACACAGGGCATAGGGTCACCCGGGCGGCGGCTCTGCGTGGGCGGGCCAGCCGCCAGGATCGAGGTTGCCCGCCTGGTCGCGGACATGATGATGACGATGCGATGGGACGTGAAGCGGCAGAAGGTGGATTCCGGCGCACCCCTACCTGGCGCGCCAAATGTCGGATTTAGGGTTCCGGCAGACCCTCTAGGTCCGAACACTGGGGTGCGCGCGGAGATCTCGCCCTCTACCTACCTGCACCTCGCTGCCTCGCTAGGATCTAAACTATGAAAGGAACAACACAAGAGACACAGGGTTTATACTGGTTCGGGCCACCATTGTGGTGTAACACCCTACTCCAGTGTGTGGTGTGGTTGATTGCCTCTTGGGCTGATGATGAACAATACAAGGAAGAACAGCCTCGTGAGGGCTGTTCTTAGCCGGTGCGATGAACTGCTAGGGGGAGTTCAGTCGCTCTCTCTCTTCTTGGGTGATGCTCGATCTGCTGGATCAAGCTCAAGCTGCCCCTACCCTGTGGGTGGCTAGTCTTATTTATAGGTAAGTGCCCCGGGCCTCTTCCCAAATATTGAGCGGGAAGGGCGCCAAAAATTGGCCATTTTGAAGGGGAACATCTAGTACACTCATCCTGACTAAAGTTGGTCCTCGCCTGTCAAAGGCTCTGGTGGTGACGCCGGCTTGGGCTCCACGATGACTTCCTTCCTGCCGTTGCGACGGTCTTGGTCTTGTTGCACCGAAACGGATGCCTTTGCTTGATGCTCTCGCCTGCGCTTGCCCCCTTTGCACCAAATAGGAAAGGAGGAAACTACGCGGGCTGGTCCCCGCCTGGCGCCCTTGGTCGTCATGGCTTGCATCATGGGCACCTCGTGAGGTACCCCGCCTTGATCTCTCCACCTCCTCGCGAACCAGCCTGATGAGGCCGTGCCTGAGGAAGCTTCTTGTCGTCCGCCCCGCGAGGCTTGGCCCCTCGCGAGGGTCTTGAGCTTGTGCTGATGAAGATGGGCCGTCTTGGCCACCCTTGAGCCACGCCCGCAGCCGCAGTGTGCAAGTCTTGGTACCCCATTCCTTAACGCAGAAAGTAGTTTCAGAAACTCATGCCACCTGGAACACCATAGCATAATGGTGTGTCCGAACGTCATAACCGTACTTTATTGGATATAGTGCAGTCTATGATGTTTCTTACCGATTTACCACTATAGTTTTGGGGTTATGCATTAGAGACAGCTGCATTCACGTAAAAAAGGGGCACCATCAAAATCCGTTGGAACGACACCTTATGAACTGTGGTTTGGCAAGAAACCAAAGTTGTCGTTTCTTAAGTTTGGGGTTGCGATGCTTATGTGAAAAAGTTTCAACATGATAAGCTTGAACCCAAATTGGAGAAATGTGTCTTCATAGGATACCCAAAAGTTACATTGGGTACACCTTCTATCACAGATCCGAAGGCAAGATATTCATTGCTAAGAATGGATCCTTTCTAGAGAAGGAGTTTCTCTCGAAAGAAGTGAGTGGGAGGAAAGTAGAACTTGATGAGGTAATGTACCTGCTCCCTTATTGGAAAGTAGTTCATCACGAAATCTGTTCTGTGATTCCTACACCAATTAGTGAGGAAGCTAATGATGATGATCATGTAACTTCAGATCAAGTTACTACCGAACCTCGTAGGTCAACCAGAGTGATATCCGCACCTGTTTGGTACGGTAATCCTATTCTGGAGGTCAGGTTACTTGACCATGACGAACCTACGAACTATGAGGAAGCGATGATGAGCCCAGATTCCGCGAAATGGTTTGAGGCCATGAAATCTGAGATGGGATCCATGTATGAGAACAAAGTATGGACTTTGATTGACTTGCCTAAATGATCGGCTAGCCATTGAGATTAAATGGATCTTCAAGAGGAAGACAGACGTTGATAGTAGTGTTACTATCTACAAATCTAGAATTGTCGCAAAAGGTTTTCGACAAGTTCAAGGTGTTGACTACGATGAGAGTTTCTCACTCGTATCTATGCTTAAGTCTGTTCGAATCATGTTAGCAATTGCCGCATTTTATGAAATCTGGCAAATGGATAAACAAAACTGCATTCCTTAATGGATTTATTAAAGAAGAGTTGTATATGATGCAACCAGAAGGTTTTGTCGATCCTAAAGGTGTTAACAAAATTTGCAAGCTCCAGTGATCCATCTATGGACTGGTGCAAGCATCTCATAGTTGGAATATACGCTTTGATGAGTTGATCAAAGGATGTAGTTTTATCTGACTTGCGGTGAAGCCTGTATTTACAAGAAAGTGAGTGGGAGCACTACAAAGATTTCGATAAGTATTTGTGAATGACATATTGTTGATCGGAAATAATGTAGAATTATTCTACAAAGCATAAAGGAGTGTTTGAAAGGAGTTTTTCAAAGAAAGATCTCGGTGAAGCTGCTTACATATTGAGCATCAAGATCTATAGAGATAGATCAAGACGCTTGATAAGTTTTCAATGAGTACATACCTTGAAAAGATTTTGAAGTAGTTCAAAATTGAACAAATAAAGAAAGAGTTCTTGCCTGTGTTACAAGGTGTGAAATTGAGTAAGACTCAAAGCCCGACCACGGCAGAAGATAGAAAGATCATGAAAGTCATTCCCTATGCCTTGGCCATAGGTTCTATAAAGTATGCCATGCTGTGTACCAGATCTATTGTATACCCTACACTAAGTTTATCAAGGGAGTACAATAGTGATCTAGGAGTAGATAACTGGACAGCGGTCAAAATTATCCTTAGTGGAATAAGGATATGTTTCTCAATTATGGAGGTGACAAAAGGTTCATCGTAAAGGGTTACGTCGATGCAAGTTTGACACTGATCCAGATAACTCTAAGTCTCAATCTGGATACATATTGAAAGTGGGAGCAATTAGCTAGAGTAGCTCCGTGCAGAGCATTGTTGACATGGAAATTTGCAAAATACATACGGATCTGAATGTTGCAGACCCGTTGACTAAACTTCTCTCACAAGCAAAACATGATCACAGCTTAGTACTCTTTGGGTGTTAATCACATAGCGATGTGAACTAGATTATTGACTCTAGTAAACCCTGTGGGTCTTGGTCACATGACGATGTGAACTATGGGTGTTAATCACATGGTGATGTGAACTATTGATGTTAAATCACATGGCGATGTGATCTAGATTATTGACTCTAGTGCCAGTGGGAGACTGAAGGAAATATGCCCTAGAGGCAATAATAAAGTAATTATTTATTTCCTTATTTCATGATAAATGTTTATTATTCATGCTAGAATTGTATTAACCGGAAACATAATACTTGTGTGAATACATAGACAAACAGAGTGTCACTAGTATGCCTCTACTTGACTAGCTCGTTGATCAAAGATGGTTATGTTTCCTAGCCATTGACATGAGTTGTCATTTGATTAATGGGATCACATCATTAGGAGAATGATGTGATTGAATTGACCCATTCCGTTAGCTTAGCACACGATCGTTTAGTATTCTGCTATTGCTTTCTTCCTGACTTATACATGTTCCTATGACTATGAGATTATGCAACTCCCTGCCATCGGAGGAACACTTTATGTGCTACCAAACATCACAACTTAATTGGGTGATTATAAAGGTGCTCTACAGGTGTCTCTGAAGGTACTTGTTGGGTTGGCGTATTTCGAGATTAGGATTTGTCACTCCGATTGTCGGAGAGGTATCTCTGGGCCCACTCGGTAATGCACATCACTATAAGCCTTGCAAGCATTGTAACTAATGAGTTAGTTGTGGGATGATGTATTATGGAACGAGTAAAGAGACTTGCCGGTAACGAGATTGAACTAGGTATTGAGATACCGACGATCGAATCTCGGGTAAGTAACATACCGATGACAAAGGGAACAACGTATGTTGTTATGCGGTTTGATTGATAAAGATCTTCGTAGAATATGTGGGAGCCAATATGAGCATCCAGGTTCCGCTATTGGTTACTGACCGGAGAAATGTCTCGGTAATGTCTACATAGTTCTCGAACCCGTAGGGTCCGCACGCTTAACATTTCGATGACAGTTATATTATGAGTTTATGTGTTTTGATGTACCCAAGGAGTTCGGAGTCCCGGATGAGATCGGAGACATGACGAGGAGTCTCGAAATGGTCGAGATGTAAATATCGATATATTGGACGACTATATTTGGACATCGGAAAGGTTTCGAGTGATTCGGGTATTTTCGTGAGTACCGGGGAGTTATGGGAATTCATATTGGGCCTTAATGGGCCATACGGGAAAGGAGAGAAAGGCCTCAAAGGGTGGCCACACCCCTCCCCATGGGCTGGTCCAAATTGGACTAGGGAGGCGGGGGCGCCCCCTTCCTTCCTTCTCCTTTTCCCTTCCCTTTCCTTCCCTCCTACTCCTACTACTTGGAAGGGCTCCTAGTTCTACTAGGAAAGAGGGAATCCTACTCCCGGTGGGAGTAGGACTCCCCTAGGGCGCGCCATAGAGAGGGCCAGCCCTCCCCCTCCTCCACTCCTTTATATATGGGGGCAGGGGGGCACCCCATAGACACAACAATTGATCTGTTTGATCTTTTAGCCGTGTGCGGTGCCCCCCTCCACCATAGTCCACCTCGATAACACTGTAGCGGTGCTTAGGCGAAGCCCTGCGTCGGTAGAACATCAACATTGTCACCACGCCGTCATGCTGACAAAACTCTCCCTCAACACTCGACTTGATCGGAGTTCGAGGGACGTCATCGGGCTGAATGTGTGCTGAACTCGGAGGTGCCATGCGTTCGGTACTTGACCTGTCGGATCGTGAAGACGTACAACTACATCAACCGCGTTGTGCTAACGCTTACGCTTTCGGTCTACGAGGGTACATGGACAACACTCTCCCCTCTTGTTGCTATGCATCACCATGATCTTGCGTGTGCGTAGGAAAATTTTGAAATTACTATGTTCCCCAACAACCTACCCCACTCAATGCATGCAGCATACGTGGTCAAGGATAAGAGCATGGTGGGAAGAGTGAATTGGCAGCTACTCACATGTGCATTAATGTCATTCACGGGCCATTACAAAGATGGCCCCACTACAATTGGCGTTACGCGATGCGCGAGAGAATCGGAAACTTACCTAGGCTCAGGATTAATGAGGAAGCAAAGAAGATCTCAATGGACAAGCAACTACTACCCTCTTGCCTGTGCACTGAATAGGGCCTACCCCGACGACGCCCGACAGCGTGTTCGGGCCAGGACCGGGGGCTCCTGTCGGTGCAACAAACCCTGGGTTTGTTTCCCAGACCGTGCATAGACCTAAGAGCGAGGTTGCGACATCCAAGACCAGACCAAGCAGAAGAGATCAAGAAGTACAAGACAAGCCAAAGGAAGCAATATACCACTAAGGGAAAGCCTCCCTTGCCGGGCAGGCGAGCCTGGTGAGGTCGAGGTTGCTCCAGAGACAAGTCTCAAGACTGCTTGCCGGGGACACCAAGGGCGGACTACCCCGCCAAAGGCTCCACCGCTCCACCTCACAACGACGCAAGTCATCGATCGGTGCGGTTTCAAGCCCCCAAGTGACTAAGTGGTTTTTTCTTGACACATGGTAGCCACTCCCGAAGGAAAGCGCCTCCAAATGACACCCGTCCAGAGATGTGTCGAGCACACAGACAAAAACGTGGTCGAATAGCCCGGCAAGGCTAGCCGGGCACGCCACGATGTGACACTAAGAAGCGCATTTAATGCGCTCTACCCTGTCTGTAGAGTTAGGTATGATAGCACCGTTTGCTATCTAATTAGTAAACAATGACAGATTTGCCATTGTGGTGACCCCTTGATCTATAAAAGGAGGGCCATGGCAACCATAGAAAGGATTCAGACCCTTGTACACTCATACACGCGTAGCTGCCCTCGCCCCGAGACAACCCTGTCGGGATAGAGCGATGCATCTCCACCACGGTCCCCTTATCAATCCACCAAAACGGGAGTAGGGTTTTACACCTCGCGGCGGCCCGAACCTGGGTAAAACTGCCCGTGTAATCTCTGTCGTTTTGTGCTACATTCTCCGTTCTTTGTGCAATGTTCTTGTCCCCCCTGCCGAACCACAAGGGGCTGATGGCCCCATAGGTGGCCATGGTTTCCCACGACACAAAGGCAAGTACAACATCTCATGGAAAACGGGTATGTGCTTGAGAGCTCAAGTCCATGTACTGTTCTGATCATACTCGTGCCTAGGAAAGATGGTAGTTTTCGCATGTGTTCCGATTGTCGTCCCATTAATGCTATACTGTTCAGTATCGTCACCCCATTCCATGCTTATATGACATGCTAGTTGAACTTAGTGGTGCCACCATTTTCTAAAAAATTGACCTTAAAAGTGGCTACTGTCAAATTTGCATGCAAGAAGAATGAAAAATGGCTTTCAAAACAAAATTTGTTCTATATGTAATTATGTCTATGGATTGTCTCAAGCTCCTGGCACTTTCATGAGAGTCATGCATTATGTCCTTCGAAAATATATTGGCATTTGTGTTGTGGTCTATTTTGATGATATTCTTGTGTTTAGTAAATCTCTTGAAGATCATGCTACGCATCTTAGAGATGTCTTGCAAGTTCTTAGAAATAAGCGCATTTGTGCTAACATGGAAAAATGCACTTTTGGTGTTGACAAGCTTGTTTTCTTGGGTTTTGTAATCTCTTTCAAGGGCGTTGAAGTCGATGAGTCTAAAATGGACGCTATTAAAACTTGGCCACAACCAACCAATTTAGCTCAAGTGTGTAGTTTCCTTGGCCTAGCCGAATTTTATCGCCGCTTTGTTAAGGACTTTAGCACAATTGCTTCACCTTACATGATTTGAGCAAGAAGAATGTGACTTTTCTTTGGGGACCTTCCCAAGATGCCACACTTCATGAGCTTAAATCTTTGCTTACACATGCTCCAATACTTGCCTTGCCTAATTTGGACAAAACTTTTGAAGTGCATTGTGATGCTAGTGGAAATGGTATAGGTGGAGTGTTAATGCAAGAAAAGTGCCCCATTGTATATTTTAGTGAGAAACTTTCTGGCGCCCAACTTTATTACCCCATCTATGACAAAGAGTTGTACGCTTTGGTTTGAGTCATGCATGTGTGGGAACATTATCTTAGACCACGTGAGTTTGTCATATATACCGATCATGAGACACTTAAGTACCTTTAAGGTTAAACCAAGTTAAATAAAAGGCATGCCAAATGGTGTGAATTCATTGATTCCTTTATTATGTGATCAAGTACATTAAGGGTAAAGAAAATATTGTGGCGGTTGCTCTTTCCCGCAAGTGCATGTTAGTTACTCAACTTGAATTGAATGTCATTGGATTTAAACACATTAAATATTTATATGCGCATGATCCTTTGTTTGCGATTCCTTATGCCAAATATCAAACCAACGCTTATTGGGAGCAATATTATCTCAAGGATGGCTATCTTATGCAAGCAAACAAACTTTGTGTACCCAAGTCTTCTCTTCATTTGTTGCTTTTGCCAGAGGCTCACGGCGGAGGACTCATCGGAAATTTCGGCCGTGGCAAGACATTTGTCACGCTCTCCTCCATGTACTATTGGCCGAAGATATTTCGTGACATCATGCACTACACAAACCGGTGTTTTGGAATAACACAGCCACCTATGGGGCATCAGCCCCTTGTGGTTCGGCAGGGGGAAGAGCACATTGCACAAAGAGAGGAGGGCGTTAGTAGCGCGTCAGTGATCACACGGACAGCTTTTACCCAGGTTCGGGCCATCGTGAGGCGTAAAACCCTACTCCTGCTTTGCTGGATTGATGAGAGGACCGTGGTGGAGACGCAACGCTCTAGCCCGGCAAGGTTGCCTCGGGACGAGAGCAGCTACGCGTATGAGTGTACAAGGGTCGGAATCCTTTCTAAGGTTGTCACGGCCCTCCTTTTATAGGTCAAGGGGTCATCACAATGGCAAATCAATCATTACGTACTGATTAGATAGCAAACAGTGCTATCATACCTAACTTTGCAGACAGGACAAGGTGCATTAAATGCACCACTTAGTGTCACATCATGGTGTAGCCCGGCAAGCCTTGTCGTGCCATTCATCCACCTTCTCGCCTTCCTACGTGACACATCCCTGGACGGGTGTCATTTGGAGGTGATTTCCTTCGGAAATGGCTGCCACATGCCAAATAACAACCACTTAATCACTTGGGGGCTCGACACCGCACCGATAGGTGACTTGCGTTGCTGTGAGGTGGAGCGGTGGAGCCTTGGTGGGGCAATCCACCCTCGGCGTCCCCGGCAAGCTTGCCGGAGCAGTGTTGAGATTTGTCTTCGGGGCAACCCCGACCTCGCCAGGCTCGCCCTGCCCGACAAGGGAGGTTTTTCCTTAGTGATATCTTGTTCATTTGGCTTGACTTGGTCTTCTTGATCCGCCTTTGGTTTCTCAAAGAGCTATCTCTCCGGCTTGGTCTTGTCTTGGATGTCGAGTGTTGGTGGACCGAAGGTCTGCCATCCGTGCACAAGTCAGGGGAAACATACACCCTTGTTTGTGTACCCCGACAGAAGCCCCCGGGCTTGAGCCATATGTGTCACCGGGCACATTGGGTTAGGTCACAAAACAGTGCACGGACGCGTGGCGAGGAAAGACTGTGCATGCAGCGGTTCGTCATGATGACCGGTCGACCCACGTCCACTCCGTGCAATTAGCACGGGCCGTGGGGGCGTCGGATTGTAGCAGTTAATGTAAAATGGTAACTTTCTGAGAGGAAATGGTGAAGAGCCGCGCCTTCCCCCACGTAGTTTTTCCTTAAAAGAGAAAAACACGAAGAGACACTGCTCATTCATCGTCCGTCTCGCCCCACCACCATCTTCTTCCGCAAGCCAAGCAACCGCTCTCCCCCTTGCCCACATTAGTCTCCGACCCCCATCTAGTTCCCTTCTCCCATCCCCACCACTGCTTGAGGAGATGGGAAAGAAAACAACCGCCTGCAAGAGGAAGCGGGCTACCGCCGCGATGGAGGTGGTTGCAGAGGGGAGCAAGAAGAGAGTGGCAGAGCTAGACAAGAAGCGAAGGGGAGACGTGGTCTTCTTCCCATCAAATATGTATGGTGACGCCTTGGTTGAGAGGTATGGATATATGTGGGGGAGGGAAGTTCCAAAGGGGCATGGCGCGCCCAAGGTTCTGGCAGAGGGAAAAGAGGATCCGCCAAACTCGCACTGATTCTTCTGCGCATATTTTCTCTGCGGTCTCTATCCCCCCTTTTCAGATTTCTTCGAAGCGATGATGGTAATCTATGGATTCCATCTTCTGGACTTCACGCCGAATGCAATGGAGTGCATGGCGATTTTCTCCTACTTGTGCGAGAACTTCGTCGGAGTTGCCCCCAATGTGGATTTGTTCAGGCACTACTTCGTCCCGCGGGTGGAGAACAAAGCTCATCATTCCGAGAATATAAGTTGGATGCCTCGGGTGGTGAGGGGAAATTGGGATTACCTTCCTGGTCAGCAGCGCGACAGATGGGAGGAGTGGCGGGCCGACTGGTGCTGGATCCAGGACGAGGATGCCCAAGAGTTTTGCCAGGCATGGACAGAGTGTGTTGTGTGTTGCAACGACTGGAGGGAGTTTGGCCCTACTGATGACAGGCTCCGCCCGACATTAAACAGGATTACCCATCTAAAGGCTGCCGAGCTAACCATCGGGCATGTGGGGGCCGACTTCCTCCGACGTCGTATTGCACCGCTGCAGAAGGGGGACGGATTTGCTTGGCGGTATGGAGATGCGGTGGACGGGATGCGCCTATACCCAGGCCTGACCAACAACTTGTCTGTACATGGCCATGCTTGGCTATGCGAACAACTGTTTGGAAGCCTTGGGCCATTCAAATTGTCGGCAAGGGTTGTCCCGCTGAATGTCAACTCCACCCTGGACCAGATCTTGAAGTGGATGCCTGATTGCAATGCTTATGGGGTTGCAAGCGACTGGCAACTCCCCGAGATTAATGCAGAGCTTGCGTGGTCCTTCGGCTTGGTAGAAAGGGCTTCCAGGATGGAAGGTAACATGTTCAAGTGCACCTCCAAGGCAAAGAATGGGAGAGTGGAGGAGGAGGAGGAGGAAGCTGAGGACGCCTCCCATGGCAGAAGCGAGGTGCATGCCGCGCAGGAGGTTGCCGGGGGGGGGGGGGGATGAGCCCACCGGGATCAAAGCCATATACGCCGCGGCAGCGGAGGCCCAGGAAGAGGATAGAGCTGAGGAGGTA